>CP135548.1:2850435-2872441 GCA_032402905.1 Khaya senegalensis | reverse complement strand
CTAACTGGTTGTTGTGTAACGTTGAATATACAAAATATATTATTGTCATGATTAATTATTATTTATATAGTTGAAATATTATAGTTTGTTAAATTATTTTATTGGATTTTATAGTTCTTACTGAGTAATTTTAAATTACTCACTCCGTGGTTGAAATGATTTTCAGGTATAGCTAGTAGGGCAGTGGAATTGGGCAAACTCTCAGGACAGTGACCTGTCAAGAGAATTGGGCATATCAGCTTTTGACGCTGTAATAATTATATTTTTGTTATAAATCGTATTTTTGATATATTGTATATGTTGTAAATAAGTATATATAATGAAGGTTTGCTTTGACCAAAAAAAAAAAAAAATTTTAGTATTTTTTTTTATATTTATTTAAAAGTTATTACTTATTTTTTTTTTTTTAAAAATAGGTATGAAAATTTCACTAGTTGGTATTAGAGCGAATTTTTCTGAAAAAATTTTGTGAAAGTATATATATATTTAAAATAATAATAATTATAAGAAATAAATTATTTTGTTATGTTGTGGTATACCCAATGTCTTAGAGGATGTTTCCCGGAGCCGACTGCTGTAAGTATATAATTTTAATTTAGTACCTGTATCAGTTATAGTATTACGTTATTTTATGAGATAGTTTTATTTGATTGTATGCATGTCTACACGTAGATCGAGATTCGACTCTTGGTCTTTTGTCAATAGACAGGAGAACTCTATACTTTGTGGGGTTATGGTAAATGACCTAGAGAGATTAGTTATTCTGAGGGAGAATGAAAAGATTGAAAGGGAGGTAAAGAATCAGAATACTATTTACTCACATATGGATCCAAGTCCTAGAGCCACCGAACATAGAAAAATAGATGCCCTAAAAGGTATGAAGGTTTATGGGAAGGGTGTTAAGAAGAATAAATTAGTGACTAGTAGGATTTATTGTATTAGAAGAGAAAGGAGGAGGTATCGCCCTGAAAGGCAATGGAGAGTGGTCTTAGCTAAAAGAAGATATGATGAGGCTGTTACCTCTACCATAGGAGAGTTTAATACCCCTTCTTCACCTTGGATTTTAGATTTCCTTCTAGCGCAAGGAGTTATTACTGACCCAGAGGTACCGATGAGAGGTTTAGATTTTTATCCCTCGAGAGTGGTGGACCCTTTTTCTATCCAGCTCACTATGCATGCACCCCCATCTCCTGTAACTTCTGAACCTGAGCCATCAGAGTTATAGTTTTACTTTAGTGGTAGTGAACCATCCAATTTGGCCATAGAGATTGATTTGTCTAAGAGCTCACATTTATTCTCTAACACATATTCCCCTCCACCAGATTCTTCAAGTACCGAGAGTGACCCATCCGAACCTCCTCCAGATCCTTCTAGTAGTGAGGTTGATCTAGCTGATTATTATGTAGAGACTGAACCCTTGGAGTGTTTCATAGAGATAGACTCTAGTCTGTACCCTATAGATTTTGAGTCTCTTACACAAACTACATGGACGGATATATTCGAGCACACTGATCCCGATGTGGAGGTGGATTCTGTCGGTCACTTATTTTCAGGAGATGAGTAGAGAGAGTCAATGTTTAGTGTGATAAGACAATATACATATTATAGATAAGAAAAAGTATTATTGTATATATATATATATATATATATATATTGTTGATAAACAATGTATAAACTTTGTTATATATATATAATACTATCGCATGCAACAAAACTATTTGTACATACAAAATGTGAGTATAGTACCTATTTTACCTTAGTGTGAATTATTTACTGGTATATGTCGTACAAAATAAGTGTTATAGTTATCTAATTAGATATGTGGTATTGTTAAGTAAAATGCAAGGTAGACGCTCTATGAGAGGACATGAGAGAGGTAGAGGAGCTAGTGCCGTTCAAGAGAGAGTGAAAACTTTTGCTCCACCTCAATTGACTGGAATTACTATAGATGTAGCTGAACTTAGAAATATGATTCAACAAGTAGTACGGAAAACCTTGGGGGGGTTAATATCTAAGAATTTTTTGGTACCAGTTACTACACTTACTCCTGAACCAGCTGTTAGATTCAGAGAAAGTGGAGTATGCCACCTTTTTATTCTGAGGAGATGCAAGGATTTGGTGGGAAATGACCCAAGAAGCAGTAGATGTTTCTACCTTGTCCTAAGTAGCACGCAAGAGACTTTTTTGAAGGGTAGTACAGATCTGCGAATGTTGTGGCTACAAAGGTATAAGAGTTTATAACCTTACAGCAGGGAGGAATGAGTGTCAAAGAATACTCTACTAAGTTCAATACGTTAGCTAGATTTGCCACTGGAATGGTCAGCACACTTGAACTTAGGAGGGATAGATTTTTACAAGGGCTTCGACCATATATAGTTATCCATCTAACGTTGAGTACACAACTTCCGGTGGATTATGTAGAAACCTTAGACAGAGCATTAAGAACAGAAGTTAATGCTAATAAGATAAGGGGCAAACTATCCACTGCACCAGCATTACTTGCACCTGTCATTCAATCTTTTGGTTTTTCCTCATTTGCGGGGCGCCGCAATTTCGGACCACAAAATTGAAAAGGTAAAAGAAAATTTGTTCCTCAAAAGAATTGGCGCAATAACAAAATGTCGTGCCATGGCATAATTCCCCAATGCCCTCGATGCAAGAGGAACCATACTGGAGAATGTCGTGTCGAAGGTGGATAGGTCATCTACTATAGATGTGGACAACCAAGTCACATCAGAGCTCATTACAAAGCCTCTTCGCCACCTGCCAGGTCTGAACAATAGAATACTTCACAACCGATAGCTGCTCAACCTGTTCAGACTATCAAGGGGTCACAAGCTCGAGTGTATACAATAGCTCAGAGCCAAGCAGAGGCTAGCCCTTCTACAGTAATCGGTCAGCTTCTATTTCATTATACTCTTTTGTATACCTTAATAGATTCTGGGCTACTTATTCTTTTATTACCTTTGCTGTGTTAGAAAGACTGAAAATAGAACCCTCTAAACTACCATATCCTATCAAGGTAGAGATGCTAGATAGGGATAGGGTAGAAATTGAGATAATTCTTTAGGATGAGCAGGTAGTAATACAGGGTAAAGAGTTAGGTGTAGATTTGATTTTGTTGCATATGCCTGATTTTGATATTATTTTAGGCATGGACTTTTTGGAGAGGCATAATGTGAAAATTGACTGTCGAAAAAAGAAGGCCCGATTTCAGTTAAATGATGGGGATAAATTTAATTTCGGTGAAGGTAGACAACTTAGCATGATTATTAGCAATATGCAAACTAGGAGTATGTTGGGAAAAGGATATATAGGGTACTTAGCTCATGTTGTACATGACAATGAAATGCCAAAATTGGGGATACAAGATGTTCTTGTAGTAAATGAATTTTTAGATGTATTTCCAGAAGAATTACCAGAATTTGCTCTGGAACGAGAAGTAGAGTTTAGTATAGAGTTAGAACCTGGTGCAGCCCCAATCTCAAAAGCTCCGTACCGTATGGTTCCAGCTAAACTACAAGAATTAAAGAAACAATTACATGAGTTGCTGAAAAAGGGGTTTATTCGTCCAAGTCATTCACCGTGGAGAGCACTGATATTGTTTGTTAAAAAGAAAGACGGGTCGTTCCGTATGTGTATTGACTATAGAGAGTTGAATAAGCGGACAGTAAAGAATAAGTACCCGTTGCCTCGGATAGATGACCTTTTTGATCAATTAAAAGGAGCGTCAGTATTTTCAAAAATTGATCTGAGGTCAGGATATCATCAGTTGCGAATTGCCGACAAAGATATATCTAAGACTGCCTTTCGCACTCGTTATGGACACTACGAGTTTGTTGTGTTGCCTTTCGGGTTGACTAATACTCCAACAGTCTTTATGGATTTGATGAATAGAGTACTTCATGATTGTTTGCACAGATTTCTTGTGGTGTTTATGGATGATATTCTTATATATTATCAGTCAAAAAGTGATTATACCCCGCATTTGAGGTTTGTGCTTCAACGATTGAGGGAACGTAAGTTGTATGCCAAATTCTCAAAATGTGAGTTTTGAATGGAGAAAGTAGTATTTTTAGGACATGTAGTGTCAAAGGAAGGGATAATGGTGGATCCTAGTAAGGTACAAGCTATCTTGGAGTGGCAAAGGCCCAAAACTGTTAGAGAAATAAGAAGTTTTTTGGGTCTTGCGGGGTATTATATGAGATTTGTGCAAGGATTTGCACGGATTGCTAAGCCACTCACCAATCTAACTCGGCAGGGAATCCCATTCCTTTGGTCAGATGGTTGTGAGGAGAGCTTTTAAATCTTGAAGAGGCGACTAACTACTGCTCCTATTTTGGTATTGCCTGAAGATGGAATAGAATATGATGTATATTGTGATGCTTCATATCAAGGATTAGGGGCAGTTCTGATGTAGAATGGGAAGGTGATAACGTACGCATCAAGACAATTGAAAGATTATGAGACACGCTATCCAACCCATAATTTGGAATTAACAGCGGTTGTATTTGCCCTAAAGATATGGAGATATTATTTGTATGGGGTTAAATGTAATATCTATACAAATCACAAGAGCCTGAAGTATTATTTCACCTAAAAAGAGTTGAATATGAGGTAGAGAAGATGGTCAGAATTGGTTAAAGATTATGATTTTGAGATAAAGTACCAACCTGGAAAGGCGAATGTAATAACGGATGCACTTAGTAGGAAAGTTGTGGTGTCCCATGTGATTGCTTAAAAAAGAGTACAACAGGAGTTAACGGAGGGAAAATTAGAGGTGATGGTGGGGCGAATCACTAAATTAGAAATTCAACCCGCTTTATTGGAAGAGATAAAGGAGAAATAAGCAGTTGACAGCTGGTGTCAGAACATTCACCAATAAATGCAAGAAGGTCAAAAAATAGATTTTCAGATAAGTAGAGATATCTTTGAGTTCCGAGGTAGAGTGTGTTTGCCCCAAGATTTAAAGCTTAAGAAGAAAGTCCTAAGTGAAGCTCATGATATGCTTTACACCGCTCATCCCGGGGTTGTAAAGATGTATCAGGATCTCAAGAGAAACTTTTGGTGGAATGGAATGAAAAAGGACAGAGGAGATTATGTATCAAAATGCTTAATCTACCAACAAGTAAAAGCTGAGCATCAGAGACCCTCTGGATTATTACAGCCGTTGAGGATCTCAGAATGGAAATGGGAAGAAATTTCTATGGATTTTATTGTCAGACTTCCCAAAGTACAAAAATGATTTAATACTATATGGGTGATAGTAGATAGATTGACCAAGACCGCTCATTTCATCCTCGTGAAGAACACCACCAATACGGATTAGTTAGCACAGATTTGTATTCGGGAGATTGTGAGATTGCACGGAGTGCCTAAAGATCTCTACCCTGTATTACTACCTGCTCATCTTGGAGAATCATCTCAATTTCTACCCTATCCCCATCTGGCATCTCTACTTGGATAGGATATTGTGGTTTAGAGGGTTCTATTTTCAGTCTTTTTAACACAGCAAAGGCAATAAAAGAATGAGTAACCCTAGAATCTACTAAGGCATATAAAAGAGTAGAATAAAATAGAAGCTGACCGGTTATTGCAGAAGGGCTAACCTTTGCTTGGCTCTAAGCTATCGTATACACTTGAGCCTATGATCCCTTGGTAGTCTGAACAGGTTGAGCAGCTATCGGTTGTGAAGTATTCTGTTGTTGAGATCTGACAGGTGGCAAAGAGGCTTTGCAATAAGCTCTGATGTGACCTGGTTGACCACATCTATAACAGATGACCTGTCCACCTTCGACACAACATTCTCCAGTATGGTTCCTCTTGCATCGAGGGCATTGGGGAATTGTGCCTTGGCGCGCCATTTTGTTATTGCGCCATTTCTTTATATTCTTTTGAGGAATAAATTTTCTTTTGCCCTTCCAATTTTGTGGTCCGAAATTGCGGCGTCCCGCAGATGAGGAAGGACCAGAAGATTGAATGACAGGTGCAGGTAATGCTGGTGCAGTGGATGGTTTTCCCCTTATCTTATTAGCATTAACTTATGTTCTTAATGCTCTGTCTAGGGCTTCTGCATAATCCATCAGAAGTTGTGTATTCGACATTAGATGGATATCTATATCTGGTCGAAGCCCTTGCAAGAATCTATTCCTCCTAAGTTCAGGTATGCTGACCATTCTAGTGACAAATCTAGCCAACGCATTGAACTTAGTGGAATATTCTTTGACACTCATTCCTCTTTGCTGTAAGGTTACAATCTCTTGTACCTTTGTAGCCACAATATCCGCAGATTCGTACTGCCCTTCAAAAAGTCTCTTGAATGCTACCCAGGACAAAGCAGAAACATCTACTGCTTCTTGGGTCATTTCCTACTAAATCCTTACATCTCCTCGGAATAAAAAGGTGGCATACTCCACTTTCTCTGAATCAGTCATGGTAAATAGCCTCAGGATATTTTCTACTAATTTTATCCACTTATCCACTACCATAGGATCATGTGTTCCCCATAACTCTTTAGGGGAATGCTGGCTGAGTAAACCCTAAATAGGTGGGGGCCTACTCTGTGTTACCCCTGGTACTCTTTCAGTCTATGGTCTAGTATTGGGTGTAGTTAGAAATTCAGCAGCTAGTTTAGGAGCGGGTGTAGTAGCTGGTATTGAAAAATTTTCAGGTATTAACCCTCCCAAGGTTTCCCGTACTACTTGCTGAATCATATTTCTAAGTTCAGTTGCATCTATAGTAATTCCAGTTGATTGAGGTGGAGCATAAGTTTCCGCCCTCTCTTGAGGGGCACTAGCTCCTTTACCTCTCCCTCGTCATCTCATAGAGCGTTTCCCTTACATTTTACTTAACAATACCACATATTTAACTAGATAACTATAACACTCATTTTCTACGACATATACCATTTAATTCATACCATGATATCTTCAACATACACTTGTACCAGTAAGATAACACATGCCAACATATACCAGTAAATAAATCACACTAAGGTAAAATAGGTACCATACTCACATTTTGTATATACAAGTAGTTTTGTTGCATGCGATAGTATTATATATATACAACAAAATTTATACATTATTTATCAACAACATATATATATATATATACAATAATATTTTTTCTTATTTACAATATGTACATTGTCTTATCACATTAAACCTTAACTCTCTCTACTCATTTCCTGAAGATAAGTGACTTGCAAAATCTCCCTCCGCATCGGCATCAGTGTGCTCGGATATATCCGTCCATGTAGTATGTGCGGGAGTGTAACACCCCCTTCCTTTCATTTTTATTCATGTGGCATATAGTACATTGAAATTATNAATTATTATAATATACACTCATGCAATTATAAATATTATAAATATAAAAACCTATTTTTCCACAATTTAAATATTATATTATCTTACCTCCGGGCACCCAGTGCCTATACGAATGATGAAAAACTGTCCCGGAGAGGGTATACGCGTTCGAAATACTCCTACGTACGCTACGGAATTTTTCTCGAAAAACGTGCAAGTTACTGTTCACCGGGTACTATTCACGGATACTATTCAACCCACGCAATTTCGGTTTCCGTTTCACGAACGGAACACACCATCGCGATCCTTACGACGTCGGGATGCTGTCCATGGTGTCCATATGCCACAAAACACACATTAAAGCCTTCAAAGTCACCATTTATCCTAAAATTCCAGATTTTAAGGTACCTACTTTGGACCCTAAAATCATCATTGAAACCTATTCCAAATTGAGATCTAAACATACTGCGTCGAAGTACGAGTGTCGGAGAACACACTGGTCAGTTTGGATTCCACCGGAGCTGCACCAATCGCCGGAAATCTTGCCGGAAATACCCCTTCCCGATCAGCCTTCCCACGTCGGATTCCGGTGACCAAATGACGGAACGGGGCACACCACCGTGAAGAGGGCGGCGAGACGGTGCCAGACGCGCCGGAGGTGTCGGTCAACTCGTCGCCGTTCGCCGTTAATCGCCGGTCAAAGTTCACGTCGGCGGAGCTGTGGGCGGCGCGTGAGGGCGCGTGGCAGCGGCGATCGGGGCGGGGTTGGCGGCGTTGCACTCGCGGTGGTCCGGCGGTCCTCCACTCGCCGGTGGTGAGGTGATCTGAGGTCCGGTGACGAAAGTTACTGTTACAGGAGAGAGAACCGTGGGGAGGAGAGAGAGAAGAGAGAGAAAATGGAGGAAAAAGTGACTTTTGCTTTTCCCGGGTTTTCCGACTCCGTCCCGCTTATATAGTCGGGCACGCACGACGAAAATAACAGCTTTCCGCTTTCGTCGTCAAATTTCTAATACCGGTAATGAAATACTGTATTTTCTGCTCATACAGTACGCTGTCTTGAATACCGGTCAACTCTCTCTCTTATCAAATTCTCAAAAATACTGTATTATAACTCCATGACAGGGTTTTAAGAATATAAAAATTTCAGGATGTTACAGGGAGACTCAGAATCTATAGGGTACAGACTAGAGTCTATCTCGATGGAACACTTCGAGGGCTCAGTCTCTATATAATAATCAGTCGGGTCAACTTCACTACTAGAAAGATCTGAAGGAGGCTCGGATGGGTCACTCTCGGTACTTGAGGAATCTAGTGGAGGGGAATACGTGTTAAGGAATGAATGTGAGCTCTCAGACAAATCGGTCTCTATGGCCAAATCGGATGGTTCACTACCACTAGAGGAAAACCATAACTCTGGTGGCTCAGGTTCAGAAGTTACAGGAGATGGGGGTGCATGCATGGTGAGCTCGACAGAAAAAGGGTCCACCACTCTCGGGGGATAAGAATCTAAACCTTTCATCGGTACCCTGGGTCAGTAATAACTCCTCGCGCTGGAAGGGAATCTAAAATCCTAAGTGAAGAAGGGGTATTAAACTCTCTTATGGTAGAGGTAGTAGCCTCATCATATCTTCTTTTAGTTAAGGCCACTCTCCATTGTCTTTCAGGGCAATACCTCCTCCTTTCTCTTCAAATCCAATAAATCCTAATAGTCACTAATTTATTCTTATTAACATTCTTCCCGTAAACCTTCATACCTTTTAGGGTATCTATTTTTCTCTGTTCGGTGGCTCCAGGACCTGGATCCGTTTGTGAGTAAATAGTATTCTGATTCTTCACCTCCCTTTCAATCTTTTCATTTTCCCTCAGAATAATTAATCTCTCTAGGTCCCTTACCATAACCCCACAAAGTATAGAGTTCTTCTGTCTATTGACAGAAGATCAGGAGTTAAATCTCGGTCTGCGTGTAAACATACCTACAATCATATAAAACTATCTCATAAAATAATGTAATATTATAACTGATATAAGTACTAAATTAAAATTATAAACTTACAGCAGTCGGCTCTGGGAAACATCCTCTAAGACATTGGGCATACCACAACATAATAAAATAATTTATTATTATTATTATTATTATTATTATTTTAAATATATATACTTTCATAAAACTTTTTCAGGAAAATTCACTATGATACCAACTTTTGGGATTCCCATACCTATTTTAAAAAAAATAAGTAATAACTTTTAAATAAGTATAAAAAAAAAACACTAATTTTTTTTTTCTATTATTGTCAAAGCAAATATTCATCATATATACTTATTTACAATATATACAATATATCAAAAATACGATTTATAATAAAAGTATAATTATTACAGCGTCAAGAGCTGGTATGCCCAATTCTCTTGACAGGTCACTGTCTTGAGGGTTTGTCCGGTTCTACTGCCCTACTAACTATACCTAAAAATCATTTTAACCACGGAGTGAGTAATTTAAAATTACTCAGTAAGAACTATAAAACCCAACAAAATAATTTAACAAACTATAATATTCCAACTATACAAATAATAACTAATTAGGATAACAATATATTCTGTATATCCAACGTTACACAATAACCAGTTGGGACTAACCATCCTAACTACGCAATTAACAATTCAATGAGGATATTACGAATAATCATAGTATAGTACCACTTTCCTTTGTACATTTTCTACCAATCTATTTTAATTATACTATCCTATTCTCTTTTTATTTGATCAGTCATTTTTAGGCAAACTATGGACCATGACCACGTTATTTATCTTACACACCAATACATGAATAAGTTTGGTACAATTATAATGCTACCATGGGTTCATCATGCCCTTAAGGACGTCATAGCGTACTGCCGCTTCCTAACATGGGTTCAACATGCCCAAAGGCGTCATGGAGGACTGCCGTGGTTTTTCACGTACAATTCCAGACACCACAAGGACGATTGTGGGTTCCATGTATCCCAAAGAGCGCCACAGTATATAATAAATCATTATTCTATTTTGTTCTAAGCGGCTTTGCTGGTGTGCAAGAAAATTCCGAAATCATACCTTAAGGATATTGGCCACTTATACATTTCTCCACAATTCATCATATGCTCATATTACCTATTTACCTTTTACTATTACTCAAGGGTTTTTGAGTAATTTATTAAAATTTCAATAATCACATATACAATATTTTTATAATTTTTTTTCAATATAAAATAATTTATACCTATCGCCGCCTTTCGATACCTACCTATTTATGTACCACCAAATCAATTATAAAAATAATATTGCTAATAATAACAATAACCAATTCATATATATATATATATATATATATATATTTATTTTTATATAAATACTCCTAATCCATTTACGAGATATATATATATATATATACACACACATACACTCACGCGCACACACACATATATACCTATATTAAGGTATTCCTACATTAAACATATATCTCCGGAAATGTATTTTAAAATACTTCTTTAGACGATGGATGTTGACAAAATAATGTGTGACTATAAAGAATACTTAATCATTAATTTTTCACAATTATACACACACACATACACACACACACACATATATATATACATACATACATACATACATACATACATACATACATATCTACACACATATTTAATCAACCATTTAAAACACTTCCAAATTTCACACTCGTACCCATTCTTTGGCAATGAGATTTTCTTTATATATATATATATATATATATATATACACATACATACATATTTAATTAACCATTTTAAACACTTCTAAATTAATGTAATTTAACACTAAATAAATAGTACCCAAAATTGACTATTTTACTATTTTTCTATTTTTTTTCCATTTTACACATGCAATTAATTCTTACCAATTTTATTTATTCCCAATACAATTATTAACATATAAATATATCAAAAATATCATAATTTAACACTTAATAAACAGTAACCCAAAATGGACCATTTTGTCATTTTTTTTTATTTTTATTTCATTTTACACATCTAAACCAATTCCATCTATTCCTAAACATATTTATACACATTTAAACATGTCAAAACACATTAAAATCAAGCATTTAAATACTTTATAAATAGTGGCCGAATATGTTATATTATGAATAAACTAAATTTTTTTCTTATTTATACAATTCTATTTATTTTAATCTATTTTACAAACACTCAATTTCATAAACTAGGTATCAATTTTACAAAATTCCTAAATTGCAAAGTTAGGGTTTAGGGTTTTTACCTCAAATACAAATGTGATGGCTATTATATCCAATTCAAGTTAAAAAAACCTAAAACATCATTTAATCCATAAAATCATTATTTAAATAATTTTTTCCAACAACTCCAAAAAGTAAAATTTAATAAAATCAAGAAATTTTACTATCAAATTAAAGCTCTCGATGCGTAGAACAAATTTTTTTTTCTGCGGTAATGCGATTAAACGGGCGGATTAAGAGATTTTACTTGATTTCTTTTCAAAAAATTGAAAGAGAAAGAAATAGGTAGCTTACGGGAAGGAGAAGAGAAAAAGTGGGCTTGCTTCAGTTTTGAAAAGTCAACCAATCTTATCCACATTCATATTTTTGAAAATTAAACTATTACCCAATAACTTTTCAAAACTTCCATTTGATTCCTAAGAAAATTATGAGGCTACCTAGGCTATTTTCATATTCTTTCACTTTAGTCCATTATATTTTAGTAACACGAAATTCAAAAATTCTTTATAAAATAACTATTTTGCCCATAGGAAAGAAAATTGGTCATTTTGGTTCTTTTTTTTTTTTTTTCTCTTTTCTAAGGGTATTCTTGTCTAAATTCGATTTTATTTATTTCTACATACTTCTAACAATATTTCTAACATTATTAAAAATTTAGATTTCAATATGACCTTTGTGACATTGATAAATTGACCATTTTACCCTTTTCGACAAAATTATCTTTTTATTTATTTATTTTTTGGGCAAGTTAGCAATTCTTACCATTTTAAAATTATCCAACCTATATTTTTCTTCAATAATAACTAAAATACAAGCCTTAACTCCATCGTCTCTTATTTGATCTATCAACGCTCATCCAAAATAACAGTTTTACCCTTTACTGTTATTTTGACATATTTTTTGCTAAAATTACTCTAACTAGAGTTCCAAAAATTTTCTTATATATTTCACAGTTCAAAACTCAAAATATACTTTAAAAGCAATTATGCTAAGGTTTTAGAGGAATATCTAGATTTGAGGATGTTACATCAATTAATATTTATATAGTCATTTGTGTTTATTCATTAGTAGGAATACTATTTTAGTGAATAGTTTAAGATGAACAGGCATTGGATAGAGTTATATCCTAATTGGCTATTAATTATGTGTTTGAGATATGATATTTATTAAATTATCACTTAGGATTTTGTATTTTTTACTTAGTAATTTTATGTTACTCATCCCGTTATTAAACATTATTTTACATGGAAAGTTAGTAGAGTGACGGATCCATAGAACACCTCTAAAACTAGATTAGTGTAGATGAAAGCATACTATTATTTGTAATAAGTTTTAATTTATTTTATAAAATAAATGTTTATGATATAAAAACGTGTATATTAAAATCGTTATTTCGTTGTTTAAAAAAAAAAGAAAGTGTTTTCTCATAACTGTTTTTCAGTAATTAAAATTAACATCGCAAATATTTACTCTTAATATATATATATATATATATATGTATATATCTTGGTATATCTATATATATTAAGGTTATGAGTTTTACATTTCACTTATACTTCAAAAGCTAGAAAACATTCAAGAAAGAGAGAACATAAGAGGTTAGAGAGTAGTTAGCATAATTTGGCCAAATGATACCTTTACTATTTATAGTTAAACATGTGCACAATGAATGGCTAAGATTAAATCCCTAGAATCTTATTAGACGAACTAGAATGAGAGGTTTGAATATAATTTTTAAAATTAAAGGATTTTACCATACAAAATTAATTGTTTCATTAATCTATAATCTGTCCACGATTATCTAGATATTTGACTTATTTATAATATTTTATAAGTAAAACATATCTTTTAAAAGTATCTAGAATGATGTGGCCTTTAGGTTGGGTAAATTTAGGCCATGGGCTTGGAAAAAAGATCGAGGCATGACATTCTCCCCTATTTAATCAAGTGACACCATTATTGCATCTTTGCTAGTAATCTTGAACCTTATCTTCAAATTGCCACAAGGTTATCTCAAGTTTTCAACTTGCCACGCTATCGAATAAGCCTTTCCATTTAATAAAATACTCATAACTCGGTAGATAGTTGGGTTTTTGAACAATATAGTCATCAAGAGTATCTTGGCTTTCTCATTGAAAGTTGTCTTGACTCCCAAAAGTACTCACTTCAGTTTGTTGCGCTTAGAATCATATACATCTCCATGGTAAAGCTTTAAAAAGCTTGTATGGAACATTAAATATAGGCTAAGCCTCAAGGGTAGTTCTACTTTATATGACATCTTGCCAACCCACTTGACAATGAAAAATGAACCCTCGTACTTTTGAACTAGCCCCTTATGTAACAGAAATGTGAACCTATGATATGAAAGCAGAATCTTTACAAGCAAAATGTTTTTGATATTGAACTTCACATGCTATCACTTTTTGTTAGCCCACTTTTTCATTCACTGTGTTGCTTTATTGAGGTATGCTCATGCCAGGACTTAGTGGCTTTGTATGATGTTGAGGATCTCCCTTTGTAGCTTAAAACAAGTGTATAGGTGTAAGAGGTTACTACTCCGTAGTTTACTTGAATGGACTGCAATTGCTAAACTTGTTTTATTGCAAAATATATAAAATTACACCATATTGAGAAGGCATGCCCAATCATGCTATGTGGCACTCATGAAGTACCATAAGTATAGCTCCAATAAAGCATTCAACAGTTTGATTTGCCTATTGATTTAAGAGTGATAACTTCTCCAAAAGTAGAGTGTTGAGCCTATCAATTTGAATAACTTGGTCCAAAGTCTCCTAGTGAAACAAAAGTCACAGTTGTTGACAATTGACCTTCAAGTCTTAATACTTGACCATATGCTTAAATAAAAGCCTTACAATCTTTTCTATAAATCAATTCTTCGGTCAAGGATAAATGTTGCATACTTAAAGAATCAATCAACTATCATAATGATCATTCTTATTCTATCAGATTTCAGCAATGCAACTATACAGTCCATAAGGATTCCCTTCCATGTTCTTTTCGAAATGGGCAATGGCTCCAATAACTTATTGGGCTTTGATGTTCACCTTTGTTTTATTAGCACATGAGATAAGTATCCATAAATTACTCCATATTATCTTTTATTGAGGTCAATAGTATGTCTCTTCAAGCAATGCCTTTATTCACTTTTGGCCTAAATAATTGACTCGCTTAATTTCATGGCATTTCTTTACAAGTTTTCATCGCAAGTTCTTTTACATTGGCACATAAATTCGTTGACCCTTGTTGTAGAAAAAGCCATATTTTACTCAAAACTACTTGGTCTTCTCTATTTGTGCTAATTTAATAAGATGCTTGACAATAGATCATGTTGTTTACCATTTGCAATAAAGTCATGGATCTTTTATTGGAGCTTGCTAATGGAGGCAAATTTAACCATCTTACTTAGAGCATCCGTCACTATTTTAGTTTTATTCAATTTATACTTTTAACTCAAAAATCGAACTCCATCTAAAAGTTTTACCATCGTGCTTCTTTTGGGTTGAGTTTTTTTTTTTTTTTTTTTTTCTGATTTTGGAAGTAACTTGTGGCTATATTATACATTTACATCACAAACTTCAATATGAGCAAGTAATGATGCTAAGTTCGTAGTGCATGAATGATCGCTATAATTTTCTTCTCTTGTATCTTGTAACACTGTTTGTGTCATTAAATTTTAACTTTCAAATGTTAACGGAAGTCCTTATTGTATTAGAACACTCCCAATGACAAAATTTAATGCATTTACTAGTAGTTGAATGGTTATGCATAGTTAGACAATATGAATCAATTCTTCCATTACTATATGCTTCAAGTTATTGAAAGCATGTTGACACTTCTCGAACTATTTTCATGTTCTAGACTTTTTTAGCAAGTCAGTGTGGGTGTGGTTATTCCTAAGTAACAAATGATTAATATTTTTTATAGTAGTTGTTCAACATATGAAAATATCATAGCTTAGTAAATTTTATAAGCGAATCTTAATTCATTATCTGTAGGATCTTAGTTCTGTTTATAAGCAACTTTTTGTCCTTGATTTTGTAGCCAAGGAATTCAACTTTTTGCTGTGTAAATGAGCGCTTCTCACATATCATGTATTATTCATTATTCCTCAACACTTGAAAAATTTTTGCGAGTGTTCCACATATTCCTCAAGTGTGTCATTGTATATTATTATGTTGTCTAAATACACAACCACATATTGGTCCAAAAATGGGAGGAAAATTTGGTCTGTTAATGTACAAAATGTAACTGGTCTTCAGTGATTATATGAACTTGGTAGTAATTGAACAACAAATTAAGTTTAGAGAAATACTTTACCTAACTAGATGATGAAACAAATTAATTGGACCATAAATTAAGCAATAAGAGGAATGTGATATTTATTTTTGATGGTTACTTTATTCAATGCTTAGTAGTTGTAACATCTTGAAATTTTTATACTCGTAAAACCCTATCATGGAGTTATAATACAGTATTTTTGAGAGTTTTGATAAGAGAGAGAGTTGACCGATATTCGAGACAGCGTACTGTATGAGCAGAAAATACAATATTTCATTACCGGCATCAGAAATTTGACGACGGAAGCAGAAATCTGTAATTTTTGTCATGCGTGCACAACTATATAAGCGAGATGGGGTCGGAAAACACAGAAAATCAATTTCACTTTTTTTCCTCCATTTTCTCTCTCTTCTCTCTCTCCTCCCCACGGTTCTCTCTCCTGTGAACAGTGACTTTCGTCATCGGACCTCGGATCACCTCACCACCGGCCAGTGGAGGACCGCCGGACCATCGCAAGTGCAACGCCGCCAACCCCGCCCCGATCGCCGCTGCCACGCGCTGCCTAAAGCTTCGCCGATGTGAACTTTGACTGGCGATTCACGACGGTCCACGGCGAGTTGACCGACACCTTCGGCACGTCTGGTACCGTATCGCCGTCCTCTTCACGGTGGTGTGCCCCGTTCCGGCATTTGGTCACCGGATTTCGGCGTGGGAAGGCTGATCAGGAAGGGGTGTTTCTAACAAGATTTTCGGCGATTGATGTAGCTCCGGTGGAATCTGAACCGACCAGTGTGCTCTCCGACACTCGTACTCCAACGCGGTATGTTTAGATCTCAATTTGGAATGAGTTTCGATGATGATTTTAGGGTCTAAAGTAGGTACCTTAAAATCTAAAATTTTAGGATGATTGGTGATTTTGAAGGCTTTAATTTGTGTTTTGTGGCATATGGACACCATGAACAGCATCCTCACATCGCAATGGTTGCGATGGTATATTCCGTTCGTGAAACGGAAACCGAAATTTTGTGGGTTGAATAGTGACTATAAATAGTGCTCGTAAATAGTGCCGGTAAACAGTAACTTGCATGTTTTTCGAGAAAAAATCCGTAGCATACAGAGGAGTATTTCGAACGCGTATACCCTCTCCAGGACAGCTTTTCATCATTCGTATAGGCACTGAGTGCCCGGAGGTAAGATAATATAATATTTAAATTGAGAAAAAATAGGTTTTTAATATTTATAATTGCATGAATGTACATCATAATAATGGGTTAAATTGTAGAAAAGTTTCATTAACGGGGAATGGATATGATTGTGCAATTAGAAGTGTTAATATCCATTTGTTATATATATATAGTTATAAGCGTAATACCATTACCGTCGACTTGCAGTGCTAGATTAGGTATTCTAAAATACATATACGGCATTGTATGTCCCATGTTTGTATTTACGTATATTTATATGGTAGGAACGCTTGTATATACATACGTAATTCTGCCCTTATGATGGAATGATTGAGTAGATGTTGCATTCGATGTTTTACAATGCTATTCGAATTAACATGTGTGCATACGTTAGTATATTATAATTACTGTGCCGTAGTAAGGCAATGAGTATATTTTTACTTGTGATGACGTGTTGGGATTGCGTGTAATGACGCAATATATGATAAACGAATAAAATATGTTCTGCGAATTTGTATTAATAGTGGTATAGGGTATCCATGTGTTTGAATTGTAATATATTTCTGTGTTTTATCTTGATTGTCTTATGATTTATTTATATGCCAGAGTGGAATATATTTTTATAACTAAGTACTACTAGCCTTACGACAAATCCATACGTATGAAGTCCTTTTAGAATATAAGGACTAATAAATGTGTTGCATAGGTAATTGTATTACTTATCATGAAATTACTAAAATGCTGCTTGATTAATGTAGGCAAAATGGTCATGTTGTTATGACTGAGTCGACTATGAATAAATCTGTGTGGATAATTGGTATAATTGGGATAATTATGGATCGGTAGTTTTTCCGTTACCTTAGTAAAGCCGCTCAGGACGGAGCAGTATCATTATAATAAGACTGTGGTGCCCTTCGAGGTATGTTGAACCCACAGCAGCTCCAGATTGATAATAAGACTGTGGTGCCATTTGAGGTATGTTGAACCCACAGCAGCTCCGTATTGATAGTAAGACTGTGGTGCCTTTCGAGGTATGTTGAACCCACAGCAATTGAGAAATGATAATAAAAACCATGGTGCCCGCGGGGTATGTTGAACCCATGGTTGGAAGCGGCTGTTTTCCATAGCGTCCTTGGGTACGTGCAACCCATAGTAAAACTAATTATCCTGTTGGTCTGAGGAACCCGGTGTGGGCGAATGACCATTGTATACATATATTGAAGTGTACGGTGGATATCATGTCCACGATCCATAATTTACTTAATTATGACAAATCTATAAGGAAATGAATCTGTGTGCCTATTAGATTCAAACTGTATGGTAGAATACTTCTATCTACTAAGAGTTGCTTGTGTTAGTGTGAATTGCAATGAGGCAGTAACACGTTGTGTTTTATTTGGTATGGGGACTGTCATGGTTTTATTGTGCAGGTAGGGCAGCTTATAGGTATAGGCAAACTCTTGCTGAATTCCTATAAGAAATATTATTCATATAGCTATTCATGACCTCCCTTTGTATTCTGGTTTTCATATGTAGAGGTGGGTCTAAGATTACCTTTTATTACAATCATAATCGGGTTTTCGTTATGACTATAAATGGCGGAAATGGTTGAAGTCTGATTACACTTTGATAGGTCTCAATTATTTAAGAGAGAACTTAATTTTGTAGAAACAGGAAGTTAGCATCAGCTTGAAAATAGAAAGTTAGGAGTTAAATAAGATAATGAGTTAGGCAATATCTAGGCCGCGTCACTTCTAGTATATAGAATTTTGTCTAGCTCACCGGTATGCTTATGAAACAAAAAGAATATGGGTGAATCCATAAAAGATTAAAGATCACGTGAGAAGTTTGAGGATATTGTTGAAAAGGTGTATTGGATGTATTGCGGGTCATTTGATTTATTAGTTTACACATTTATAAGTGTGTTTATGAGTTTACATTGTTATCATCCGTACACGTTAGCGAACAACTAGGATTAAATTGATGTGTGTCCTTATAATAGTATAGTCAATGTTTAATGTAGGTGAAAGAATTCCTAGTATGGGATAAAGAATGGAGACGTGTATTTGTGATTATAGTATAACTGTCAGGTTGTCTTACTTCAGTGAAAATAAAGAGATAATATGAATGTATGATAACATAAACTGGTAATGAACCAGTATTGAGATAATTGTGATACGTGGATCGGATATGTATGTTCCATCTCCCTCAGCTGGGCTTGTAAGCCAGTTTCTAATGGAGGTGTGACGTTAAGACTGTGGTACCCTGAGGGGTAGGTGGAATCCACAGCTGTCCACCAAATGGCCAGTGGCCTAGAGTAACAACCATGATCCATAATGTTCCTTAATATAATCGATCATTTGTAAACGCAATAAAATTTCTATCACCAACCTTCTAGGAGTGGAAATGGTATACAGAAACAGTGTTTTCGTTTTACTAATACCCTCGGTTGTATCTATATTTAGGTGTTTGAAATATCTGTATCCTATGTGGGTATTGATTGTGTGCCTAGGATATTTTGGCTATCTCGGGCCGAGTGTGTGATTGATATTGTATGGTTATACCGGCTTCTAAGCAGTTCCTCTGTATGGGGCCGCGATATTAGTTATTATCTATACGAATAACTATGTAATGATTTTATATGGTCATGTAGGTGTTCGTTGATAAGAATAGAAATAGAATTTAAACGGACACAGGTGATAAAGTGATTCAATTAGTAAATATATTGTTCAAGATTGCATTATCTGAGTATGGTATATCATGAGGAGTGTTACTCTGATTGAGATATTTATACAGAATTCATAAATGATATAGTGTTTAGAGTTCTAGAGGAGATGATATGATATCTTGTATACATTATTGAGCATATGCTTGTCAGAACATGTACATGGATATGTGGACATGCATTTACTTGTGTGTGTGGAATTGTGTGAAATGGCCAAAATAAGTAGGGATTCAGGTAACATGCTCCTTCCTTTATTTAAGTATCGTATTATCTTACTGAGTCATGTGGTGTGCTCACCCCTTTGTGGGATTTTATTTTCAGGTGAATACGATATAGCGGTAGCGGTTCCGGAAAGTGCAGTTGAGGCAAAAGATTTTCGGACGGGGCATAGTATATCTAAGGTTTAGGCCATTGTTATGTAATTTTCCTTTCTGTGTACTCTGAAGTATTAATTTCATTAAAATGCATAAGAATTCTTTAGGAAAAAAAAAAAAAAAAACTATTTTAGTTGTTACTATTTATGTGGTTACTTTCTATAAACTCTTTTGAACAAATGAAAACTTCGCTTCACTATGAGAAAGCGTTGATTTTTGTCTTTTCGATAATTTCAATGTACTATATGCCACATGAATAGAAATGAAAGGAAGGGGATGTTACAGTAGTTGATGCACATCTGTAGTGAACTATTATGTTTGCGTTAAAACATCATCCTTGTTCATATGGTAGCTTTAAGGGCTGTACTTCATGTTTAACAACTCCTTTATTTATTTTTGCAACTTCATTAACTCTAAAAGTGCCATTCGGTAGCACCATTGCTAGTGGTTTTGTCCTCGGTTCAAACTCGATCTTATGACCTACCTCATTGAGGCATTAATTTTTTAGTAAAGCATTCAATATCATGTCCTTATACTGCTTAAACAAATTCGCATTTCTTTTGTAAAGCATTCAAAATTATGTCCTTGTAATGCTCAAACAAATCCATAATCTTCAATGGTGGTGCAAACTTTAAACTATTAATCATATTATCCATCTTCATATCATTATGATAAATGTCTTCGCAATGGACTTGTTTTGTTTTAGCTATTTCCTTCTCTTACAAGCATCACATAACATGTTCTTCAGATAAAATTGATGCTTTAACTCTTATTGTAGTGCGTCTTAAGTGTAAATAGTGCATTTAGCTTTTTTAAATTTTCACATATTTTCTTCACCACCAAGAAAGTGCATAATTAAGAAGATAGATAGTTATTGTGTTTACTCTATCAAATTCATTTCACAAAATAATTACTTTAAAATAGTGCTCTATTTGTTAAAAGTAATCATTTAGCTCCTTAGCATTCCATTTCTTGTTACACGCCTTTAGTTTTGAAGTTTCAATTCTTGGCATATGAGTAAGTCTATGAGTGGTGCCACCTCTGTTGGCTATCATTTGCTTGCAAAGGGTGATATTGCCTTTTGCATCTTCTAAGCTAGAGTGTAGCAAGTCCATTTGTTACTCATGGTATTTAAAATCCCTATAATTTTGGCCTCAAATGCATTAAACCCATGATATTGTTGCTCTTTGAGGGAATGGGTGGCATGGTAATGAATTCATGTAGCTCTACTTTTGAGCAATCATTTAACACTCGAGATTTTTCACTGTTTGTTCTAGGCTATCAAGGTGATTAGTTGCATTAGTTGACCTTCCATCACCTTTCTTACAATGGTGTTGAATTCATTAATATCATCTCGAGACTTACTTTACGCTTTAGTTTACTTTCCATCAACAAGGTTGGAGTCCTTACCACAATTCTCATAATATTGTGCCATTACGATCTTTTCTTTTTTCTTTAAAACTATACTTTAGTACCAATTGCATGGGCACAGTTTTAAACTCACAACTTGGAATAATTGGTACTAACTTAACATTGCTTTCACATAAACTTCAAAAGTTGAAAAACACTCAAGAAAGAGAAGAAAGAGAACATAATAATTTATAGAGTATTTTGTATAAGATGTTTGGATGCTTTGGCCAATTAAAGTCTTCATTATTTATAGTTAAACATATGTACAATGAATAGCTAATATTAACTTAAACCTAGAATAAGAGGTTAAATATAATCCTTAAAATTGAGATTTTAACATACAAAGATAATTCTCTTATCAATTCATAATCTCTCTATAATTATCTAGATATTCAACTTATCTATAATATTTTATAATTAAAGTATATTTTTTA
>CP135548.1:2803790-2835851 GCA_032402905.1 Khaya senegalensis | reverse complement strand
TAATAATAAATTTTAACAATATTTTCAAATAAATATATTTATTTAAAAATAATTAAGTTAATTTTTTTTATAATTTTAATAAAATTTTTTAAAATATATTTTATTAATTAAATAATTTATTGAATTTTTATATATTAATAAATTTGATCGATAACGTATAAAATTGAACGTGCAGAGCTCAATAATAAATTTGCATACATTTACTTAGGAGTTCGAATTCTTATACTTAAAAAGATTTGAATTTATTTTCTTGATTCCACGAAGTTCCGGGCCATGCACACCTAGATGATAATTACGGAGAGCGGGCGGATGTCCAATAAATTTTATTGTACTAAGGCAATTGCATCATAAGCAAAATTGCAATAAATAACATTACGAATCCATGTGGGTGCATTGTGTTTGAGTCAGAAACCCTAAACCGTGATTGAATTCCAAAAAGAATAATATTAAAATATAAATTTAGTTAAAAATTAAAAATATTATAGTTATTTATTATAAAAACAGGTGTTATTATTGTATTAATTTGATTGAAACGTTTAAATTATTAAATAAAATTTAAAATTATTATTAATATTTGAATGAGAATGAAATAGAATTAAATTTTAAGTGAAAAATCCTAATAAAATCATTTAATAAAATTCAAACTATTCATTAAAATTATGAACAGTTGGTTTCAAATTTTTTCTTCTATTATCTTCTTTATTTACATGATTGATTATTTTATAAATAGGTTAGAATCAAGAACATAATTTTTTTTATATAAAATTTCTTACATTATTTATTATATTAATTTTATTTGAATTGTTGAAATTATATTTTATATGTATATTGAAAGTGTATTAATATAACATATTAAACAAGGATAGAGTTACGATACAACGATTGTGAAGTACAATCCGTATGTCTTATACATTTATCCTTACTTTTCTTGCGTCTATTGCAGCTGTATTATGCATGAGTTGCACTATGACACGACTCTTCAAGTAGATGTGCATGCCAAAAATTTCATTCAATATAGGCCCAAATAATGGAGTACACACGCAAGACATTTTCTCAGAAGAGGGGGAGAGGAGTAAAGCAGTAAAATAATCGGAGAGATAAGCAGAGAGAATAGAAACAGGTGGCTTGAAAAATCTATAACATATTCATCTACGGATTAAACAAACGAAAATTCTGAAAGAGTTAGTTCTTGAGGAAGTTGGACCATGCCAGCAGCCCTAACTTCAATGATAATAATCAAATATAATTATTTACTAATTAAAATATTCCAAAATTTCAGTACAGCATGTACCTCTTACTTCTTTAAATCTATGCATCTTCACCCACTTGAGATTCGCACAAAAGGTAAGAGCAAGCAATACACACACAGAAAAAAATTTATGGATTCCTCAAAGAAGACTAACAAGATTAGTGATATTGTTAGGCTTCAACAGATCCTCAAGAAATGGAAGAAGCTGGCAAATGCACCCAAGAATGGCAGCAGTAGAAGTACGGGCGACAACGGCAACGGTTCTTCAACTTCCAGTACAACTACAAACAATGCGACTAAAAGCGTCAAGTTCTTGAAGAAAACACTCTCTTTCTCTGACGTTTCAACAGCTGCAGCAGCATCAAACGATGTCGTGCCGAAAGGGTTTCTTGCAGTATGTGTGGGGAGACAGCTGAAGAGATTTGTAATCCCAACTGAGTATTTGCGTCATCAGTCATTTGGGATTTTACTAAGACAAGCCGAAGAAGAGTTTGGGTTTCAACAAGAGGGAGTGCTGAAAATTCCATGTGAAGTTTCTGTTTTTGAGAGAATCTTGAAGCTGGTTGAAGAGAAAAGAGATGGGTTTTATTTGCATGAATTAGGGTTTAATATTGCAGATAAAGAGAGTACTAATGGTTGCAACTGTTCATCAGATTGTGAGTTAACGCCTTCGCATCATCCTCAAATGTGTAGATGATGAATAGTTTAATATTGTTGGCTTTAATTATCTTTATGTTTTTGCGAAGTCAATTGATTAATGCTTGTATTTAGAAGAGCAATTAGTGTTGATGAATAAGGTAGAATTTTTTTTATCATGCTGGATATTATTTGATACCTCTGGTGTTCAAGCTGATAATATTTTCTCGCAGATTTCATAATGTTGAACAACTAATTGATTCAGCAACAATATTTCTTCTTAATTGATTCTTTTTTTTTTTTTTTTTATAAATTCAAGTTCATTGCAGAGAAAGAGATGATTAATGTCTTTCTTCTTTTCTTCTCTCTCAACATACACAATATTGCAATGGAAGTGAAATGATACGATTTACGGCCACCTAATAAAATCGAAAATCCAATCCCAAAAGGAATTAACCAGTCCATAATGATGTTTATTTATATATATTTTTTAAGAAAAATAATAAATCAAAATAATTAGAACTATAATATTAAACATGGCAAATGGGTGGTACAAGGTTAGAATGACGAGTGAAACCCATATGAATTGAGTCAGCAGCCTAAACACGGCCTATCACCGCCTATCTGGATGGTTTTCAAATCCACTCATACATGACCACTCTACTATTTAATTTTTTTTTTTAAAACTACCCACATCTTGCTTATTTGCACCTATTGGAATACTTGTCCCTCGGATCCCAAGGGGTAAACCTGTCATTTCAGTCATAAGTTTGCATTTTCATATATAAACATTTATTATAAAATTTTTGACATAAAATTAATGCTCAATATTTAATTTCTTGGTTTTGAAATATTCAGTGTTATCTTTCCAAAAAAAATTAGAAGTTTGGATGTCCGATAAGTACCAAAATATAATGAAATTAAAATATACATAAAGGGGGAGAGGCATTTTGATAAAACTCACCATTTTTGTCTCATTCTTGTTCTAGAAACCTCGAGGAAAACAAAAATTCCCATCTTTCTTCCTCCTCCATTTCTTCAATTTTTTTTTTTTTAATTTTCCACCACGAATCTCACTTCTTTAATTCAAAATCAAACATTCCTTAGCTCCTTCTTGCTCCTAAAGCTTATTCAAAAATCTTCTAAGATTTTGCAAGATTTTAAGTTAAGGCTCAAAACCTACATTTAAGGTTTTCAAATATCCGAAAGCCTCCAAACAATCTTGAGTTTCTCATGAGTTGTAGGTAATTTTCTATTGTTTGATTAGTTTGTTCAAAGTTGAAAAATGGGATTTTGATGATGATGATTTGGTTGTGTTGTGATTTAAATTTGTGCTATGTAGTTTGAGAATAATACAAAATAGTTGTTTTGGATGTTAGAAGTTTAATTTTTGTGATTATAAACTCAAAATGAGAATAGAGTTGAATTGGAAAAAAATTTAGTGGGAATGAGTTTCATACATGGCCGAATATTGAGAAAGAAAAATGTTGTTAAAGTGAAAAAAAAAAAGAAGCTAAATATTCTATTATAATTGGAATCTTTACAAAAACTAGTTGATATATTAAAAATTTGATGTTTGAAAAAAAAAGAAAAAGAAGACAGATTTTACCTCTGACTTCTAAATTGGTTTTAGATATCCAAATGACATTCAAATTAAGTGATTCAAAAACCATTAAAAAGTTCATTAAGTCAAGTTTAATTTATAAGATTTTAAAATTCACACTTTAAACTACATAAAATAAGTAAAATAGTCTGAATGGTCAATTTTGAATAAAATTCTAATGACTTTCAAAATATTTTTTTAGGTTCTAAGCCTTAATCTATGTGTCAACCTAGGGAATTAGATACATTATGCATGCATATCATTTATAGAAAAAGCAATATTTAATTGAAGTTTGGGAACTAATGGTGTTTTATATGTACATATTTTTAGGCAATTATACCTTGAGCCAAAAACAAAGCCAACATGAGAATTAAAAAAAAAAAAGAGTGCATATCTTCCTTAAAGTGTGAGTAAATGATTATATTATTTTAAATATTTTCAAAATTATTTTGAAGGAATGTTTTATTTTTAACAATTGTTTAATTTAAAATAGATATTGAGATATAATAGTATATGATTAAATGAATTATTAGTCTGTAGTTTTGATTTATGCTACTGTTGTGATGTGATACAATTGATAAGCTTGGTTTTTTAGAATGACCCTTGGGGCTTATATGCATTATTGGAAATGATTTGATCTATATGTATTGATTTATGGGTTATATGGCTAGTGGGTTGATATTAGTATTGGTGCTATGGTAGTTACAGGAAGTAGCCTATGGATGAATTTGTGAAGAGGTCACATAGGTGATTATGTGTACTAGAATAGATTGTTATAAGGGAGAATGTTTTAGGTAAACCCATTGGTGAACGATAATGTGAGTATAGTTATGATTTTCACCACATAACAATTCGGGCTAACATCAGTGAGATGGACAATATTTTTTTTATATTGATATTTAATTGATTGAAAAGTAAAATGATAATATAATTTTATAATTTTGTATTTTTATGATAAAAAGTATGATTTTTACGTAAATAAATTCACCAATAATCTTAGGTGTCTATCTTGGATTAGGGTGACACTTGAGTAAGGGGGCCCTCCTAATTGATTATGAATGAAATACAATGGTCTAAAATTTTATTCACAATGTGTCTTGAAATAATAATCAGTTTTCTTTGTTTAGTACATAGTAGCATCCCAATATCCATTACTTAAATTTTATTTTTTTAATGATTTACTCACTGAGTATTATGTACTCACCCTCTCAACCTTCACTTTCAGGTTACAAAGTGCATATAGATTTACGTGTGGTGTGGCATTTAGGTGACCATAGTTCTGCCGATAGGATTCTCTTGGCTCACTTTCTTATTTGGGTTCACTAACAACTTAACAGAATTTGCATTTAAAATTTTATATTTTATTTTAAGAATTTATTTTGTATTTAAAAGATATTATTGTTAGATATTTATGACTTGAAATTTTGAAGATAAACTGTAAAATTTGTATCTCGGATCTCAAGAATAATTTAATTTTTTTACACTTAAACTGCATTTTCATAAATGCATATATTTCATAACTAATTTATATATTATTGAAATTTATTAATTATTTTTATGAATTTAAAATTTTCTTTTATTTACATAATTTTTTATTTATTTATTTACTATACATCTTTATTAAATATAAAATTTTTATTTTAAAATTTTTCTAAGGAAAGTATTTTGAAAAGTATAAAATTAATTTTTATTTATTTTATTTACTTATTTATTGAGAGGATCTAAATATAAAAAAGAGAAAGGGCAAGAAGGTTTACATAATTAAAAAGTAGAGGCTTAAATGATATTTTTTTTTTGTAATTTTATAAAAATCCATTTCTTCTTTTCTTCTTCTTCACCACCTACATATGTCCATTGCTAATTTCACTCCTTCCATCTTTCCTTGTCCATTCTCTCTAAAATTTCAAAACTTTTAAATTTTTTTTTTTTTTTTTTTTTTTTTTACAAAATTGACCTTATAAAATCATTCCCAAGTGCTTAAGTTAATAAATCCTTAAGATAATTGAAGGTGATCTTTAAATTTAGTTAGAAATTTTCAAGTTAAATTATATAAATTTTCAACACCCAAAGCTCAAATAAAAGATTTCAACATCAAAATACATTTTCATTATTTGCATGGAGTTTGAGTATATATTTCTAACCTTTATTTTTCTTAATTTATTTCATATTTTGTATTTAATTTAAAGTTAAAAATTTTGGGTTACAGTTTATCCGAGAATGGTTTTGTGGTTCTTTATTTTGTTGATTTTAATGATAATTTTGAACGTGAAATTGTTGAAATATGATATTGAAATAAGAGTTTGTGGATTGCGTTTGTAAAATGGATGTTGGACAAATGTTTGGTGATGGTTTGAACTTGATCTTGATATTGGAGGATGATTGTGAATTGTATGTAAATGAGGAAACCTTATCATTGAATTTTATTACATGGGAACAAGTTAAATGGCAAGAATTTTTGGAATTGAATTAGATTCGGGTTGTTGTGTATGTTGAGTTGGATTGTGATTTAGAAGGTGATTTAAGGCTTGAATTACTTTTGAATGGTTGTTTTTGAAGTTTTAAATGGTTGCTTTTGATGTTTAGAAATTGTTTTAAAGTTTGGTTTTGTCACACTCTGATTCATCAATTTGAGTATGCAACAATCGCTACACACCCATGGGTACACTTACTATTGATATCCCACATGAATGTGTAATGCTTTTAGTGTCTCATATAGCTAACCCAAATAATATATGCATACTAAATATTTAAAGTATATAATATATATGAATTTAATGTTCTACAAACCTAATATATCCATAAAATCGTTCCAGATTCTGTCTATAAAACATTTATATATCAATAGAGAGCACTATATATCTAGAAAAGTTTCCAATGACAAATGCAAGCCACAAATTCTTTATTAAAAGGTGTGGATAGATGACCTCCTTGAAGTGTATCAAATTTGAAAATGCTTTAAGAAAAAGAAGATGTGAGTAATATACTTAGTGAGTACATGGACAATAGTGAATAGAAATTTTAATACAAGAGTAAGAGTCTTATATATAAAAAAATATAACAATTCAAGAAATTTCAATCATTTATTTATATTTTAACAAGTCATTGAAAAATATTATTATATAATATTTGTGGATGATCTAGAAAATTTAGGTTTGCTTGAAACTTATTCTTCAAGATATCTTTCAGTGCGCCTTTAGTAGATATATTGAGATTCATTAATGTGTTATTTTACATAATCATATAAAATTAAATTATTGAACTCACTTATTAGTGTTAGCTCGAATAAAAAGTGCGGTATCAGATATTTATTATATCTAATAGCCACTCTTTTATTCTCTCGTAAGTGATAAAAAGGAAATAACCACTCTCATACTCTATTTATAATAAGATAGGAAAACACACACACACACACATGTGCACACACACACACACACACACACAGAATATATATTAATGCATCATATATTAATATGTGTGTATAGATGCACCTGTAATTGGGCACTTACACTAAGTTATAAATTATGAAATTATAAATATATTTTCACATCATATTCGTCAATACATATATTCACAAATAATATATACAATTCTCAAATCATAATTTTTTATAAATATACTTTTATTATGATATTTCAAATTTATATTTATAAATTAATTCATAAATTCAAATTTGCATAATAAAATTAAATGTTTAAATTTATTTTATTAAAAAATATTAAAAATAAATTTAAATTCATAAAATATTTAATTTCATATTATTGAAAATATTTAAAAACTTGTCTATCTACTTTGTTCTTAAGAGGACCAGGACTCCTAAATTTAGTTTCCTCATTGTGTAGGATTTCTTACTGTTATATCCTTATTTAGATAAAAATTTATTTATACACAAGGTATTAATATACTATGCTTATTTTTAAATATACGACTTTGATGCAATATATGGAATGCATATGCTTCTAGTTAACATTTATCTAAGCATCTAATCAAAATTTTATTTAACTTGCTAAAACTACATCATATGCATATTACAACATGCTTATCATCTTTATGCTAATTCATAGAATATATTTCACCGAAATTCATACTATTTTTACAAAGCCGATAGGTATTGATTCTTAATATCAATTCGATCACAAGTTTTTCATACCCAAAACATATTCCAACATAATACTAAAGTTTCACCTAAAAACTATGAAATTCTTGTAAAATAATTTATATCAACATAATACTTTAATTTTCTCTAACCATTATCAAACATATAATAGTCAATCTAAGAAAAATATCACCATTAAATATGCTGAATAATTTATAAAATCAATATTTCTTACACCAAAATCCATTTTTGATTTTTCTCCACAATTTTAATCATTTTGGTATTACAACAATATTTCACTTACATCATTCTTTATTCTCCCATCTTATTCACCATATTTCATAAATAAATTTGCATTTGACATAAACATATAATCATTGACATATCCTTAACATAACTTAATTACCAATATAATCATCAATTTGTAATTGTTCCACAATAGAGGAAACAATACACAAATACACACACATGCACCAAATTCAGCTGGATTTATGGGTTCCTTAAATCCACATTTATTTCATGTTTCCTACATATATATATATATATTACTAAATTTATTCATTTCTACAACTAATTATAAATTTAGATCTATTCAAACATCAAAATATATTTATATACACACCTTATCAAATGACTCTTTAATATATATTCATATAAATATTAAATTCATAATGAAATCAAACTAAAAGCATACACCTACATATACTAAAATTTTGGTTTTCTAGGACTTCAAGATCAACAATTTATAGCATACTTCTTATTAATTTCGAACATGATTCTAAGCTTAAAATAGAGTTTAAGAATCTTACCAAGATTTTCCTAAACAAAAGTATGCCTCCTTAGAATTTTTTCCTTAAATTTCTTCTTAATTGGACCTTAAAGGAAAATAAAAAAAATCTTAGTGTTGGCATTTTTTCTCAGTATTTTTTCTCTTTGATCTAGTACTTCTATTGGATGTACTTCAAAAAATAGATCCTTACAGAGTTGAACTGGTGGAGTTTGAAGGATATTAAAGGGGTTGAAAACATACTTTCTCAATAAAGAAACATGGAAGACATTGTGAATTCATCCAATTTTTGTGGCAATTCTAGATGATATGCCATGGCTTCGACTCTTTCTATGACTTTAAAGGGTCCAATATACTTGAGGTTCATTTGCCCTGTTTTTGAAATTCGATAACACCCTTCCAATGAGCAACTTTTTAAAAATACTAGATCTCCTACTTCGAGTTCAAAGTTTCTCCTTCGGTTGTCTGCATAATTTTTTTGCCTATCCTGCATTAATTTTAATCTTTCTCAAGTCATTCCAATTTCCTCAACGGTACCTTTAATTAATTCAACATTGTTTAATTTTTGTTCCCCCACTTCATTCTAACATAGGGGAGTTTTACATTTTCTTCCATAAAGTGCCTCATATGATGCCATTCCAATAGTAGTTTGAAAATTGTTGTTGTAAGCAAGCTTGATTAGAGACAAATGACAATCCTAACTACCTTGAAAATCAATTACATAAGCTCTGAGCATGTTCTTTAAAATTTGAATGGTTTTTTCAAATTGACCATCTATTTAAAGGTGATATGCTGTACTAAATTTCAATGAAGTTTTAACAACTTTTTACAGTTTGGTTTAAAATCTAGAAGTAAATACAACATTCGTATTTAAAACAATGGATACTGGAACCCCGTGAAGTTTAACTATTTCGTCCACATACAACTTAACTAGTTTTTTCAAAGAATTGGTGTTTCGAAAAACAAGAAAATGGGCTAACTTTATGAGTATGTCGATAATCACCCACATAACATCATGACCACCCTTGAGTTCTCAATAAACCCACTACAAAATCCTTCATCATATGTTTTCATTTTTGTTCTGGAATGGGTAATGACTATAATGTGTGTAACATCCTCAAATTCAGGTGTCATTAGAGTACTTTAGCTCATGTATTTTTATTATATTTTTATAGTATTTTATTTATTTTTTTTGTAGAGAAATATAGAAGAGAAGTTTTAGACATGTGATAGAAAAAAATTTAGGAAAAACTTGTCTAAATGGTGTTAAAGGGTAAAATTATCATTTTAGAAAAATGATGAAGGACAAAATTAGAGACTAATGAGTTAAATATTGTATGATAAATATTATTAGAGGAACGGAGTGGTTGAATATCTCTAGAACGGCAAAAAATCTCACTTTTGTCGAAAAAGGGTAATTTTGCTAAAAATGGCAAAATTGTCATTTCGTCAAGGGCCAAAAGGGTCACGTTGGAATCCAACCACCAGAAAAAACTTTGAAATATTGTGAATAATAGATAGAAAGAAATTGAAATTTGATTTGAATGTAAATTCTCTTAAAAAAGATATAAAAAGACAAAAATGACCTTTTATGTTCACCAAGGATAAAATGGTCATTTCAAAAAGAATCAAGGGGTAAAGTAGGAGTTAAATTTAAAGAACAAAAAGAGAATTACATTAAAATAGGTAGCATAGTAAATACACCAGGGCATAAAGAAAATTTTCAAAAAGGTTAAGGGGTAAAATGATAAAATGGAGACCTTAGTATAAAAAGGTAAAAATTGCTAGAATTTTCTCCACCTTTCTTCTTCCTTAGCTGAACCAAGTTTTCCCATTTCTCTTTCAAAATTTTTGAATTTTCTAAGTTAAAAATCTCACCAAATACAAGAAATTTTAAGAAATATTAAGAAAAAGTTATGAAGTAAGGTGAGAACTTTCTTTTATTACCATTTTTGCATTGATTTATGGTATTTCAATTTTTTTAATGTTGAGTTTAATGGGTATTAATGGTGAAAATATGTGAAGAAAGGAGAAATAAAGTTTGATAGTAGAAGGATTTTGCACTATTAAGGTAAAAAATGCAAAACCCTAAATTTTTGATAAATTAGGATTTATGAGTTATCAAAATTGTAATGAATTTTTATGAATATATTGTGTAATGAATATAATAAGATTGTGTGATGATAGTTTAAGTGAAAATATTAGAAGAATATATTTATGAATTAAGCTTGTTTTGGATAAATGGTTAAATTGGGATATGCGTGTGTGTGTGTGTGTGTGTGTGTGTGTGTGTGTGTGTGTGTGTGTGTATGTATCTAGATGTGGAGTTAATGATTTCAGTAGTAATTATGATCACAAATAATTCCGTTAACATTCACCGTCGAATGAGTTATTTTAAAATACTTTCTAGCAATATATGCTTTAATATGAGTAAGTAGAAATTATGGCAATTATAGTTATGTAAATATAAACTATATATATATATATAGTTCCTTTTACATTGGTAAGAAATTATGGAACTATATTATATATGGGTGTTATAAATAAGGTAAAATTACCAAAATACCCTTAAAAATAGTTAAGGGTAAATATTAATAATATTGGTATAGATGAATAAAGAAAATGAATAATTAGTATAATTAAGATAATTATAGATCAACAGAACTTATCTACACATTGGCAGAGCCGCTCAGGACGGAATGTAATTATTATTATTACTTTAACTGTGACTCCTTAAGGGGGTAGACTGAACCCACAATCATCCTTATGGTGCCCGAAAGGGTATATTGTAACCACGGCAATCCTCCATAGTGCTCTAGGGGGTATGTTGAACCCGTGGTAGGAAGTGGCTAATCACCATGGTGCCTTGAGAGGTATGTTGAACTCATGGTAAAATCGGAATTTATGCACAAGTTGATTAAAGAATGGGTGTGTAGGATGAGTATGGTGACCACCATCCATAGTATACCCTAATTATGAATAGTAGAAAATATTGTTTTGGAACTATTAACTAAAAAAAAAAAAAAATTTCTAACATTTACTTTTTAATATTATCACTTATTAAGACATTGGGTATGAGTTTCCATAGTGTGCCCGTTGATTTCTGGTGCTCAACCTTAACTTATTAACATACTAGACATCTTGCGATAAAATCATCGATATATATATATATATATATATTTTTTGTGGAATCCATAACCCCAATATATATAGATATACTAAGATATACATATATATATATATATATATTAAAAGTAGATATTTGTGATATTAATTTTAATTACTAAAAAATAGTGAGGAGAAAATAAAACTTCTTTTGAATTTTTTTATTTATTATGATTTCAATATACACATTTTTATATCATAAATATTTATTTTACAAAGCAAATTAAAACCTATTACAAATAATAGTATGTCTTCGTTTGAACCAATCTAGTCTCAGAAGTGTTCCATGGATTCGCTGCTCTACTAATCTTATTTGTAAAATAATGTTCAATAATGAGGTGAGTAATGTAAAATTACTCAATAAGAAATACAAAACCCTAACTGGTAATTTAGTAAATATTACGTCCTAAGCACATAATTAATAATCAGTTAGGATAGAAATCTACCCAGTACCTGTTTATCTTAAACTATTCATTACAATAGTACTTCTACCAATTAATATACATAAATGGCTATATAAATAGTAATTGACCACATAAATAGTATTACTTAACCAAATAAATAGTAACTCTTATATAATCATAATATACTGTGGTTTTAATAACTATGCACGCAATCTACTAATAGATTTAACATACAAAAATATTCTGTTTATCATCTAAATCTTTTCTCTTCTATATCCTTTCCACTCTATTCATTCCAGTCTTATTATCATAATTAAGGTAATTATGTATTATGACCACAACTCTGGCACAATCCTCATCTTACACATCCACTTTTTTTTGTCGAATTGTGCATAAATCCTCCCATGAGTTCAACATGCCCCTCGGGCGCCATTTAAGAGGTTTATATCATAGTTCCACCCCCCATACTCGAGCACGAGTGAGATTTGATCGTGTCATCCCAATTAGGGCCTACACTGGAGCCACGTCTTCCTAGTTATGGCCATGACTAAAATAAATTTTTTTTACAAGCTAACTTAACAATATAATTAGAGTATGAGGGAACTCATTACTGATCCACAGTTATCCTAATTATTCAATTATTCATTTTATTTAACCCTTGTTATACATAATGGCATTTTGGTAATTCTATCAACTTCATTATCATAACAAGAAACACACTAATTATCAAATCCGCAACATATCCATATACAAGTGTAATTAATTAATTAATAAAAATAATGATTACAACCACGCTAATATTAATAACAATCATCTTAATAACAATAACAACAATAATAAGGATAATAATAATATAATTATTGTATCAACTATTCTAACTAAAATATTCAACGCCGGTAAGGTATTTTAGAATACCTGATGTGGAAATAAATATTTGGTATAATTATTACCAAATCTATAATCATAAATGTTCACACACATAAATAAATACACACACACACACACACACACACACACACACACACACACACTTATTCCTTATTAAAAAAAAATCTGATTCCTTACCACATTCTTTCATTTTTCCTCCACGTTTTTAAAAAGTATTCGACTACACATAATTATCTTCAATACAACTCATAATTGGTACTTAGGGTCAAAATTACTATTTCACCCTTTTCACACGTATCTCATCATTTAGTAAACCAAATCAATTTCGATTGATTCTATTACTTTACCATACAATTTCTAACATAAGAACTTATCAAATTTTACCATTTTTAGGTCTTGATGAACAGTACTCAAAATGGACAATTTTGCTTTTTTTTTTTAAATTTATTCTATTTTACAAATCCAAATTATTCCTTACTAATTTCATTTATTTCCTATTATATTTATGCATATATATACAACACAAAACATGTTAAAAACAAATACACCACACTTCTAAGAATAAAGGTTGAACCTCTCTCATTACACATTTTTTTAATTTCTTCCATTTTATCCTTTCTAATTATTTCCTTTTTACTTTCAAAAATTCATAACATACATACAACCAAGGATAGATATTAAACATAAAATAAAATAATTTAGAACACTAAAACTCTAGGGTGACCGAATATATGTTTGCCCTTATAATCAATTAACAACTACATCGCCAAAAATACAATTCAAAGCAACCATTCCTCACGTGGCCGAATTTTTCAAAGCTTACACATTAAAATTTTCTTTTTAATGCAAATAATATCATCAATCAATTAGATTACACCAATTCCATATCATACCCATATAAAATTATTCAATTATCACTAATTCATAAAATCCTAAATTAAAAAAATGAAGTTTAATGTTTCTTACCTTAATCAAGCCATTAACTTCAAATTTCCACCACTAATCACTTTCTTTCTCCCTTTTCTATATATTTCCACCATTAAAACTCATAAATTTTTCTACCATAAAATTATGTACAAATTATATCAAAAGAAAGAGTTTACCTTGGTGATCAATTTATCCTTCTTGAACAAATTCAAAATCCAAACATTTTCTTATGAATTTGATGAATTAAAGAAGAAAATTAAAGAGAAGAGAGACGAAGGAAAAGTCGGCAGCAAGAGAAAGAAGAAAATGAACATTTTTCAATTTAAAAATAATAAATAATGAGATTTTTCATAAAATTTCTAAAATTATATTTGGTCCCTAAGTTTTTTAAAATTTCATTCGAGCCACAACATAATTTATGAAAGAACTAAGGCCATTTTCATATTTTTTCATTTTAGTCCATCAGATTTCAGTGATATGAAATTCGTAAATTTCTTATGAAATGAACATTTTACTCTTATGGTGTAAAAAGTATTCTTTACGCCTGTTTTCAGTAATTTCTTTATCAAATCACTTCCGAATTCAATTTCGTTTTTTCCTATTTCTTCTTTACAAAATTTTCAAGATATCGGAGAGGTCAGATGTTGTTAGGGTCCTCCTAAATCTGTGACATTCGGATATAGGTAAACTCTAACTTTTATTATTTTTTGTCCCTAAAGATATTTTATGAAGTTCGTTGGAAGAAAATCGGGTAAAAATTACGTAAAGAGGTTATTTTGCCAAGTAGAGGTAAAATAATTTTTTTACTCAAAATTATAGTCAAAGTAAGTTTTAATCACGTAAAAAGTCTTAGAACTTCGTAAATATCATGTTGGTAAGTTTAATTTCAATTTGGGATATATTTGGTATATTTTTGAGAAGTCAGGGACATAAAGGGCAAAAGGGTCATTACGCCAAAAGTTGGAAGGACTCCGTCAGAATCTGATCACCCAAAATTCTTGTGAGTATTGTAATAGAGTTTTATGTGAAGAGGTAGGTTGAATAACCCTAGAATGGCAAGAATTACACTTTTGCCCGAAAAAGGGCAATTTTACTGAAAAGGGCGAAATGGTCATTCTGCAAGGGAGCAAAAGGATTCTACCAGAAACTGACCAACCAAAAATATTTTAAATAGTATAAATAAAATGTAGAAAAAAGTGAAATTAAATTTGAATGTGAATTTTCTTAGAAAAGATAAAAAGGACCAAAATGATCAATTTTCTTTGTTAGGGGTAAGGTGGTCTTTTCACAAAAAATTTGAGAAAAAAGTGAGAATTAAAACTGATGGACTAAAGTGAAAGAATATAAAAAATAGTTTGGGCAGTGTCATAATTTTCTTGGGAGTTGAATGAAATTTTAAAAAGTTATTGAGTAAGAGTGTAATTTTCAAAAATATAAATTTGGATAAAATTCTTTGACTTTTTAAAAATATAAATTTGGATAAGATTCTTTGACTTTTAAAAATTGGATCAAAATCAACTTCTTCCTTCTCTCTTGCCACGAGTCATTCCTTCCTTTTTCTTTCAAATTTTATTAAAAAAATTAAGCAAAATCTTACAGTTCGCCCGATTAAATGCGTTACCGTAAAAGAAAAAATTGTTCTACTCGTTGAGAAAATAGAAAAAAAATTTAAAAAAAGACAAATTGGTAAATATAAATACTATTCATTGAGTCTCTAAATGATTAATTTTAATGTGTTATAATATGTTTTAATGTGTATAGGTATGTTAGGGAATAAATGAAATTAAGAGGAATTGATTTGGATGCATAAAATAGAAGAAAATTTTAAAAAAGGCAAAATTGTAAATTTAAAAACTGTTCATTATGCCTTAAATGATAGTTTTCTCTTATGATTATGTGTTAGTAATTGTATGGTGAAGCAATAAAATTGATAGGAATTGTTTTGGTTAGTTAAAATAGAAAGAAAATGGATAAAAAACGGTAAAATGGAAATTTTGATTATTATTTCGATGGCCTTAATTATTATTTTTATGGTATGTTTATATGTTTAAGTGTGTATTATAAAATATTAGAATTGGTAGTATTTGAGTGGGATGGACAAAATATGAAAAATTGAAAAAAGGTTAAAATAGTAATTTCAATTACAATTGTAGAGAAAATTTCATTGATGGAGAATGGGTATACTTGTGGAGATTTAAAAGTGTTTTGATATGTTAAGTATGTATAATATTTTATATAAATTGTTAGAATGTGTGGAGGAATTGTTATTATGACTGTGTGATCAGAGCGTTATTAACAGAATCTAAAATAGTTGTACTATTCTTGGTGCTAGATGTTGATTATTATAATAATTATAGTAGTTATAATTATTATGTAATTTTTTTTAATAATAAATGGTGTGTTGGTGTAGTTATTCATTAACGTTGGATAATTATGCGATATGTGTATCGTGGTGGTAGAAATTGTAATTGCGATGGATAAATCCTAGTAAATTTGACAGACTGGATATTTGCGAGTGTATGAGATTATAAAAGTGTTATAAATTTTTAGTCAAGTATCACTATATGTAGGTGTATGATGCATTCATTATGTGAACGAATTTCATATGTGTATGAAAATCGGGATGTGGATACTGTTTATCATTTCAGTGTGTATAGGTGTGCATATGTAGTATTCATTGTGCATGGTTTGAGTGTACAATAGTTTTCGAAAATGAATGCATGGTTTTGAGTCATGTGGTATAATTGTATGGCTGCACTGGTTATGGATTCAGTTATTCATATACCCTTCATACCTGTTGGCTTGGTTATAGTCAGGTTATATGATCGATCATATGTAAGATATACGCTTAGCCCGATAGACGAGTGGTGTGAATGGATGAGAGTTGGGCGGATTTATTTTGTGGTCACGATCCATAACTGTGTTAGTATGACCGGTTGAATATTGTCGGTAATTTGTTAGAAATGTCATATGATATTGATTTCAAAATGCATGTAGACTTATTTGCATTCTACACAGTAATTATGAGCATTATGTGGATAGTGATATGGATTGTATGGTCAGAGTATTATTTATATCATTAGATTATGTTAAGGTAATATGAGTTTAATAGCCTCTACGCTATTAGTATTGCATAGCATATATAGCAGAGGAACGAATTCTGTACTAGAATATTATGTTTTTTTATTGAGCTATTTCGCTCACCCTTTATGGATTGTAGTTTTACAGGTAATATGGCACAATGGGATATGGATACGAGCTTTTGGAGACGTCAGTGGGGCTAGCATCTCCGTGATGAGGGTCTTTGTGGTATTAATGTGCGATTTTGCAAATGCATGTATATATATATATATATATATATATATTGGTATACTGAACTTGTATTTTTGGGTTACATACTGTGGACTACATGTGTAACCAGGAAATTATACATATTCAACTTCCGTGCGTGTGTGTGTGCGTGTGTGTGTATATATATATATATATATATGTATCAGATATATCTTTATGCTTTGAAAATTTTTTTTTTAGATTTTATCTTGTATGATTGTTTTTAAATATAAGGGTGTTACAGAATTTTAATGCAATGACCATTTTGCCATTTTCAGCAAAATTATTAATTTTCGTTCAAAATAGTAATTTTGATATTTTTAGGATTATAAAATCTATCTTTCCTTTTAACATGCTCTATTATACTATTTTACATTCTCAACATTTAACTTGGTCAATTGAAACTTTATCAAAATGATGATTTTGCGCTTTCTTGCCAATAGTATCCATTTTCGCCCAATTTTTCGTCCTAACGGGTTTCTAAAACTTCTCTTCTATATTTTTCCTCTAATCCAACACTTTTATCACATACATTTTAATATGATTATAATAAGAGGTCTACTAAATACTTGAATTTTCATGATGTTATACTTTTTATGCGAGGCCACCAATAAGATTCTTTATATTTCTTTACATTTTTATACTACTCGGATGTATAGCATATGTTGAGCTTTGGGCTTCCTTTCGAATAGCCTTCCAAAGCTTTGTATCCTTAGGAATACATATTTTATTTCTCAATACTAGAATACCATCTTATTTGATTTGGAAATCACTAGATTCTTCTTTTTAAATCTTTTGGTATTCTGATTCCGGATAGTTATCTTGCAACTGTTTCTTTTTAATGTCATTTAACAGGACAGGTCTAAGGGTAAAATTTGCTATCAAAGTCCCAAATTAGTCTACTACTGGGGCTATTCTCAATTATTTGAATTTCATTAACAAAGACATCTATGATGATCTAATATAGGATAAATTCATCGAGGATTTTTGACTTAGAGTGTCTTGTTACAAGATGTTAGATTTTCGCAAGACCCGTATGGCACTTATATAGTTTCAACTTCATGGTTGTATACTGAACAAGCCTTAATTATTGTGTGAAAGATTGCTATAGACAAGTTAAGATGCTCAAAAGATTAGAGAAAGTAAAATTTTGAGAATTATAAAAGAGTTTAAAGAAGAATGCTTGAATTGAATGAAAGAATTACAATACTATAATACTTTATAATTCTTTAGAACTACTTGTGTTTACACTTGCTGTGAATGGTTTGGCAAAGAGAAATGAGACCTATTTATACTTGTGGTTAGGTGGAATGGAGGGCTAGAATCTAATTTACAAAATTCACTTTGGATTGTTACAATTTGGTTTTAAAAATTTCTGTGAAGGTAAAAGGCAACATGCAGTCGACGAGCTTGTCGCCCAATAATATATCAAAGTTGCTCATTGGTATAACGGTTAAGTCGACCATGTTATTCCATGACCCAATCTGCATTGGCACATTTCGAGTAACTTCATGAATTGGCCGAGAAGGTTCGTCGATGACCTTTACCCATCCTAACTCTTTGACATGCGATAAGCCTAATTGTTTTACAAGATTTTTGGCAATCAAGCATTGATTAGTGCCATAATTGATGAATACCTTAAAGGTTACCCTATTGATGTTGGCATCGACATATTTGAGTATTTTGTCAAGATCCAACTTTGTTGTTGGTTTAGCCTTGGAAGCATATTGAACCTATGCGTGTATCCTTCTACAATTTTTCGTGGGTGCCTATGATGGCATTCAACTTAGAGTGCTATAAACATTCCTTAATATGGTGTGTTCTTCCGTAAAGGAAGTAATTTCATTTCCCTTTCTTGTGTGCCCTATACCTCTCATTGCGTCTCTCGTCTCTTGGTGATTTGCTTGGTTGCAAATCTACTTTGTGAGGTTAATCTCTCATACTATTGTCATGGTGTGGGATTCCCATACCCATTTTAAAAAAAATAAGTAATAATTTTTAAACAGTATATAAAAGAAAACACTAATTTTTTTTTTTTTTTGACAAAGCAAACATTCATCGGATATATACTTATTTACAATATATACAAAATATCAAAAATATGATTTATAACAAAAGTACAATTAATACAGCGTCAAAAGCTAGTATACCCAATTCTCTTGACAGGTCACTGTCCTGAGGGTTTGCCCGGTTCCACTGCCCTACTAGCTATACCTGAAAATTATTTCAACCACGGAGTGAGTAATTTAAAATTACTCAGTAAGAACTATAAAACCCAACAAAATAATTTAACAAACTATAATATTCCAACCATATAAATAATAACTAATCAGAAAAACAATATATTATGTATATCCTCATTACACAGCAACCAGTTATTAGGACTAACCATCCTAACTACGCAATTAATAATTCAATGAGGATATTACGAATAATCATAGTATTGTACCACTTTCTTTTGTACATTTTCTACCCGTCTATTCTAATTATACTATCCTGTTCTCTTTTCATTTGATCAGTCATTCTTAGGCAAACTATGAATCTTGACCACGTTATTTATCTTGCACACCAATACATAAATAAGTTGGGCACAATTATAATGCTACCATGGGTTCATCATGCCCTTAAGGGCGCCATGGCGAACTGCCGCTTCCTACCATGGGTTCAACGTGCCCAAAGGCGCCATGGAGGACTGCCGTGGTTTCTCACGTACCATTTCGGACACCACAAGGACGACTGTGGGTTCCATGTGTCCCAAAGAGCACCACAGTAAATAATAAATCATTATTCCATTTTGTCCTAAGCGGCTCTGCCAGTGTGCAAGAAAATTCCGAAATCATACCTTAAGGATATTGGCTACTTATACTTTTCTTCACAATTCATCATATGTTCATATTACCTATTTACCCTTTACTATTACTCAAGGACTTTTTAGTAATTTATTAAAATTCTAATAATCAAATATACAACATTTTTATTATTTCTACCCAATATAAAATAATTTATACCTATCGACACCTTTCAATACCTACCCATTGATGTACCACCAAATCAATTATAAAAATAATATTCCTAATAATAACAATAACCAATTTATATATATATATATATATATACTTCTAATCCAATTACGATACATATATATATATATATATATATACACATACACTCACGCACACATCTACGTACATACCTATATTAAGGTATTGCTACATTAAACATACATCGATGGAAAGGTATGTTAAAATACATCTTTAGACGATGGATGTTGGCGGACTAAGACGTGACTATAAGGAATATTTATTCATTAATTTTTCACAATTACAATTTTATATATATATACACATACATATCTACACACATATTTAATCAACCACTTAAAACACTTCCAAATTCCACATTCATACCCATTCTCCGGCAATGGGATTTTCTTTTATATATATATATATACACACATATTTAATCAACCATTTTAAATACTTCTAAAATAATATAATTTAACACTAAATATACAATACCCAAAATTGACTATTTTGCCCTTTTTCTATTTTTCTTCCATTTTACACATCTAAACCAATTCCTACCAATTCCATTTATTCCCAATACAATTATTAACACATAAACACATCAAAAATATCATAATTTAACAATTATGAACAGTAACCCGAAATGGACCATTTTGCCCTTTTTTTCTATTTTTCTTCCATTTTTCACATCTATCCCAATTTCTACCAATTCCATCTATTCCCAAACACATTTATACACATTTAAACATATCAAAACACATTAAAATCAAACATTTAAGTACTCTATAAATAGTGATCGAATATGTCCAATTATGCACAAACTAAATTCTTTCTTATTTATACAATTCTATCCACTTCAATATATTTTACAAATACTCAATTTTACAATTTAGGTATCAATTCTACAAAACCCCTAAATTACAAAATTAGGGTTTAGGGTTCTTACCTCAAATTCAAATATGATGATTATGGCACCAAATCCAAGCTAAAAAACCTAAAATTCCATTTAATCCATAAAACTATTATTTAAATAATATTTTCCAACAACTCTAAAAACTAAACTTAATAAAATCAAGAAATTTTACCGTCAAATTAAAGCTCTCGACGCGTAGAACAAGTTTTCCTTATGCGGTAACGCAATTAAACGGGCGGATTAAAAGATTTTGCTTGATTTCTTTGCAAAAAGTTGAAAGAAAAAGAAATGGGAGCTCTCGGGAAAGAGAAGAGAAAAAGGGTGAATTGGCTTCAATTTTGAAAAGTCAACCATTCTTATCCACATTCATATTTTTAAAAATTATACTATTGCCCAACAACTTTTCAAAGCTTCCATTTGACTCCTAAGAAAATTATGAGGCTACCTAGGCTATTTTCATATTCTTTCACTTTAGTCCATTAGATTTTAGTGACACGAAATTCAAAAATTCCTTATGAAATGACCATTTTGCCCCTAGGGAAGAAAATTGGTTATTTTGGTCATTTTCTTCTCTTTTCTAAGGGTATTCTTGTCTAAATTCGATTTTGTTTCTTTCTACGTGCTTCTAACAATATTTCTAACATTATTAGAAATTTAGATTTTAATCTGACCTTTGTGACATTGGTAGATTGACCATTTTACCCCTTTTCGATAAAATTATTATTCTATTTATTTTTTTTTCGGCAAATTAGCAATTCTTACCATTTTAAAATTATCCAACCTATATTTTCTTCAGTAATAACTAAAATATAACCCTTAACTCAATCGTCTTTCATTTGATCTATCAACGCTCATTCAAAATGACAGTTTTGCCCTTTACTGCTATTTTGACCCATTTTTTGCTAAAATTGCTCTAACTAGAGTTCCAAAAATTTTCTTATGTATTTCACAGCCCAAAACTCAAAATATATTACAAAAATAATTATACTAAAATTTTAGAGGAATATCTAAATTTGAGGATGTCACACATGGTTGCTTTGGTTAGAGTTCAGAGTCATCTTCTTACCCTTATCACCCTTGGATGGCTCACAGTAAAACTTAATCAACATTTTGACTGCCACTATCGCTGAAATAAGGTCTTAAACATTCTGTCATTTTAATTCTTGCTTCGCTTATGATTGGAGTCTATCTAAGAAGAACAACAAGTAATTCTTCTCGGACATATAGGGTATTTTCAGTATTAGGGAGTTATATTTTCTAATGTAGCCCTTGATCGACCCTCGCTATTTGAGCCTACGACATTTTCTCATCAGCACCTTCTCTACATTTTTGATAAGGGTGAGCAAATCAAGTTTTATTTGATTTCTATTCGAAATCGAAACCTACCCTAAATAAAGTCGATTTCAAAAATTTAAAACCAGAACCTACCATATTTAATAAGGTATCCTATTTTTCGGTTCCAGTTCAATTTTGATTCAATTCTGGTTCCAAAAAAAGGTACCTTAATATTTAAAATATATAAAAAAAAAACATGAAAAACTTAACTATAGATGTCTAATAATTATGAAGTTACTATAATATATAAAAAGAACACATTCAAATAAAAAAAAATACATCATGTTTCTTCAATGCAAGTACCAAAAATTTGAAAATTAATATGTTTGTATGTCAACAGTAAATCTCATATACCAACTTAAGTAACAGAAATATAGTTCAACTATTCTAACATATAAATAACAAGTTCAAAAGAGAAATTCTTATCAATGGGCAACAACAATGCAGCAACCAACAACATAACTGTAGTAAAAAGCTAACAACCAACAATATAGTAGCAAGTCATCAACTAGATGCCAACACCACCGACAAAAAGCCAACACCACTTATAAGATAATAATACCACCAAAGCCCCCAGCAATAAAATTGCAAAATCAACAATAATTTGTGTTCCAACTCCACTAAAAGTTCATTTGTCCTAATGCCTTTCTTGTCCATAAAAGGCTAAAAACAAGATAAAGAGAAAATGAGTTACCTCCTCACATCAAAAGTACAAATGGAATTAATTGTTCTGAAAGATGTGGAGTTATGATTTGAGGAAAAGAAAGTGCAACTATTACAATCAAACATATGTATCATGCATTATATTAATAGCAGATTCAACATAATTATGCTGTTAACTAAGATTATTTATCTCCTTAAATTGCAAAACTAAAAAAATATAAAGTTTATCTCTGTACCACTAAAATATGAACTAGGAGCCTAACAAAAACAACAAATAAAATGATTGCCACACAAAGAACTTTCTCCGCATGGAAAGCATATCCCAAACTCATAAATTAACCATAAATATATAATTATACATTTGGTACAGCCCAATCTCTTTCATGTAACACTAAACCTATCTATACTGAAACTATAAAAATTCTTTCCTTACTCTCCTCTCAAGTCATTAAAAATTATACAAAAATATCAATAACTATTGTTAGAACACATAGAAATTCTACCATAATTTATGTAATACAATAACATAAATACAAGCACACATTTAAAGGATCCATATATAATACAAAATTTATTACAGCAAAATATGATAAAAAAAGGAAATAACTAACTAATAGAACTTTCTAACATCATTTTCATCAAATCTCAAACTACCCATTTTCCCACCACCTTTACAATAAACCCAAAGGGTCAAATAATTGTAGACAAAAATCACTAACAAATCATAACCAAAAATCTGAAAATGAAAACCAACAAACAATAGAGAGAAATCTGAACTATCCACAAAACTATAAATTAAGTAGAAATAAAAATAATAATAATGACCTACCTTATTTGCATGTTTGCAATAAAAACACTCACTTTTCAAATTTTAAAATTGTTTTCATTCACATATTCTATATGCATAACCATTCTCTTTTTTGTTACAAAGAAATAAAAAAATACACGTAAGTTAGGTTATGATAAGACTAAAATAACAAGCTAACATGATTAAAACTGAAATTATAAAGTTAAGTTTACTAAAATCAAATATTTTTGCATCTTCCATCAATTTTTTGATATTTATCAGCGTTGGCGCAACTTGTAACCAAGCTTGAGTACAAATTAATGATTCAATAACTTTTGGAGTTAAGTAACTTTGAAATGGATCAAGTACACAACCGGATGCACTAAAAGCCGACTTTGAGGTAATAGTAGACACGAGAATCGTCAAAATATCTCTTACAATCTGAGAAAGGACCTTGTACTTGAACCTATTAGTTTTTCACCAAGCTAAGATGTCAAGATTGTTCCTACTATCTTTACAAGCTTCTTCAAAGTACTTCTCCAACTCTAATTTAGGCTCCACATCTTCTTCATTTCTTATAAATCTAATCAAGTTTTCATCAATTTGCATGCCATCATTATTGTTGCCCACATCATCAGTATCTTTAGCCACACTTAAACTTTGAGATGAATAACTTGATTCACAACTTTTAGAACCACTCTCATAAAACTCAAATAAACGTTACAAAGAACTCTTTAATTTTACACATTTCTCATGTACCTTTGCATTATCATCACCAAAAAGCCTCTTATAAAAATATTTAGCCACATATATTTTGTATCTTGGATCTAACATAACTGCAATTATAACCATAATGTTTGTCTTATCAACATCACCATAATATTTATCAAATTGTTCTTTCATTTTCAAACACATACTTCTTAGATATGGATCCATAGCATTTACCCATTCATTCATGCAATTAAAGATGCCAACAATATCATGAACATAACTATTAGATGTGACATATAAAGATCCTGATAATTTATTAGTGGTGATATAGAACTTTTTTAAAAATCTTGCTAAGACCTTTATGTTTTGTCAATTTTTCCAAGTCAGAACACTATCATCACTCTCAAGTTGAGATTTATAAGCTGGATCCTCATCCTCCATCCTATCAAATGCTTTTTGAAATATAATGGCACTTTTCAACATTAGGTAATTGGAATTCTACCTAGTTGAAACATCAAGATAAACTTTTCATTATTTGTGATTTTTTCTCTTTCAACACATAATTTAAATTGTTGGACCTTTACTGTAAAGCTCCTTACATATCTCATTGCACTACGAATTCAGCTAACTGAATTTTTTATTTCTCCTAGTCCATCTTTAACAATCAAATTCAAAATATAAGTAGCACTCTTATTTGGAGAAATTCTCATCAAGAACTAGGTTTGAAAGGTTACTCTTCAAAGATGCAATCGCTACATCATTAGAACTAATATTATCTATTATCACTGTAGACACTTTATCATCAATACCCTATTTTTAAATGAATGATTGTACTATTTTCCTATGTCTTTCCCCTTATGACTAGGCATTTCAATAAAATTTAGAATTCTTTTGTGTAATTTTCAATCATTATTAATAAAATATGCAGTGAGACATAAATAACTAAGATTTTGAACAAAAGTCCAAATATTCGTAGTTAAAGCAATTTTTGTATTCATGAAGTTTAAGCATTCTCGCAAACTTCTTTTTTCACTCATACATACTTTCATGCAATCCCTAGCAATAGTAAAGTCAAAAACAAATTTGAATTGTGGTTGTAAAGCATGCACAAACTCCTTAAAACCATCAAGCTTTACAATAATAAAAGACAACTCATCTTTTATAATAGCTTTAGGAAGAATCAACCTACAATACTCTTGATCAAATTTTCATGTCGTAAGAGTACTACCTTCATCAATACTACATGACTTGCCTATAAGCATCTTTTGTTTTTTATCTAGATTATGAGAAAATTTAGCACATCTATCAATATGTTTTTTTATAGTAGAAGTACCCCACTGAACCTTATATGTTAACAACTTTCCACAATAATTATATTTTATATTTTCAACAAAACTAGTATGTTGATTAATTATCCGCTTAAAATGATCTCACAATTCAGAAGTATTTTTATGAGTTTGGGATACTTTGGAAGTAACTTGAGTATCTTTGCCAATAACATCCATCTTTGCTTTTCAAACTTTAAGAACTCAAAAAAAAAAAAAAAGAATGAATTTTAGATTAATAATTAAAAAGTCATAAATAAAAATACTAAAACTAGTAGCTCAAATGAGAATTCTTCAAATTTTGAAGAAGAACAAAATGTGACTATATGCTAATTAACTTATTTATTCACATTTGTGCGCGTTTTGCTTCCTAGAAATTTAGCCATGTTATGTTTGTTTCATTAATTTATTCATATTAAAGTCTTTCTGTTTATAGTTGACATTTGCCATACAATGAATACCATGATCATTAACAATAACAATAACTGCATTATTTCATACATATATATAGTTTAAAACTTGAGATATAGATACATGTTACAATCATTGTGGACATAAATACCATAATTCGAAACTGCATTATTTCAATAATTTATTATTGAACATTACAAGTCTAATAATAGATTCCATAATCATCAACAGTAACAATTGCATTATTTCACACATGCATAAAATTTAAAAATTGAGATATTAATTAATATTAATATCTCTGCTCACTGTGAACTAAAATTCTTTAAGACAATACACCAACTAAAATTCTTGTAATTTTTGCTTAATTTCTACTATAATTACTTACTGTTCAGCTAACAAAGAAGAACTAAAATTCTTAAAAATGGAACCTTAGTGAAGGAAGGCTAAAATTGTCAACTAGATAACTCAAAAGAGAAGGAAAGGGTGTAAACCAATCAGAATCTTGGGACTTGACGGTGAGAAAATGAGAGGGCCTGCAGATGGAAAGAGAATCGAAAGTGATCTCAACGGCAGAATGCTGAACCTGACGGAGAGTAAAGTAATGGTGATGACTGTCAAATTAACAATAGCTTTAAATCTAAAAGCGTGGTCTCAGAACATTCTCGAAAGCAGATGTAATAAACGAGAACCAGAAAAATTGATTTACAAATTTGGGTATTTTGTATGGTAACCCAAGAGAACAAAGAGTAAGAGGGATCGAAGAAGTGAAGATTGAAAGCTTCCAATCAATAACAATGATGAGGAAATGTTGATTGTAGATGAAAAAATAGAAGTTTCAGAGGTAAGAATGCACAGATGAGAAAGAAGGAGTATTAAAATTCGGGAGAAAAAAAGAGGTAAACTCGTTGAGGTACTTAGGTTAGATTTTTGTTTCCATTGGGTTTAATTTTTCGGGTCGAGTCGGGTGTTTTAAATCTTTAAATGGGTCGGTTAAATGGGTTGGTTTCAGTTCTTATTTATTTAGAATCGAAACTTAATCGGTTTTTTTTGGTTTCTTAAATTAGGAATCGGAACCAAATCGATTGTAATAGGTTCCGGTTCTAGAACTGGTTTTTTGATTCTGTCTTTAACGGTTCTAGGTTGAATTAAAATCGTTGATCAACCCTCATTTTTTGCTAGAATTGTCTCTTAAAATTCACTTTAAATGTGTCTCAAGTGTTAATGATGTATAAACCCCTCTCTATTTAGGTATGGCGGCATCTTTATTATAGTGTTACATCATTCTTAAAGAAAAAAGTGCATGTGCTAATTTTGTTGGAGTTGTGAAGCACGTTCACCGTATTTAAGTGAAACTCTCAGCGCATTATTTACTATAGCCTCATGTGCTATTGTAGCCTTGCATAAGGCAAGGTCTTGCTTCATGACATTTAACCACGCACTGGTGGCATTCATTTGTGCTACCATGCTCCGCTTAAACTCTTTCATGGTTTGGTTCATGGGTACGACGAAAAAGTTAAAGGCATCATGAAATTTACCTTCCATATCAACAGCACTGGCCTCTTGCTCACGCTTGTTAACCCTTAGTTTGAGAATGTCAAGGTGATTTAGCTTGAGCGTAATGCATTCTTGGATACAGAGTGGTCCTTGGATAGGTTATTCTTCCTATGACAGCCCTTTATATAGCCGCACTTCTCCTGTAGTACCTCAGTGATGTTGCTTGGCTCTGCTTCTTTGCTTGATATAATAAGAATTGTGTTTGACATAGCTTTAAATTATTCCCAAGAACTTGCTCTGATATCACATGTCAAGGGACATTAGATTTTTGCATGACCTGTACAATGCTTAGCTAGTTTTAACTTGGCGGTAGTTTTTCAAGCAATCTTTAATTATTGTGCGAAAGATTGCTATAGGCAAAATTAAGATGCTTAGAAGACTAGAGAAAGTAAGAGATTTAGAGAATTATAAGAGAATTTGAAGTAAAATGCTTGAATTGAATGGAAGAATTATAAGACTACAAAGCTTTATAACTCTTTATGACTACTTATGTTTACACTTGTAGTGGATGGTTTGGCCAAGGGGAATGAGGCCTATATATAATTGAGGTTGGGTGGAATAAAGGGTTAGGATCTAATTTATAAAAACCACTTTGGATGGCTAAGATTTGGTTTCTAGAATTTCTATGCAAGTAGAAGAGAAAATTCAAATTTAAATGTTTGAAAAATCTCTCCAAGTTGCGCTTGGCCTTTTAGAAGTTGGGCTTGGTTTAGGCAACTTAGGCCTATTTTTGGGCCATGAAGTTGGGTTATTTAAGCTTGTCTTGTTGCCTTCATTTAGTGTTTAGCTTGTATTCTGTGACAGTCTGCTACCACATTTACTTTCCCAAATGACACTTAATGATGAAATCATAATCTTTTATTAGCTCTAACCATCTTCTATGTTTTAAGTTTAACTCTTTTTGAGTCAATCGATATTTTAGATTCTTATGGTGAGTAAATACCTAATATCTTTCACCATAAAGCTAACGCCTCTAGATTTTTAATGCAAAGACCACTACAGTAAACTTTAAATCATGAGTAAGATAATTAATTTCATGCTTTTTAAGTTGTTTAGAAGCATAAGCTATGGTTTTTCTATTCTGCATTAACACACACCCTAAACCTTGTTTTAATGCATCACTGAAAACCATGTATCCGTCCCTAAAGGTAAGTAATAAGAACACTGGATCAGATGTAAGGCGATTTTTGAGTTCTTGGAAACTTTTCTCGCATTTATCAAATTTAACTCATTTTTGTATTAACTGAGACAATGGAGTTGTAATTTGAGAAAATCCTTCAACAAATCTCGATAATATCTTGCTAACCCAATAAAACTTTAAATTTTGGTGACATTCTTTGGATGCTCCCATTGGACAATAGCTTTTATTTTCTTAGGGTTTACATGCTCTCCCTTACTAGATACAACATGTCCCATGAAGATTACTTATTTTAACAAAAACTCATATTTAGAAAACTTTACACACATTTGTTTTTATCGTAGGATTTGAAGTACTACCCTCAAATGTTTGGTATGCCTTTTTTTATTCTTTGAGTATACCAATATATCATCGATGAAAACTATTACAAATTTATCTAGGAATGGATGGAAAATGTGATTCATAAGGTCTATGAATACTACTGGTACATTAGTTAAACTAAATGGTATAATTAAAAATTTATAATGACCATACCTAGTTTTAAAGGCTGTGTTAGATATGCCTCCTCTCTGGATTTTGAGTTGGTGATAATAAGATTTAAGGTCAATTTTTGAAAGCACATTAGCATTCTGAAGTTGGTCAAATAAATCATCGATCCTAGATAGGGGATGTTTATTCTTGATAATGACCTTATTGAGTTGCTCGTAATCAATACAAAGTCTTAAAGTACAATATTTCTTTTTCATAAATAGTATTGGAGCTCTCAAGGTGAGACATTAAGGCGTATAAAATTTTTGTCCATCAAATCTTACAACAAAAATTTCTAACTCCTCTAACTTTGTAGGAGCCATTTGGTATAAAGGCATAAAAATAAGTGCAGTTCCCGGCAAGTCAATGCAAAATTTTAGTTCCTTATCTGAAAGAAAACTGGGCAATTCATTATGGAACACATTAGTGAACTCATTCATTACTAGCATTTCTTTCAATTTCACCTCTTATTTAGTGGTATTAACCACATGAGTTAAGTATGCATGACAACTTTTATGTAATAATTTTTTAGTTTTTAACAAAGATATTACACAAGAAGATAATACCTAGTGATCACGTTTAAACTTAATCTCTAGTACACTAAATTTATGAAAAACTACCTGTTTTACAAATTAATCTATCGAAGTTTTATGTGCAAATAACCAATCCATTTCTAAAATCACATAAAAGACTACTATCTGTAGTGGAATTAAATCAGCCTCCAAAGAATTTTCCCCAATTTTTAGATCACAACCCCTATCAATAGACAATCATGAAAAAGGTTCTTAAGAGAAATTAATCATAAATCTCAAAGAAAAAAAAAAGATTTGTATAAAAAAAAGGTTTGTATTTCTTTTTAAAGAAATTAAGTTAGGAAAGTTAAAGAAAACTTAGAGAAGAATTTCTCTACAAAAAGAATTAAAAATTCTAAAAATAGTTATGTTTAACCTTAGGTCGAGATTTGATCTATTCATATTTTTTTAAGACCGTTCGAGTAAGTGTTAAGTGCTCTTCTTAGAATATATGATCACTTGAGTGCTAGTCGGGCACTAGTCAAGCTTTGAGTTTTTGGAAATCTTCTAGTGATCATAGCTATTAAAATGCATTCTTAACGCGACAACTCTACCAATTAACAAATTTAAACAAATTTATATTTGATAATCCTAGATCAAATAATCTCAATTAAATCAAATTAATAACCTTTATAATAATTTCAATTATCAATCAATGAAACAATATATTAAATAAATAAGAGGATTTATTCGCAAAGAAAAACCTTATGAATAACTTTTTATAGGATGAAAATTTTTTGATCTAATTTAAGAGCCAACTTAAATTTGACTAAAGAGAGTAAAACTTATAACTAGTGATTTTTGTTACAAGAACTCTTGTTATCCCATTATTCAGAACTCTAAATCTTTTTTACTTTTATAAAATTATGAATGATATATTTAGATATTAGAACTCCACGCACCAACACCTTACAAAACTTTAAAGGATTGGAGTTGAATTTTAGAAAGAGAGATAACTATGAAAAAGGTTTTCAAGAGAAATTAATAACAAATATCAAAGTAAAACAAAATATTTGTATTTTTCATAAAAGAAATAAAATTTGAAAGCTAAAGAAAACTCAAAGAAGATTTTCTCAAAATAGAAAACTAAAAAATTCTATAAATAGTTGTCCTTAACTATAGGTTGAGATTTAATCTATTTATGTTTTTGCAAGATTGCTTAAGCAAAAGTTAGTTGTTAGTCGAGCAAGCTTCATAGAATATATAGTTGCTTGAATGGTAGTCGAGCACTAGACGGACTATGAGTTTGGAAAAATATTCTGAAAAACATGGCTCAAGTATCAGTTAGGTGTGAGTCTAGCGGTCAGGCACCAAACTTTTGAAAAATACAAACTTTCTTGATTTAACTATCTTTGGCTAGTAGTTTTTTTTCAAACAAGAAACTTTCACAAATGTTTTGATCATAAATGAGCTAATATAGAAAACTCCAACAATAATATTTTTTGGAAGCTATCAAATATGTTTCCCACAATAAATTTTTCACTAAAGTTGATTGTAAGACTTCTTTGCTTAATTATTAACAAATTTTATTTGAATGAAAATCTTAAAAACTTGTAATACTAGGCTGATATTGTCATGCCCTAACTTGGATTGTCATGCCCCAAAATTAGGGTGAGTGATTGTTAAGTTTGAAAGGTCAAAATTTAAATTTAAATACATTAAAAATACAAAAGTTAAAAGGTTAAAAAGTGCCTTACAGTCTGGAAATATATTTAAAAATGATAATAACAAAAATAAATATAATAAAACCACATAGAAATATGTGAACTCCTGCTCTATTTTAAAAATAAATAATTAAAATTTTAATGATCCATATAAATCATACATTATTATATAGTTAAAAGTTTGATAATTTAAATACAAGTCAATAGAAGCATACCAATTAAATAGCAATTAAAAACCCACTCGTTTTATCTCTTGATACCCCAATGTATTACTTGCTTCTCTATATCCATTGCATGCTAAAAGTATTCATGGAGAGAAAAAAAAAGGGGTTTTTAATTGCTATTTAATTGA
>CP135548.1:2725136-2803441 GCA_032402905.1 Khaya senegalensis | reverse complement strand
TGCATGTGATCGACTAGATCGGAAGATCACATGCATGTGCATGTAGGGGAGGGGGGTGAGCAAAACCATGATGCTCAGTAGGGATTAATATCACTTATCTAATATGGTTTTACCCAAAAGTTTGCATAGTTAATTTAAAAATTATGCATACTCAATTTCAATAAAACCATTAATGATGCAAAAGTTGAAAATATACACTTTATATGAAATACACACACACACACACACACACACACACACACACATATGCACACACAAAATAAAAATAAACATCATTACCTTAATCTAAATCAATCAATACAAAATACATTGAGGGAGTCCACCAAAGTCCATCTACCACTCCTACTTCACTCAACTTTCACTCACTTATGCACCTCAAAAGTCTGCCATAAGCTACACATTATAGCTATAGAAATATTTAATATATATATATATACACACATATACATACACAATATTACATATTAACCCAATGCCATATCACAATCATAACCGTATATAAGTAATAAAAATATTTAATTAAAATTTGAGTAATATAACAACAAGAAATTAGTAAAACAAATCTTGCATACTATTCATCAAAATAATATATTTTTTATATTTTTATACTTTACATACAATACATAGGTAAAATATTTAAATCAATATAAGTTCGGCATGCCATAACTGCAAGAAGTACTACCCAAACATTTTATTCTAAAAAAAATACATAATTAATTTCAAATAATTTAAAATCAGTTTTAAGTTATAATCATAATTATAAACATATGCATATATATATATATATATCTTATTTATATTTTAAAAAAATAAACAACTAAGTAAGTGACAGAATCCTTATCTCGATTGTCTTGATTTATGTGTGTTCAAGTTCAAAAAGTTGTTTGATAATTTTGAACATATAATTAAATTTTTGTTGTTAAAACAAGTCAAACAGATGTCTTTAGGGTCAAAAATGATGTTCAAATGTCTAAAACAGGAGGGTTGACTGAAACTTGATCGTTGACCGGTCAACTCATTAGTCAATGGTGACAATAACTCGAAATCTGGCGATTTGGGTAGTGGGTCCTCATGCGTCTTGTAGTTTTTGATGTCTTGAATCTAATAGTATGGTTTGTTTTTCCATCTGATGCACTGTTTGCTAAAAATTTGGCCATAAGATTATTGCTCATGCAACTTTTCTTGCAAAAATTTAATGACTTTTGGGTCAAAATTTTTAATTATTTTGTTTTACTCATCAAGGTGATTTTACTAATATGCTTAGTTTTTCAATAGAATGTTGGGTTTGGTTGAAAGGTTAAGTTAAAATTTTTTTAAAGTTTTAAATGGGATTTGTCAACTCATCGGATGTTAGATTAAAGTGAGATTTGTGGCAGTGGATGGTAACATCAAGGAGAGTGTGGTAAAAAAATGGTGTCAATCGAAGGTCGAGAAGGGGTTTGTTAGATAAATGGCCAAAAAAAGAAGAGAGAGAAGAGTGAGGCTGATATGAAAATACTAAGAATGCTGGGGTATTTATGAAAAAATTTTGTAAAAATTATATAATGACTTTAAAACTTTCTAAAATTATACTTGGACCATAAATATTTAAAAATTATACAATTTCATCCAAATTTTCTTATAATTTAGTCTTCACTAAAAAATCAATAAATATTCATTATTTTGTAATATCCATATATTTATTTGATATTTTTTATAACATTATACAAAGACTACCATGTGACAACATATGGGAATCCTATAACCATATATTTATTTGATATTTTTTCTTTTATTATAATCAAAGTAAACATTTATTACAATTCAACATATATATTTATTTACAACATGCACAATATATTAAAAATATAATTTATAACAAAAATATAATTATTTCAGTAACAAAAATCTTGTATGCCCAACTCTATTGACAGGTCACTGTCTTGAAAATTTACCTAGTTCCACCGTTCTACTAGTTATACGTGAAAATTATTTCAATTACAGAGTGAGTAATTTTATAAAGTGAGAGAATGATTTACGGCAAGAGAAAGAAGGAAAAAGTTGAATTCATCCAAATTTGAAAAGTCAAAGAATCTTACTCAATTTTATAGTTTTAAAAATTACACTCTTACCTAATAACTTTTCAAAACTTATATTTAACTCCCCAAAAAATTATAAGACTACCCAAATTATTTTCAGATTCTATCACTTTAGTTCATCAGATTTTGGTGATCTGAAATTTAAAAATTTCTTATAAAATGACCATTTTTCTCCTAGTAAAGAAAATTAGTTATTTTAGTTATTTTTTTTTTTTCTAAGGGTATTCTTGTTCAAATTCAATTCTATTTCTTTCTACATACTTCTAACAATATTTTTAATATTTCTAGAAATTTGATTTTCAATTTGACCCTTGCGACCTTTGTAAATTAATCATTTTGCTATTTTTGGTAAAATTGTCATTTTTCGACAAACTAGCGATTCTTATCATTCTAGGGTTATTCAACCTATATTTTTCTCCAGTAATAACTAAAATATAATCCTTAACTTAATCGTCTCTTATTCGGTTCATCGACGTCTGGCTGAAATGATAGTTTTGCCATTTACTATTATTTTGACCCATTTTTTGCCAAAATAACTCTAACTAGGGTTTAAAAAATTATATTATATATTTCATAACTCAAAACTCAAGATATACCATAAAAATAATTATACGAAAGTATCAGAAGAATACTTAAATTTGAGGATATTACACAACATTTGTGTACCCTCGAGGTATGCTTCATTAATATAGAATGTCTTAGAGAGCCCACAAGGCTCTTAAAGATTATGCACTCTGTTCACATAAATAAAACACACATATACACTCACACCTTAAATTATTTATAGCATAGATAATTATAAAATCTTATAGAAGAAAACAAATAGAATCTTTTAAATTTAAATAATATCAAAGGCACATATTATAAAATATTAAAATACAACTTGGACATAGTGTAATAACAATTATGATTATCACCACTATAAGGAAGCAAATACAAGACTTAACTTGAAAATAGTGAAGTGAGGGGTGAGTATAAGATATACTTAGTAACTGAAGAGGTAGAAATATATAATTCATAAAATTTGAAGGTATCAGAATACTAAAACAATTTATAAATTATGATCATTTACTTAGTGAATCTCACATACTCTCAAAATTAGTTATGTAATAAAAAATGTATTATAAAGTATGCATATAGGCTTGTGTTTGTTTTCTTTGTAAAAGATCAAACTTGCCTATTCGTTCTTAATATGTCACTACTTTAACCAAGGTAAATATTTGAGACCATTAGTGAATTTTGTTATATTAAAAATCATGATACTATTAAATTATACAAAATTTATTGCATATTTTAGTTCATAAATATTGGTTTATAAATATAATTGTGACATCCTTGCATTACCTTCACTTGGTGAGCTCCACAATAACATTATACCTTATACCTACCCCAACTTGTGCTCTACAAAGGTCTATCTATAGCCTACTTTTTATGGTACTATAATAATACTAATACATCACTAATAAATGAGATTTATAAGACCAAATATTTAATCCACACACACCTTCAGGGTATTTATAATAAAGTATAATCATAAGTATACAAAATAGTAATAAACGTTCAATTCACATATCTTATGTTGTATTAAATATTTTATATGTTAATCTAACATCCAAATTGTGGGATTCACATACCTATTTAAAATATAAGTAATGATTTCTAAATAAGTATATAAAAAAAAATACTAAATTTTTTTTATATTATAATCAAAGTAAACATTTATTACTATTCAACATGTATACTTATTTACAATATATACAATATACTAAGAATATAATTTATAACAAAAGTATAATTATTACAGTATCAAAAAATGGTAGGCCCAACTCTCTTGACAGGTTACTGTCTCAAGAATTTGCTCGATTTCGCTATCTACTAGTTATACCGAAAAATTATTTTAACCACGGAGTGAGTAATTTAAAATTATTCAGTAAGAACTATAAAACTCAATAAAATAATTTAACAAATCACAATATTCCAACCATACAAATAATAACTAATTAGGACAACAATATATTTCGTATATCCAACATTGCAACAATAACTAGTTAGGACTAACCAATCTCAACTACGCAATTAACAATTCAATTGAGATATTATGAATAATCATAGTATAGTATCATTATCCTCTGTACACTTTCTACTCCATCTATTCTAATTCTACTATCCTATTTTTTTTTATTTGACTAGTCATACTTAGATAATCTATAAATCGTGACCACATTATTTATTTTACACACCAATATATAAATAAGTTGGGCACAATTATAGTGCTACCATGGGTTCAACATGCCCTTAAAGGCGTCATGGCGAATTGTCGCTTCCTACCATAGGTTCAACATGCCCAAGGGCGCCATAAAGGACTGTCATGGTTTCTCACATACAATTCCAGACACTATAAGGACAATTATAGGTTCCACGTGCCCCAAAGAGTGCAACAGTAAATAATAAATCATTATTCTATTTTGTTCTAAGAAATCGTACTTCAAGAATGTTGGCCATGTAACATCATAAAAATCATATACTCTTAGAATCCTATCATAGAGATGTATTTCAATATTTTTAAGAGTTTTGATAAGAGAGAGAGTTGGCTGGTATTCAGAACAGTATACTGTATGAGCAGAAAATACAGTATACTGTATGAGCAGAAAATACAGTATTTCATTACTGGTATCAAAAATTTGACGACTGAAGCGAAAAGCTGTAATTTCTCGTCATGCCTACATGACTATATAAGCGGGACGGGATCGGGAAACCCGACAACCCAACTTCACTTTTTCCCTCCCTTTTCTCTCTCTTCTTTCTTTCTTCCCCACGGCTCTCTCTTATGTGAACAGTGACTTTCATCACCGAAGCTCAGATCACCTCACCGTCGGCGAGTGGAGGACCGCCGGGCCGTCGCTAGTGCAGTGCTGCCAACCCCGCCACCATCGTCGTCGCTACGCGCCCTCATGTGCTGCCTGAAGTCCCGCTGACATCAACTTTGACAGTTGATTCACAGCGGTGCACGGCGAGTTGACGAACACCGCCGGCGTGTCTGGCATCGTCTCGCCGCCCTCTTCACGGTGGTGTACCTAGATCTGGCATTTGGCCACCGAATTCCGGCGAGGGATGGTTGATCGGCAAGTTATCTTTTTGACAAGATTTCTGGCTATTAGTGCAACTCCGGTGGAATCTGAACCGATCAGTGTGCTCTTTGACACTCGTACTTTGATGCGATATGTTTAGATCTCAATTTGGATTGTGTTTCGATGATGAATCGATGGTCCAAATTAGGTTCCTTGAAATCTAAAAATTTATAATGTTTGGTGATTTTAAATGCTTAAATTTGTATTTTGTGGCACATGGACACCATGGATAGTATCTTAACATCGCAAGGATCGCGATGGTATGTTCCGTTCATGAAACGGAAACCAAAATTTCATGGGTTAAATAGTGCTCATGAATAGTATCAATAAACAGTAATTGGCATGTTTTTCGAGGAAATGCTCGTAGTGTATGGAGGAGTATTTTGATCATGTATATCCTCTCTGGGACAGCTTTTCGTCATCCGCGTAGGCACTGGGTGTCCGGAAGTAAGTTAATATAATAATTAAATTGTGAAAAAATAGATTTTAATATTTATAATGTTTATAATTGTATGAATGTATATCATAACAATGGTTTAAATTGTAGAAAAGTCCCATTGATAGGGAATGGGCATGATTGTGCAATTAGAAGTGTTAGTATCCGTGTTTTAAAATATATATATATATAGTTATAAGCGTAATATCATCACCGTCGACCTGCAGTGCTATATTAGGTATTTTAAAATACCTATACAGCATTGTATATCCCATGTTTGTATATATCGATTTATATGGTAGGTACGCTTGTATATACATATGTAATTATGTCCGTGTGATTGAATGATTGAACAGATGTTGCACTTGATGTTTTGCAATACTGTCCAGATGGACATGTGTATATGTTAGTGTGTTATAATTATTATGTCGTAATAAGGTAATGAGTATAATTTGACTAGTGATGACATGTTGGGATTGTGTGTAATGACGCAATATATGATAACCGATTAAAATATATTTCTGTGAATTTGTATTAATAGTGATATAGTGTATCGATGTGTTTGGATTGTATTATATTTCTGTGTCTTATCTTAATTATGTTATGATGTATTTATATGTCAGAGTAGAATATATTTTCATGACTTAGTACTGCTAGCCTTATGATAAATCCATGCATATGAAGTTTTTTTAGAAGATAAGGGCTAATAAATGTGTTTCATAGGCAATTATATTGCATATTATGAAATTATTAATATGCCTTTTGATTAATGTAGGCAAAATGGTCATTTTGTCATGATTAAGTCGACTAAGAATAAATCTGTGTAGATAACTAGTATAATTGGGATAATTATGGATCAGTAGTTTTTCCGTTACACTAGTAAAGTCGCTCAGGACGAAGCAGTATCTTTATAATAAGACTGTGGTGCCTTTTGAGGTATGTTGAACCCACAGCAGCTCCGGATTGATAATAAGATTGTGGTGCCCTTCGGGGTATGTTGAACCCACAACAATTGAGAAATGATAATAAAAACCATGGTGCCTGAGGGGTATATTGAACTTATGGTAGGAAGCAGCTATTCTCTATGGCGTCCTTGGGTACGTGCAACCTATGGTAGAACTATTTATCCTATTGGTCTGAGGAACCCGGTGTGGGCGAATGACCATTATATACATATATTGAAGTGTATGGTGAATATCATGACCACGATCCATAATTTACTTAATTATGACTGATTTATAAGGAAATGAATTCGTGTGCCTACTAGATTCAAACTGTATGGTAGAATACCTCTATATGCTAAGAGTTGCTTGTGTTTGTGTGAATAGCGATGAGGTAGTAACACGCTATGTTTCATTTAGTATTGGGACTGTTATGGTTTTCTTGTGCAAGTAGGGTAGCTTATATGTATAAGTGAACTCTTACCGAATTTCTGTAAGAAATACTATTTATATAGTCATTTGTGACATTTCCTTTGTATTCTGGTTTTTATAGATAGAGGAGGGTATAGGATTACCCTTATTTGCAATCACAATCGAATTTTGTTATGATTATGAATTGCGAAAATGGTTGAAGTCCGATTACACCTTGACAAGTTCCAACTTTTTAGGAGAGAACTTAACCTTGTAGAAAATGAAAGTTAACATCAACTTGAAAAAAGAGAATTAGGATTTAAATAAGATAATGGGTTACACAAGATCTAGGCCACCTGACTTCAAGTATATAGAATCTTGTCTAGCCCACCGGTATGCTTGTAAAACGAAAAGAATATGTGTGAATCCATAATAGATTAAAGATCATGTGAGGTGTTTGAGGATATTGTTGAAAAGGCACACTATGTGTATTACAGGTCATTCGATATATTAATTTGCATGTTTATATGTGTGGTTGAGAATACGGTAAGAATATGATGGTGTAGGAACTATGTTATGAGTTTATATTTGTTATTATCAGTGTACCTTAGCGAATGACTAGAATTGGATTGATATGTGTCCCTATAGTGGTATAGTTATGATTTAAGTAGGTGAAAGAATCCCTAGTATGGGATAAGGAATGGTGGACATGTATTTGTGATTATGGTATAATTGTCAGGTTTTCTTGATATGGTAAGAATAAAGAAACAATGTGGAGGTGTGATAAAATAGAATGGTAATGAATTATTTTTGAGATAATTGGGATATAGAGATCAGACTTGTATATTCTCTTGTACTCAGTTGAGTTTGTAAGTCAGCTTATAATTGAGATATGATAGTAAAACTGTGGCACCCTAAGGGGTAGGTTGAATCCACAACTGTCCTCTAAATGGCCTTGCGGGCTAGAGTAACAACTATGGTTTAGGATGTCGCTAAGTATGAACGATCACCTGTAAATGCTAAGAATTACTAACATTAACTTTCCAAGAGTGGAAAGGATATAGAAAAGAAGTGTTATCGTTTTTACTAATATCATCGCTTGTGTATACATTGATGTTTGAGATATTTCTGTCTTATGTGGATATTGATTGTGTGCCTAGAATAGTATGGTCATCTTAGACCAAGTGTATGGTTGAAATGGTATGGTCATATTGGTTTTTGATAAGCTCCTCCTTATGTGGCTGAGACATTTAGTTGATATCTATACGTATATCAATGTATTGATTTTATATGGTCATATAGGTATTTGTGGTAAGAATAGAGAAAGGAATTAAATGAGTACATGTGAGGAAACTATTCATTTAAAATGCATATTGTTTGAGACTGCATAATCTGTGGTGTGGTATGTTATGAAGAGTATTACTCTGATTGAGACTATTTATACGGAATTCATAGCTGAGATAGTGCTTAGAGTTCTGGATGATATGACATGATATCTTGTGTACATCATTGAGTATATGCTTGTCTGTACATGTACATTGATATATTGATATGCATTTAACTATATGTTTGTGATTGTATGAAATGGCCAAAATAAGTAGAGATTCAGGTAACACGCTCCTTCCTTTATTTAAGTATTGTATTATCTTACTGAGTAATGTGGCCCTTTGTGGGATCTAGCAATAGCGGTTTCGAAAAGTGCAGTTGAGGCAAAGATTTTCTGATGGGGCATAATATATCTAAAGTTTAACCCATTGTTATGTAATTTTCTTTCTGCACAATCTGAAGTAGTATTTCTATTAAATTGCATAACAATTCTTTAAAAGAAAAAAAAAATATGAACAAAACAAACACTATTTTAATTGTTATAACTTATGTGGTTATTTTTTATAAACTTTTTAGACAAATGAAAACTTCGCCTCACTACAAGAAAGTGTTGACTTTTGCCTTTTCGATAACTTCAATGCATTATAGGCCATTTGAATAGGAATGAATGGAAGGGGGTGTTATATTGATTCTGTTTCTTTCTACATACTTCTAATAATATTTCTAATATTTTTAGAAATTTGGGTTTTAATCTGACCTTTGTGGCCCTGACAAATTAACCATTTTGTATTTTTTGACAAAATTATCCTTTTTCGGCAAATTAGCGATTCTTGTTATTCTAAGATTATCCAACCTATATTTTTTTCCAGTAATAACTAAAATGCAACCATTAACTCAATCGTCTCTCATTTGATCCATCAATGCCCATATAAAATGATAGTTTTATCATTTACTATTATTTTGACCCATTTTTTGTTAAAATGGCTCTAACTAGAGTTTCAAAAATTATTTTATATATTTCACAACTCAAAACTCAAAATATACTATAAAAATAATTATACTAAGATTTCAGAGGAATACCTAGATTTTAGGATGTTACACCAATAAAATAATTTATTAAAATAAAAGCATAAAATTTAAAATAATTACCTAACGAATTAAACATTGCATACTATTCACTTAGAGTTTATGTAACACCCCCTTCCTTTCATTTCTATTCATGTGGCATATAGTACATTGACATTTACCACCTTGGTGTAACATTACAGACTTACACACAACGTGTGTACCGTTGAGGTGCCACTCACGACTTTGATCCGAGTGTATACGCGATTCCTTGTGCACACCTTTCAGTTAACACTTTTACTCTACCATCCATTGGTAGGGTTGGCAGGGCCATTTAAGCATAGAGTCCTCAACAAGTTGTAACACATAACCAGATATGCACTATAGTTATTCCTGCATCAATCACCGGTCACATCTATCACACGCATTTAAATTAAAGAATATATAAAACATAAGGATTTATGCCACATATATTACTCCATACCTTAACCTCACGAATGTGTGGTTCACCATCACGTGCAAATAGTGATAGTAATCGAATCAAACACATAATGCATTTCATGCTAGGCCAAAAATTCGATGGAAGTAATACCAATAATTATGTAGCTATCAGTAATCATATGGTAGACACTCACAATTTGGTCACTTATATTATATGATCCATTCTCGCAAAATCGATTCAAAAACATTTTGTATTTCTTAAAACAAAGAAGAGAAATACCTTACAGCAGCCAGTTCCCGAAGCACTCGTTGAGGCATAAGGGCATAATACTTTCGCAAAATGTATAATTTCATTAAGATAAAACCCATGAAAAAGCAGGAAAGTGCTCTGATACCAAAAATGTAACACCCCCTTCCTTTCATTTCTATTCATGTGGCATATAGTACATTGAAATTATCGAAAAGACAAAAATCAATGCTTTCTCATAGTGAAGCGAAGTTTTCATTTGTTCAAAGGAGTTTATAGAAAGTAACCACATAAATAGTAACAACTAAAATAGTATTATATATTTTTTTTCTCTAAAGAATTGTTATGCATTTTAATGAAATTAATACTTCAGAGTACACAGAAAGGAAATTACATAACAATGGCCTAAACCTTAGATATACTATGCCCCGTTCGAAAATCTTTGCCTTAACTGCACTTTCCGGAACCGCTACCGTTATATCGTAATCACCTAAAAATAATAATCCCACAAAGGGGTGAGCACGCCACATGGCTCAGTAAGATAATACAATACTTAAATAAAGGAAGGAGCATGTTACCTGAATCCCTACTTATTTTGGCCATTTCACACAATTCCACACACGCAAGTAAATGCATGTCCACATATCAATGCACATGTTCCGACAAGCATATGCTCAATAATGTACACAAGATATCATATCATCTCCTCTAGAACTCTAAGCACTATATCATCTATGAATTCTGTATAAATATCTCAATCAGAGTAACACTCCTCATGATATACCATACACAGATAATGCAATCTCAAACAATACATTTTCTAAATGAATCAATTTATCACTTGTGTCCGTTTAAATTCTTTTTCTATTCTTATCAACGAACACCTACATGACCATATAAAATCATTACATAGTTATTCGTATAGATAACAACTAATGTCACAGCCTCATACAGAGGAACTGTTTAGAAGCCGGTATAACCACACAATATTAATCACACATTCAGCCCGAGATAACCAAAATATCCTAGGCACACAAACAATACCCACATAGGATACAAATATTTCAAACACCTAAATATAGATACAACCGAGGGTATTAGTAAAAACGATAACACTGTTTCTATATGCCATTTCCACTCTCGAAAGGTTGGTGATAGAAATTTTATTGCGTTTACAAGTGATTGATTATACTTAGAAACATCATGGATCATGGTTGTTACTTTAGGCCACTGGGCCATTTGGAGGACAACTGTGGGTTCCACCTACCCCTCAGGGTACCACAGTCCTAACGTCATACCTCCATTAGAAACCGGCTTACAAGCCCAACTGAGTGAGATGGAATATACATATCCGATCCACATATCACAATTATCTCAATACTGGTTCATTACTAGTCTATTTTATCATACATTCATATTATCTCCTTATTCTTACTATATCAAGATGACCTAACCGTTGTACCATAATCCTAAATACACGTCCACCATTCTTTATCCCAGACTAAGAATTCTTTCACCTACACGTCCCTTAATCCAATCCTAGTCGTTCGCTAAGGTACACTGACAATAACAAATGTAAACTCATAGCATAGTTCCTGCACCATCATATTCTTATCTTATTCTCAACCATACGAATAAACGTGTAAATTAATATGTCGAATAACCTGTAATACATCCAATGCATCTTTTTCCACAATATTCTCAAGTTTCTCACATGATTTTTAATCTTATTATAATTCACACATATTCTTTTCATTTCACAAACACATCGGTGAGCTAAACATGATTCTATATATTAGAAGTGAGGTAGCCTATTTATTGCCTCACCCATTATCTTATTTAAATACTAATTCTCCTTTATAATTGCATGAATATACATCATAATAATGAGTTAAATTGTAGAAAAATCCCATTGACGGGGAATGGGCATGATTGTGCGATTAGAAGTGTTAATATCCGTGTGTTAGATATATATATATATATATATATAGTTATAAGCGTAATATCATTACCGTCGACCTGCAGTGCTAGAGTAGGCATTCTAAAATACCTATACAGCATTGTATGTCCCATGTTTGTATTTATATATTTATATTGTAGGTACGCTTGTATATACATACGTAATTATGCCCTTATGATTGAATGTTGCACTTGATGTTTTGCAATGCTATCTGAATGAACATGTGTGTATACGTTAGTATGTTATAATTATTGTGCCGTAGTAAGGTAATGAGTATATTTTTATTTGTGATGACATGTTGGGATTGCGTATAATGACGCAGTATATAATAACCGATTAAAATATGTATCTGTGAATTTGTATTAATAGTGATATAGCGTATCCATGTGTTTGGATTGTAATATATTTCTGTGTTTTATCTTAATTGATGTATGGTGTATTTATATGCCAGAGTGGAATATGTTTTCATGATTTAGTACTGCTAGTCTTACGATAAATCCATGCGTGTAAAGTCATTTTTAGAAGATAAGGATTAATAAATGTGTTTCATAGGTAATTATATTACCTATCATGAAATTATTAACGTGCTGCTTGAGTAATGTAGGCAAAATGGTCATGTTGTCATGACTGAACCGACTATGAATAAATCTGTGTGGATAACTGGTATAATTGGGATAATTATGGATCGGTAGTTTTTTCGTTACCCTAGTAAAGCCGCTCAGGATGGAGCAGTATCATTATAGTAAGATTGTGGTGCCCTTCGAGGTATGTTGAACCCACAGCAGCTCCGGATTGATAGTAAGACTGTGGTGCCCTTCGAGGTATGTTGAACCCACAGCAGCTACGGATTGATAATAAGACTGTGGCGCCCTTCGAGGTATGTTGAACCCACAGCAGCTTCGGACTGATAATAAGACTGTGGTGCCTTTAAGATATGTTGAACCCATAGCAGCTCCGGACTGATAATAAGACTGTGGTGCCTTTAAGATATGTTGAACCCATAACAATTGAGAAATGATAATAAAAACCATGGTGCCCGCGGGGTATGTTGAACCCATGGTTGGTAGCGGCTGTTTTCCATAGCATCCTTAAGTACGTGCAACCCATGACAGAACTAATTATACTGTTGGTTTAAGGAACCTGGTGTGGGCAAGTGACCATTGTATGCATATATTGAAGTGTAAGGTGGATATCATGACCACGATTCATAATTTACTTAATTATAACCGATTTATAAGGAAATGAATTCTTGTGTCTACTAGATTCAAACTATATGGTATAATACTTCTATCTGCTAAGCGTTGCTTGTGTTTGTGTGAATAGCGATGAGGCAGTAACACGTTGTGTTTTATTTGGTATGGGGACTGTCCTGGTTTTCTTATGCAGGTAGGGCAGCTTATATGTATAGGCAAACTCTTGCCGAATTCCTATAAGAAATACTATTCATATAGCCATTCATGACCTCCTTTTATATTTTAGTTTTCATATGTAGCGGAGGGTCTAGGATTACCTTTAGTTGCAGTCACAAACAGATTATTGTTATGATTGTGAATTGCGGAAATGGCGGAAGTCTAATCACACCTTGTCAAGTATCAATTCTTTAAGAGAGAACTTAATCTTGCAGAAACAGAGAGCTAGCATCAGCTTGAAAAAGGAGAATTAGTATTTAAATAAGATAATGGGTGAGGCAATAAATAGGCTACCTCACTTCTAGTATATAGAATCCTGTTTAGCTCACCGATATGTTTGTGAAATGAAAAGAATATGTGTGAATTCATAATAAGATTAAAGATTATGTGAGAAACTTGAAAATATTGTGGAAAAGGCGCATTGGATGTATTACAGGTTGTTCGACATATTAGTTTACACGTTTATTCGTATGGTTGAGAATACGGTAAGAATATGATGGTGCAGGAACTATGTTATGAGTTTACATTGTTATTGTCGGTATATTTTAGTGAACGACTAGGATTAGATTGATATGTGTCCTTAGAATAGTATAGTCAATGTTTAATGTAGGTGAAAGAATCCCTAGTATGGGATAAATAATGAAAGACGTATATTTGTGATTATGGTACAACTGTTCGGTTGTTTTGATTTAGTGAGAATAAGGAGATAATATGAATATATGATAAAATAGACTGGTAATGAACCAGTATTGAGATAATTGTGATATGTGGATCGAATATGTATGTTCCATTTCACTCAGCTGGGCTTGTAAGCCGGTTTCTAATGAAGGTGTGACGTTAAGACTGTGGTACCCTGAGGGGTAGGTGGAATCCACACCTATCCTCCAAATGGCCCAATGGCCTAGAGTAACAATCATGATCCATAATGTTTCTTAGCATAATCGATCATTTGTAAACGCAATACAATTTCTATCACCAACCTGCCGAGAGTGGAAATAGTATACAGAAACAGTGTTATCGCTTTTACTAATACCCTCGTTGGTATATATAATTAAATGTTTAAAATATTTATATCCTATGTGGGTATTGATTGTGTGCCTAAGATATTTTGGTTATCTTGGGCAGAGTATGTGATTGATATTGTGTGGTTATGCCAGCTTCTAAACAGTTCCTCTTTATGTGGCCGCGACATTCGTTGTTATTTATACGAATAACCATGTAATGATTTTATATGGTCATGTAAGTGTTCGTTGATAAGAATAGAAATAGAATTTAAACAGACACAGGTGTTAAAGTGATTCATTTAGATTATATATATTGTTTGAGATTGCATTATCTGTGTATGGTATATCATAAGGAGTGTTACTCTGATTGAGATATTTATACAGAATTCATAGATGATATAGTGCTTAGAGTTCTAGAGGAGATGATATGATATCTTGTGTACATTATTGAGCATATGCTTGTCGATACATGTACATTGGTATGTGGACATGCATTTACTTGTGTGTGTGAAATTGTGTGAAATGGCCAAAAATGAGTAGGGATTCAGGTAACATGCTCCTTCCTTTATTTAAGTATTGTATTATCTTACTGAGCCATGTGGTGTGCTCACCCCTTTGTGAGATTATTATTTTTAGGTGATTACAATATAGCGGTTGCGGTTCCGGAAAGTGTAGTTGAGGCAAAGATTTTCGGACAGGGCATAGTATATCTAAGGTTTAGGCCATTGTTATGTGATTTCCTTTCTGTGTACTCTGAAGTATTAATTTCATTAAAATGCATAACAATTCTTTAGAAAAAAAAAATATAATACTATTTTAGTTGTTACTATTTATGTGGTTACTTTCTATAAACTCTTTTGAACAAATGAAAACTTCGCTTCACTATGAGAAAGCGTTGATTTTTGCCTTTTCGATAATTTCAATGTACTATATGCCACATGAATAGAAATGAAAGGAAGGGGGTGTTACATGCTAGCTCTCTGTTTCTGCAATATTAAGTTCTCTCTTAAAGAATTAACACTTGCCAAGGTGTGATTAGACTTCCGCCATTTTCGCAATTCACAATCATAACAATAATCTGTTTGTGACTGCAACTACAGGTAATCCTAGACTCTCCGCTACATATGAAAACCAGAATACAAAGGGAAGTGATGAATGGCTGTATAAATAGTATTTCTTATAGGAATTCGGCAAGAGTTTGCTTATACATATAAGCTGCCCTACTTGCACAAGAAAACCAGGACAGTCCCCATACCAAATAGAATACAACGTGTTACTGCCTCATCGCTATTCACACAAACACAAGCAACGCTTAGCAGATAGAAGTATTCTACCATATAGTTTGAATCTAGTAGACACAAGAATTCATTTCCTTATAGATCGGTTATAATTAAGTAAATTATGGATCGTGGTCATGATATCCACCGTACACTTCAATATATGTATACAATGGTCATTCGCCCACACCGGGTTCCTTAAACCAACAGTATAATTAGTTCTGCCATGGGTTGCACGTACTTAAATACGCTATGGAGAACAGCCGCTTCCTACCATGGGTTCAACATACCCCTCGGGCACCATGGTTTTTATTATCATTTCTCAATTGCTGTGGGTTCAACATACCTCGAAGGGCACCACAGTCTTATTATCAATCCGGAGCTGCTGTGAGTTCAACATACTCTGAAGGGCACCACAGTCTTATTGTCAGTCCAGAGCTGTTGTGGGTTCAACATATCCCGAAGGGCACCACAGTCTTACTATAATGATACTGCTCCATCCTGAGCGGCTTTACTAGGGTAACAGAAAAACTACCGATCCATAATTATCCCAATTATACCAATTATCCACACAGATTTATTCATAGTCGACTCAGTCATGACAACATGACCATTTTGCCTATATTAATCAAGCAGCACGTTAATAATTTCATGATAAGTAATATAATTATCTATGAAATACGTTTATTAGTCCCTATCTTCTAAAAAAAAGACTTTACACGCATGGATTTATCGTAAGGCTAGCAGTACTAAGTCGTGAAAACATATTCTACTCTGGCATATAAATACACCATATAACAATCAAGATAAAACACAGAAATATATTACAATCCAAACACATGGATACACTATATCACTATTAATATAAATTTACAGATACATGTTTTAATCAATTATTATATATTGCGTCATTACACGCAATCCCAACATGTCATCACAAATAAAAATATACTCATTACCTTACTACGGCACAGTAATTATAATATACTAACGTATACACACATGTTCATTCGAATACCATTGCAAAACATCGAGTGCAGCATCTACTCAATCATTCAATCATAATGGCATAATTACGTATGTATATACAAGCGTTTCTACCATATAAATATATGTAAATATAAACATGGAACATACAATGCTGTATAGGAATTTTAGAATACCTAATCTAGCACTGTAGGTCGACGGTAATGGTATTACGCTTATAACTATATATCTAACACAAGGATATTAACACTTCTAATTGCACAATCATGCCCATTCTCCGTCAATGGGACTTTTCTACAATTTAATTCATTATTATGATGCACATTCATGCAATTATAAATATTATAAATATTAAAACCTATTTTTCTACAATTTAAATATTATATTATCTTACCTCCAAGCACCCAGTGCTTATACGAATGATGAAAAGCTGTCCCGGAAAGGGTATATGCGTTCGAAATACTCCTCCGTACGCTACGGGTCTTTCCTCAAAAAACGTGTAAGTTATTGTTTACGAATACTATTCATTGGCACTATTAAACCCACGAAATTTCGATTTTTGTTTGACGAACGGAACATACCAGCGCGATCTTTGCGATGTTACAATACTGTCCATGGTGTCCATATGCCACAAAACACAAATTAAAGGCTTCAAAATCACTAATCATCCTAAAATTTCAGATTTCAAAGTACCTACTTTGGACCCTCAAATTATCATCGAAACTCATTCCAAATTGAGATCTAAATATACCGCGTCGAAGTGCGAGTGTCGGAGAACACACTGATCGGTTCAGATTCCACCGGAGCTACACCAATCGTCGGGAATCTTGCCGAAAAGACACCTTCCCAATCAGCCTTCCCTCGTCGAAATCTGATGACCAAATGCCGGAACAGGGCACACCACCGTGAAGAGGGCGGCGAGACGGTGCCAAACGCGCCGAAGGTGTCAGTCAACTCGCCGTGCACCGCAGTGAATCGCCGGTCAAAGTTCACACCGACAAGACTTCCAGCGGCACGTAAGGGCGCGTGGCGACGGCGATCGGGGTGGGGTTTACGGCGTTGCACTCGCGACGGCCCGGCGGTCCTCCACTCGCCGGTGGTGAGGTGATCTGAGGTCCGGTGACGAAAGTCACTGTTCACAGGAGAGAGAACCGTGGGGAGGAGAGAGAAAAGAGAGAGAAAAGGGAGGAAAAAAGTGAAATTCGTTTTTCAAATTTTTGACCCCGTCCCGCTTATATAGTCGGGCACGCATGACGAAAATTACAGCTTTTCACTTTCGTCGTCAAATTTCTGATACCGATAATGAAATACTGTATTTTTCGCTTATACAGTACACTGTCCCAAATATTGGTCAACTCTCTCTCTTATCAAAACTCTCAAAAATACTATATTATAACTCCATGACAGAGTTTTAAGAGTATAAAAATTTCAAGATGTTACAGTTTAGGAGATGGCATATACTTTCTCATTAGTCCTCATGCTGGTGCTTAAAAAACACATGTATTTTTTAAAAAATTTAATTTCAATAAAAGTACTAATTTCTCCCTATATGCAATATGTATGCATGTTGAACAAAAGTTTCTAAGTTGACATATAAATTAAGGCTTGAGTATATACAAACTTCTTTATAACAAATAGTAAAGTTTACTAGCTCATAAAATCGAGTAAAATTCTTGGATGTGCTTCAAAAACAAAGTACCTTATTTGGAATAATTTCTAAGGGTAAAAATAGTGTTTGAAACCTACTTAAAAGGGATTTGAATGATAAGAAATAGAAAGCAAGTTCTAAAAATTCATTTTGAAGCATATTATAACTTTTAATCAAAATTGACCTTTAAGGTTAGTTTGATGATTTCAAAAAGATAGTATCAAAATTTTAAAATATGTTCTATTTAAGACACAAACTAGGTTTCTTAAAATTTTCAATGATTTTTTAATCACTCAATTTAGAGGTTGTTTAAGAGTTCAAAAGTGTTTTACAAAATGAGGGATATATTACTTAGTGCCATAACTATAGGCTATTAGCGCTACAGCTCTTGCTATAGTAAAATTTAATTTTAGAAAAATAAAAGCTTGAGGGTTGTGGCATAAAAATCCAAGGCCACAAAATTTGCACAATGATAAACAATGAGAAATAAGAAAAAAAAATAGGAAAGAAGTATTTTTGAAAAGGCAATTTAAATTAGCAGCAATTCATTTCATTGCTTATTGACACCAACCTTGACCCTTTTCAAATCAGCTTGAAACCAAACTTTTAAATATTAAAACAACTATTTAAAACTTAAATCAATCCTCAAGATACCTCTTAAATTGAAATTTAATCTAAAAACAAAAATTTTTACCATTTAATCAATTTTTATGTAACAAAATCCTATAGTAAACTTTTCTCATTCTCATACAACTTATAATCAATCCTCAAAATATCAAGATAAAGTTTAAAATTTAAAGTCTAAATCATAATATAAATATGCCTTTTTATTATTTAAGTTAAAACAGATAAGTAAATAAAATTTAAAGTTATAAAATGTTTAAAAGTTTAACCCAAAACTCAATGGAACTTTAAAAATCAATGAGAAAGTGTAGAAGAGTGAGACATGGGAGGAAGAAGAGAAGGAAATGTCAAGGGGAAGAAGAATTAATGGAAGAATGGGGAAGGAAGAAGAAATGTGGGTTTTTAAGGCTTTTTAGTCATTTGACAAAAATGCCCTTCTTTCTTTTTACAAATTTTAAAATGTCATTTGCTCAATAAATATAATAGAAATTAATAACTAAATAGTAATAAGGAATTTCAACCTAAAAAAAATTTAACAATGAGCCTTAATAACATGTCCATTATGTGACATTCGGATATAGGTAAACCCTAATTTTTATTATTTCTTGTCCTTAAAAATATTTTATGAAGTACTTTTGAAGGAAATAGAGTGAAATCGCATAATCTGGTCATTTTGCCTGGTAAGGGTAAAATAGTCTTTTTACTCAAAATTATGGTCAAAGTGGGTTTTGATCACATGAAAAGTTTTAGAATTTCATAAATATCATGTTGGTAAGTTTAATTTTAATTTAGAACGCATTTGGTATATTTTTGAGAAGCGGGGACATAAATGGTAAAAGGATTATTATGCCAAAGGTCGGAAGGACTCTGCTAAAATCCGATCACTCAGAATTCTTCTAAGTGTTGTAATAGAGGTTTAAGAGAAGAGATAGGTTAAATAATCCTAGAATGGCAAGAATCACATTTTTTGGCTGAAAAAGACGATTTTGTCAAAAAGGCCAAATGGTCATTTTACAAGGGAGCAAAAAGATTCTGCCAAAAATCGACCGACCATAAATGTTTTAAATAGTGTAAATAAGATGTAGGAAAAAGTGGAATCGAATTTGAATGTGAATTACTTTAGAAAAAATAAAAAATAACTAAAATGACCAATTTTCTTTATTAGGAGTTAAATTGTTTTTTCACAAAGAATTTGAAAAAAAAGTGAAAATTAAAACTAATGAACTAAAGTGAAAGAATATAAAAAATAGTTTGAGTAATTTTATAATTTTTTTGGAAGTTAAATATAAGTTTTAAAAAGTTATTTGATAAGAGTGCAATTTTCAAAAATATGAATTTGGATAAGACTTTTTGACTTTTCAAAATTGGATCAAAATCAACTTCTTCCTTCTCTCTTTTGCCTTGAGTCATTCTTTGTGGGAATCCTATACCCATTTAAAATATAAATAATGATTTTTAAACAGATATATAAAAAAACACTAAATTTTCTTTTCTTCTATTATAATCAAAGTAGACATTTATTACAATTCAACATATAAACTTATTTATAACATGTACAATATATTATAAATACGATTTATAACAAAAATATAATTATTGCAGCAACAAAATCTTCTATTATAATCAAACTAAATATTCATCACAATTTAACTCGATTTCTACTAATTTCCTTGTATCACAATACAATTATTAATACATAAACACATCAAATTCATATAATTTAATACTAAATGAACTGTATCTGAAATGGATCATTTTGTCATTTTTCTATTTTTTTTCATTTTACACACCTAAACTAATTCCTATCAATTTCATTTATTCCCAATACAATTATTAACATATAAACACATCAAAATATTATAATTTAACACCAAAAAAATAGTACCCGAAATGGATCATTTTGCCCTTTTTCTATTTTTATTCCATTTTACACATTTAAACCAATTCCTACTAATTCTATTTATTCCCAAACATATTTATAATTATTTAAACATATCAAAACGAATTAAAATCAAGTATTTAAGCGCTCTATAAATAGTGGCCGAATATGTCATATTAAGTATAAACTAAATTTTTCCTATTTATATAATTTTATTCACTCCAATATACTTCCTAAACACTCAATTTCACAAATTATACAACAATTTCATAAAACTCCCAAATTATCAAGTTAGAATTTAAGGTTCTTACTTTGAATCTAAATGTGATGGCTATTGTACCAAATTTAATTTAAAAAAACAACTAAAACACCATTTAAACTAGAAATCCACCATTTAAATTAATAAAATAACTTAATAAAATAAATAACTTTTACTATCAAATTAAAACTCTCAATGCATAGAACATTTTTTTCTTTTGTGGTAACGTGTTTAATCGGACAGATTGTGAGATTTTACTTGATTTTTCTAAGAAAATAGAAAAAATTTGAAAGAGAATGGAAAGAATGTCTTACGAGAAGAGAAAAAAGAAAAGAAAAGAATGCATCCAATTTTGATTCTTTCACTTTAGTCCAACAGATTTTAGTGACCTAAAATACAAAAATTTCTTATAAAATAACCATTTTGCCCCTAGAGAAGAAAATTGATCATTTTAGTTATTTTTTTTTTCTTTTTTAAAGGTATTCTTATCCAAATTTGATTCTATTTCTTTCTATATACTTCTAATAATATTTTTAATATTTATAAAAATGCAGGTTTCAATATGACCTTTGTGACCCTTGAAAATTAATTATTTTGTCATTTTCGACAAAATTATTCTTTTTTTGCAAATTGGTGATTCTTACCATTCTAAGATTTTAAATTTATATTTTTCTCCAATAATAACAAAAATACAATCTTTAACTCAATCGTCTCTCATTTAGTCCATTGACGATCATTTAAAATGACAATTTTAGCCTTTACTGTTATTGTAACCAATTTTTTTTGTCAAAATGGCTCTAACTAAGGTTCTAAAAATTATCTTATATATTTCACAACCGAAAACTCAAGATATACCATAAAAATAATTATACTAAGGTTTTAGAGGAATACCTGCATTTAAAGATGTTACAATTCCTTCCCTCTTATAAAAATTTCGTCCTCAAAATTTAGGTGAACAGTCCTAGGTACATTTATTTCACGTTTTGCTCCATCTCTTAAGTTGCTTCCTCCACTTTTTGATTTCTCCATAGCACTTTTACCAGTTGAATTTTCTTATTCCGAAGCTCTTTTATCATTTTATTCAAAATCTGTGCATGATGCTCCTCGTAAGACAAATTTCCTTCCAATTCTACTGCTTCAGGTTGTAACACATGGGAAGGGTCACTGATATACTTACAAAGGAGAGAAATATGAAATACATTATGGACTTTATCCAAACTCAACGGTAAGGCTACTTTACCAACCCTTTCTAAGATCTCATATGGTCCCACACACTTAGGCGCCAACTTGTCCTTTAAGCCAAATCTCAGAATGTGTTTATATGAGGCAATTTTTACAAAAACTTCATCGCCAACATGAAATTCCACTCTTTTCCTTTTTAAGTCGGCATAATTTTTCTGTTGATCTTGAGCTTATTTTATTCTTTCTTTGATGACTCGTACATCTTCAATCATTTTTTGAGTTTGTTCTGTCCCTGGAGCTTGGTTAATCTCATCTTTTTTAGCAAAATCATCCCAGTACAGTGGGGATCTGAACTTTCTCCCATAGAAAGTGTCATAAGGTGCCATCTTAATAGTGGTCTGATATTATTATTATACGCAAATTTTATTAAGGGTAGCATATCATGCCATGACACCTGATAATCCAAACAACATATCCTTAGCATGTATTTTATAGTCTGGTTGACTCTTTCAATTTGTCCATTTGTCTGCGAGTAATAGGCAATAGTAAAGGCTAATTGGGTGCCTAATGCTCTCTGTAAGCTCCTCCATAAAGCTGATACAAATTGGGAGTCTCTATCTAACACAATGATTTTAGGCACTCCGTGTAGTCTCACAATCTCCCGAATATAAATCTGTGTTAACTGATTCGTATTGGTGGTGTCCTTCACGGGAATGAAGTGAGTTCTCTTGGTCAATCTATCTACTGTCACTCGGATGGTATTAAATTCCTTTTGTACTTTGGGAAATCCGACAATAAAATCCATAAAAATTTCTTCCCATTTTCATTTTGGGATCCTTAACGACTGTAACAATCTAGAAGGTCTCTGATGTTCAGCCTTTACCTGTTGGCAGATTAAGTATTTTGACACGTAATCTCCTATATCCTTCTTCATTCCATTCTACCAAAAGTTCCTTTGAGATCATGATACATCTTTACACCCTCAGGATAAGCAGTGTAGAACATATCATAAGCCTCACTTAGGACCTTTTTCTTAAATTCTAGATCTTGGGGCAAACACACTCTACCTCCGAATCAAAGGATATCTCTACTTATTTGAAAATCTATTTTTTGGCCCTTTTGCATCTGTTGGCGAATGTTCTGACACTAGTTGTCAACAACTTGTTTCTCCTTTATCTCTTCCAATAAAGTGGGTTGAATCTCTAATTTAGTGATTCGCCCCATTATCACCTTCAATTTTCCCTTTGTTAACTCCTATTGTGCTATTTTTTGGGCACTTAAATGGGATACCACAATCTTCCTACTGAGTGAATCTGCTACTGCATTTGCCTTTTCAGGTTGGTACCTTATCTCGCAATCATAGTCCTTAACCAATTCCAACCATCTTCTCTGCCTTATATTCAGCTTTTTTTGGGTGAAATAATACTTCAGGCTCTTGTGATCTGTGTAGATATTATATTTAACTCCATACAAATAATGTCTCCATATCTTCAAGGCCAATACAATCTTTGTTTATTTTAAATCATGGGTTGGATAGTTTATCTCATAATGCTTTAATTGTCTCGATGTATACACTATCACCTTCCCATTTTGCATCAAAACTGCTCATAATCCTTGATATGAAGTATCATAATACACATCATACTCTATTCTATCCTCAAGCAATACCAAAATAAGAGCAATGGTCAGTCGTCTCTTTAAGAATTGAAAGCTCTCCATACAAGCGTTCGACCAAAGGAACGTGGTTCCCTACCAAGTTAAATTGGTGAGTGGCATAGCAATCCGCGCAAATCTTTGCACAAATCCAAAAAACTTTTTACTTCTCTAACAATTTTAGGCCTTTGCCAGTCCAAAATTGCTTTTACCTTACTATGATCCACCATTATCCCATTTTTTGATACTACATGTCCTAGAAATACCACATTTTCTATGTAAAACTCACATTTTGAGAATTTGGCATACAACTTATGCTCCTTTAATTGTTGTAGCACAAACCTCAGTTGTTGAGCATGATCACCTTTTGATCGAAAATATATTAAAACATCATCTATAAACACCATGAGAAATTTTTCCAAACAGTAATGGAATACTCTATTCATCAAATTCATAAAAACTGCTGGAGCATTAGTTAACTCGAAAGGCATCACAACAAACTCGTAATGTCCATAATAAGTGTGAAAGGTAGTCTTAGATATATCCTTGTTGGTAATTCGCAACTGATAATATCCTGACCTCAGATCAATTTTAGAAAATTTAATGCTCTTTTCAATTGATCAAAGAGTTTATCTATCCGTGGTAGTAGGTACTTATTCTTCACCGTCAGCTTATTCAACTCTCTATAGTCAATACACATCTGGGGTGATCCATTTTTCTTCTTCACAAATAATATCGGTGCTCCCCGTGGTGAATGACTCGGGTGGATAAACCCCTTTTCTAGCAATTCCTTTAATTTCTTTTTTAATTCTTATAGTTCAGCTGGAGCCATACAATATGGAGTTTTTGAGATTGTGGCTACACCAAGTTCTAACTCTATATTAAACTCCATTTTTCGTCCTGGATTTAATCCTGGTAACTCTTCTGGAAATACATCTAAAAATTCATTTACCACAGGAATATCCTGTATCCCTAATTCTGGCACTTCACTCTCATGTTCAACATAATCTAAGTACCCTATACATCATTTTCTCAACATACTCCTAGTTTGCATGCTACTGATCATCATGCTAAGTTGTTTACCCTCATCGAAACTAAATTTATCCCCATCATCTAACTGAAATCTAACATTCTCCTTTCGGCAGTTAATTTCTATATTACACTTCTCCAAAAAGTCCATGCCTAAAATAATATCAAAATTAAGCATATGTAAAACAATCAGATCTACTCCTAACTCTCTACCCTAAATTATTACCTGTTTATCTTCAAGAATCATCTCAATTTCTACCTTATCCCCATATGGTATCTCCACCTAGATAGGATATGGTGGATTAAAGGGTTCTATTTTTAATCTTTTTAACACAGCAAAGGTAGTAAAAGAATGGGCAGCCCTAAAATCTACTAAGGCATATAAATGAGTAGAATGAAAGGGCTAGCCTCTACTTGGCTCTGAGCTATCATATACACTTGAGCTTGTGACCCCTTGATAGTCTAAATAGGTTGAGCAGTTATCGGTTGTAGGGTATTCTATTGCTGAATCTAGCTGGTGGCGAAGAAGCTTTGTAATGAGCTCTAATGTGACCTGGTTGTCCATATTTATAACAAATGACTTGTCTGCCTCTGACGCGGCATTCCCTAGTATAGCTCTTCTTGCATCGAGGGCATTAAAGAATTGTGCCTTAGCGCGACATCTTGTTATTGCGCCAATTCTTCATATTCTTTTGAGGAACAAATTTTCTTTTGCCTTTCCAATTTTGTGGTCTTGAATTGCGGCGTCCTGCAGATAAGGAAGGAGTAGAAGATTGAGTGATAGGTACTGGTAATGCTAGTGGAGTGGATGGTTTGCCCCTTATCTTGTTAGCATTAACTTTTGTTCTTTATGCTCTGTCTAAGGCTTCTGCATAATCCACTGGAAGTTGTGTACCTGACATTAGATGGATAGCTATATCCTATCAAAGCCCATGTAAAATTCTATCCCTCATGAGTTCAAGTGCGTTGACCATTCCAGTGGCAAATCTGGTCAAAGCATTGAACTTGGTGGAGTATTCTTTGACACTTATTCCCCCTGCTGTAGGTTACAAACTCTTGTACCTTTGCAAGCACAACATCCGCAAACATATACTGCGCTTCAAAAAGTCTTTTGAATACTACAAAAGACAGGGCAGAGACATCTGCTGCTTCTTGGGTCATTTCCCACTAAATTTGGGCATCTCCTTAGAATAGGAAGGTAGCATACTCCACTTTTTCTAAATCGGCCATGGTAAATAGTCTCAAAATATTTTCTACTGATCTTATCCACTTGTTCGTTACCATAGAATCATGTGTTACTCGGAACTCTTGGGGAATGCTAGCTGAGTAAACCTTGAATAGGTGGGGGCCTACTCTGTGTTGGCACTGCTACTCTTTCAGTCTCTAGTCTAGTATTAGGTGCAACCGAAACTTCAGTAGCTGGTTCAATAGCTGGTGTAGTAGCTAGTACTAAAAAATTCTCAGGTATTAACCTTCCCAAGGTTTTTCGTACTACTTGCTGAATCATATTTCTAAATTCAGCTACATCTATAGTAATTTCGATCAATTGTTGTGAAGTAGAAGTTTTTGCCCTCTCTTGAGGTGCACTAGCTCCTCTACCTTTCTCTCATCCTTTTATAGAGTATTGACCTTGCATTTTACTTAACAATACCACATAAATGATTAGATAACCATAACACTCATTCTTTACGACACATACCATTTAATTCATACTATGGCATTCTCAACATACACCTATACAAATAAAATAACCCATGCCAGAATATACTAGTAAATCAACCACACTGAGGTAAAATAGGCATCATGCTCACATTTTGTATAAACAACTAAAAGTTTTACTGCATGTGACTGTATTATATATACAACAAAATTTATACAATGTTTATCAACAATATATATATATACAAAATACTTTTTCTGATTTATAATATGCACACTGTCTCATCACACTAGACCCCAAACTCTCTCTACTCATCTCCTAAAGATAAGTAACCTACAGAATCTACCTTTGCATTGGGATCAGTGTGCTCGGATATATCCATCCATATGGTATGTGCGAGAGACTCACAATCTATAGGGTACATAGTAGAGTTTATCTCTATGGAACACTCCAAAGGGTCAGTGTCTGCATAATAATCTGTCAAGTTAACCTCACTATTAAAAGGGTGTGGAGGATGCTCGGGTGGGTCACTCTCACTATTAAAGGAATTTGGTGGAGGGGAATATGCGTTGAGGAATGAATGCGAACTCTCGGACAAATGATCTCTATGGCCAAATCGGATGGTTCACTATCATTAGGGAAAAACCCTAACTATGGTCGCTCGGGTCCAAAAGTTATGGGAGATGGGGGTGCATGCATGGTTAGCTGGACAGAAAAAAGCGTCCACCACTCTCAGGGGATAAGGATCTAACCCTCTCATCAATACCTCTGGGTCAGTAATAACCCCTGTGCTGGAAGGAGATCTAAAATCCTAAGTGAAGAAGAGGTATTAAACTCTCCTATGGTAGAGATAGCGACCTTATCATATCTTCTCCTAATTATGGTCACTTTCCATTGCCTTTTAGGGCGATAGCTCCTTATTTTTTTTTCTAATCCAACAAACTCTATAAGCCACTAATTTATTCTCATTAACACCCTTCCTATAAAACTTCATACCTTTTAGGGCATCTATTTCTCTCTATTTGGTAGCTCTAGGACCCAGATCTTTATGTGAGTAAAAAGTGTTCTGATTCTTTACCTTCCTTCTAATCTTTTCATTCTCTCTTAGAATAACTAACTTCCCTAAGTCCTTTACCATAACCCCACAAAGTATAGTGTTCTCTTGTCTATTGACAGAAAACTATTAATCGAATCTTGGTTTGGGTGTACATATACCTACAATCACATAAGTTATCTTTTAAAACATATATAATATTATAATTTATACAAGTACTAAAGTAAAAATACATACTTACAATAGTTGGCTTCGGGAAACATTCTCTGAGATATTAGGCATACCATAAAATAACAAAATAATTTTTTATTTAAATATTTATACTTTCACAATTTTTTTTTTTAAGGAAAATTCGCTCTGATACCAACTTGTGGGAATCCTATACCCATTTAAAATATAAATAATGACTTATAAACAGGTATATAAAAAAAAAATACTAAATTTTTTTTTCTTTTTCTTCTATTATAATCAAAGTAAGCATTTATCACAATTCAACATATATACTTATTTACAACATATACAATATATTAAAAATATAATTTATAATAAAAGTATAATTATTACAGTAACAAAATCATGTATGCCCAACTCTTTTGATAGGTCACTATCCCAAAGATTTGTTAGGTTTTACCATTTTACTAGCTATACTTGAAAATCATTTCAACCACGGGGTGAGTAATTTAAAATTACTCAATAAGAACCATAAAATTCAACAAAACAATTTAACAAATCACAATATTCCAACCATACAAATAATAACTAATCACGACAACAACAACATATCCTGTATATCCAACGTTACAATAATAATTAGTTAGGACTAACTCATCCCAACTACACAATTAATAATTCAATTAGTTACGAATAATCATAGTATAGTACTACTTTTTTTCTGTACGCTTTCTACTATATTTATTTTATTTCTACTATTCTGTTCTATTTTCATTTGACCAATCATACTTAGGTAAACTATGGATTGTGACCATATTATTCATCTTATACACCAATATATGAATAAGTTGTGCACACTTATAGTGCTACCATGGGTTTAACATGCCCTTAAAGGTATCATGGCGAACTGCCGTTTCATACCATGGGTTTAACGTGCCCAAAGGCGTCATGGAGGACTGCCATGGTTTCTTACATACAATTCCGGACACCACAAGGATGACAATAGGTTTCACATGCCCCAAAGAGCACCACAGTAAATAATAAATCATTATTCCATTTCGTCCTAAGTGGCTCTACTAGTGTGTAAGGATATTTCATAACTATACCTTAAAAATGTTACCCACTTATATATCTCTCCACAATTCATCATATACCCATATTACCTATTTACCATTTACTATTATTTAAGGGCATTTTGATCATTTACTAAAATTCTGATAATTACATATGCAATATTTCTATAATTTTGTCCCAATATAAAATAAATTTACACTTATCGTTGCATTTCAACACCTACAAATATATGTACCACCAAATCAATTATAAAACTAATATTCTTACTAGTAATAATAACCAATTCATACACACACACACACACTGTAACATCTTCAAATCTAGATATTCCTCTGAAACCTTAGTATAATTATTTTTGTAGAATATTTTGAGTTTTGGGCTGTGAAATATATAAGAAAATTTTTGGAACTCTAGTTAGAGCAATTTTAGCAAAAAATGGGTCAAAATAACAGTAAAGGACAAAACTATTATTTTGAATGAGCGTTGATAGATCAAATGAGACGATTGAGTTAAGGGTTGTATTTTAGTTATTACTGAAGAAAAATATATGTTAGGTAATTTTAAAATAGTAAGAATTGCTAATTTACCAAAAAAAAAAATGAAATAACAATTTTATCGAAAAAGGCAAAATGATCAATTTACCAATGCCACAAAGGTCAGATTGAAATATGAATTTAGACAAGAATATCCTTAGAAAAGAGAAAAAATTATCAATATGACCAATTTTCTTTTCTAGGGGCAAAATGGTCATTTTATAAAGACTTTTCGAATTTTGTGTCACCAAAATTTGATGGATTAAAGTGAAAGAATCTGAAAATAACTTAGGTAGCCTCATAGTTTTCTTAGGAGTCAAATATAAGCCTTGAAAAGTTATTGGGCAATAGTATAATTTTTAAAAATATGAATTTGGATAAGATTGGTTGACTTTTCAAAATTGAATCAAACCCACTTTTCTCTTCTCCTTGCTATGAGCTACCAATTTCTTTCTCTTTCAATTTTTTGAAAAGAAATCAAGCAAAATCTCTTAATCTGCCCATTTAATCGCATTACCGTAGAGGAAAAACTTGTTCTACGCGTCAAGAGCTTTAATTTGACAATAAAATTTCTTAATTTTATTAAGTTTTAGTTTTTTGAGTTGTTGGAAAAAATTATTTAAATAATGATTTTATGGATTAAATGATATTTTATATTTTTTTTAGTTAGAATTAGGTACAATAGCCATCACATTTGGATTTGAGGTAGGAACCCTAAACTCTAACTTTGTAATTTACAAATTTTGTAGAATTGATGCATAATTTATGAAATTGAGTGTTTGTAAAATAGAGTAAAGTGAATAGAATTGTATAAATAAGAAAAAAAATTTAGCTTATTCATAATATAACATATTCGGTCACTATTTATAGAGTATATAAATGCTTGATTTTAATGTGTTTTGACATGTTTAAATGTGTATAAATATGTTTGGGAACAGATGGAATTGGTAGGAATTGATTTAGATGTGTAAAATGGAAGAAAAATAGAAAAAAAGGCAAAATGGTCCATTTCGGGTTACTGTTTATTAAGTGTTAAATTATGATATTTTTGATGTGTTTATGTGTTAATAATTGTAATGGGAATAAATGAAATTGGTAGAAATTAGTTATATGTGTAAAATGGAAGAAAAATAGAAAAAGGGCAAAATAGTCAATTTTGGGTCTGTTTATTTAGTGTTAAATTACATTAATTTAGAAGTGTTTAAAATGGTTGATTAAATATTTGTGTGTGTATATATAAAGAAAATTCAATTACCGGAGAATGGGTACGAGTGTGGAATTTGAAAGTATTTTAAATGGTTGATTAAATATGTGTGTAGATATGTACGTATATATATATATATATATAAAATTATGAAAAATTAATGATTAAGTATTCGTTATAGTCACGCCTTATTCTGCCAACATCTATCGTCTAAAGAGGTATTTTAAAATATCTTTCCGGCGATGTATGTTTAATGTAAGAATACGTTAATATAGGTATGTATATGTGTATGTGTGTAGGTGTATGTATGTGTATATATATATATATATATCTTGTAAATGGATTAGGAGTGTATATATATATATATATATATATAAATTGGTTATTGTTATTATTAGGAATATTATTTTTATAATTGATTTGGTGGTATATAAATGAGTAGGTATTGAAAGGTGACGATAGGTATAAATTATTTTATATTGGGAAGAAATTATAAAAATGTTGTATATGTGATTATTAGAATTTTAATAAATTACTAAAAAACCCTTGAGTAATAGTAAAGGGTAAATAGGTAATATGAGCATATGATGAATTGTGAAGAAATGTATAAGTGGCTAATATCCTTTAGATATGATTTCAAAATTTTGTTGCACACCGACAGAGCCGCTTAGTACAAAATGGAATAATGATTTATTATTTACTATGGCGCTCTTTGGGATACATGGAACCCACAGTCATCATTGTGGTGTCCGAAATTGTATGTGAGAAACCACGGCAGTCTTCCATGGCGCCTTTGGGCACATTGAACCCATGGTAGGAAGCGGCAGTTCGCCATGGCGCCCTTAAGGGCATGATGAACCCATGGTAGCACTATAATTGTCCCAAACTTATTTATGTATTGGTGTATAAGATAAATAACGTGGTCATGATCCATAGTTTGCCTAAGAATGACTGATCAAATGAAAAGAGAACAGGATAGTAGAATTAGAATAGATGGAGTAGAAAATGTACAAAAGAAAGTGGTACTATACTATGATTATTCGTAATATCCTCATTGAATTGTTAATTGCGTAGTTAGGATGTTTAGTCATAGCTGGTTATTGTGTAACGTTAGATATATGAAATATATTATTGTCCTGATTAGTTACTATTTGTATGGTTGGAATATTATAGTTTGTTAAATTATTTTGTTGGGTTTTATAGTTTTTACTGAGTAATTTTAAATTACTCACTCCGTGGTTGAAATGATTTTCAGGTATAGCTAGTAGGGCAATGGAACCGGGCAAACTCTCAGGACAGTGACCTGTCAAGAGAATTGGACATACCAGATTTTGACGCTATAATAATTGTACTTTTGTTATAAATCGTATTTTTGATATATTGTATATGTTGTAAATAAGTATATATGATGAATGTTTGCTTTGACAATAATAGAAAAAAAAAATTAGTGTTTTTTTTTATATACTTATTTAAAAGTTATTACTTATTTTTTTTAAATGGGTATAGAAATCCTCACCCCCCCCCCCACACACACACACACACACACACACTCCTAATACATTTACTACACACACACACACACACATATGGACTTATGTTAAGGTAACCTTATATTAAACATACAAAGCTGGAAAGGTATTTTAAAATATCTCTTTTGACGATGGATGTCCCAATATAAAATCAATTTATACTTAATCATTAACTTCACATAACTTCATATATATATATATATATATATATATATACATCCACATATTTAATCAACCATTCAAAAAACTTCCAAATTTCACACCCATATCCATTCTTCAACAATGGAATTTTTTTTTTCACGCAGTCAATTTTCAATCATTTACATGCATACTCAATTAATCAACACATATCTAATTGATCAAAATGATCACCCAACACCACTTGTACAATACCCTAACTAGACAATTTTACCATTTTTTTCTATTTTTCTTCTGTTTTACACGTCCAACCTAATTTCTACCAATTCTCTTGTATCACAATACAATTATTAACACATAAACGCATCAAATTAATATAATTTAACACCAAATAAATAATACTTAAAATGAACCATTTTGCCCTTTTTCTATTTTTCTTTAATTTTATACATCTAAACTAATTCCTACCAATTCTATTTATTCCCAATACATTTATTAACACATAAACACATCAAAATATAATAATTTAACACCAAATAAATAGTACCTGAAATGAGCCATTTTCTCCTTTTTCTATTTTTCTTCCATTTCACACACCAAACTAATTTCTACTAATTCCATTTACTCCCAATATAATTATTAACACATAAACATATCAAAATATCATAATTTAATACCAAATAAATAGTATCCAAAATAAACTATTTTACTCATTTTCTATTTTTCTTCCATTTTACACATCTAAACTAATTCCTACTAATTCCATTTATTCCCAACCACATTTAAACATATGAAAACACATTAAAATCAAGTATTTAAGTGCCTTATAAATAGTAACTAAATATGTCGTATTATGTATAAATTAAATTTTTTCTATTTATACAATTTTATTCACTCCAATCTACTTCCCAAACACTCAATTTCATAAATTATACATCAATTCCAGAAAATTTCCAAATTACCAAGATAAGGTTTAGGGTTCTTACCTCAAATTCAATGGTGATGGCTATTGCACTAAATTTAAGCTAAAAAAAATACCTAAAACACTATTTAAACTATAAAACTATCATTTAAATCACTTTTCCAACAAGTCCAAATACTAAAATTTAATGAAATTAAGAATTTTTATTGTCAAATTAAAATTTTTAATGCGTAGAACAATTTTTCTTTATGCAATAATGCATTTAATCAAACGGATTGTAAGATTTTGCTTAATTTTTTCAAAAAAATAGAAAAAATTTGAAAAAGAATGGAGAAAATGCCTTACGGAAAGAGAGAGAAAAAAAAATTTGAACGCATCCAATTTTGAAAAGTTAAAATCTTATCTAATTTTACATTTTTGTAAAAATTATACTTTTACCCAATTACTTTTCAAAACTTACATTTGACTCTCAAAAAAATTATGAAGCTATTTAAGCTATTTTTAAATTCTTTCACTTTAGTCCATCAAATTTTGGTGACCTGAAATTCAAAATTTTCTTATGAAATAACCATTTTGCCCCTAGGAAAGAAAATTGATCATTTTGGTCATTTTTCTCTTTTCTAAGGATATTCTTATCCAAATTTGATTATATTTCTATCTACATTCTTCTAACAATACTTTTAATATTTCTAGAAATGCGGGTTTCAATTTTACCTTTGCGACCCTTGCCAATTAATCATTTTACCCTTTTTGGTAAAATTACCCTTTTCTGGCAAACTGGTGATTCTTGTCATTCTAAGGTTATTCAATATAACCTTAACTCGATCGTCTCTCATTTGATCTATCGAAGATCGCCTAAAATGACAGTTTTGCCTTTTACTATTATTTATTTTATATATTTCACAACCCAAAACTCAATATATACCATAAAAATAATTATACTAAAGTTTTAGGGGAATACCTAGATTTGAGGATGTTATATTTTTCCTTTCTCTTTCAATTTTTTTTTGGAAAAATTAAGCAAAATCTCACAATCTACCCAATTAAACATGTTATCATAGAAGAAAAAAATTATTCTACGCGACGAGAGTTTTAATTTGACAGTAAAAATATTTAATTTTACTAAGTTTTAATTTATGAATTTGTTGAAAAATAGTTTTAATGGTAGTTTTATGGTTTTAAATGGTGATTTAGGTAGTTTTACAGTGCATTAAGAGGTTTACTCAAGCATTTGGCATACTTTGAAGGTAAGGGAATGTAATTTTCTTTGATGAAATTTGTAATTGGTGGCTAATTTGTGCAGGAATTGATTTGGGAATGGTGTTTAGATGAGATTGGGTATAGAATAATGTGTAAAATGAAAGAAAATTTAAAAAAAGACAAAATGATAAATTTGAGTACTGCTCATTGAGCATCTAAATGATTTATTTTAAGGTGTTATGATATGTTTTAATGTGTATAGATATGTTAGGGAATAAATGAAATTAGTAGGAATTGATTTGGATGTGTAAAATGAAAGAAAATATGAAAAAGGATAACATAGTAAATTTAGATACTATTCATTATGCATTAAATGATGGGTTTTTCTTATGATTATGTGTTAGTAATTGTATGGCGAAGCAATAAAACTGATAGGAATTAATTTGGTTAGTTAAAATAAAAGAAAAATAAAAAAATGGTAGAATTAGAATTTTGACTACTATTCTAGTGACCTTAATTATTATTTTTATGATATATTTATATGTTTAAGAGTGTATTATAAAATATTAGAATTGGTAGCATTTGAGTAGGATGGACAAAATAAGAAAAATTGAAAAAAAGAAAAAATAGTAATTTCGGTTACAATTATAGAGAAAATCCCATTAACGGAGAATGGGTATACTTGTGGACATTTAAAAGTATTTTGATATGCTAAGTATATATAATATTTTATATGAATTATTAGAATTTGTGGAGGAATTATTATTATGACTATATGATCAGAGCGTGATTAACAGAACTTAGAATAGTTGTAGTATTCCTGGTACTGCATGTTTGTTATTATAATAATTATAGTAGTTATAATTATTATGTAAATTTTCTTTAATAATGAATGATGTGTTGGTATGGTTATTTATTAATGTTGAATAATTATGTGATATGTGTATCGTGATAGTAGAATTTGTAATTGTGATAGATAAATCCTAGTAAATCTGGCAAACTGGATATTTACGAGTATATAAAATTATGAAAGTGTTATGAATTTTTAGTTAAGTATCACTATCTGTAGGTGTATAATGCATTCATTATGTGAACGAATTTTATATGTGCATGAAAATCGAGATGTGGATTCTATTTATCATTTCAATGTGTATAGGTGTGCATATATGGTATTCATTATGCATAGTTTAAGTGTATAATGGTTTTCAAAAATGAATGCATGGTTTTGAGTCATGTGGTATAACTGTATGGCTGTATTAGTTATGGATCCAAATATCCAGATACCTTTCACACCCGCTGGCTTGGTTATAGTCAGGTTATATGATCGATTATCTATAAAATATACGCTTAGCCTGATGGAGGAGCGGTGTGAATGGATGAGGATTTGACGGATTTACTTTATGACTACGATCCATAACTATGTTAGCATGACCGGTCGAATATTGTTAGTAATTTGTCAGAAATGTCATATGATATTGATTTCAAAATGCATGTAGACTTATTTGCATTCTATACAGTAATTATAAGTATTATGTGGATAGTGATACGGATTGTATGGTTGGAATATTATTTATATTATTAGATTATATTAAGATAATATGAGTTTAATAGCCTCTACGCCGTTAGTATCGCATAGCGTATATATTACAGAAATGAATTCTGTATTAGAATATTATATTTCCTTACTGAGTTATTTCGCTCACCCTTTATAGATTGTGGTTTAATAAGTAATGTGGCGCAGCGGGATATGAATGCGAGTTTTTTAAGGCGTCAGCAAAGTTAATATCTTTGTGATGAGGGTCTTTGTGGTATTAATGCGCGATTTTGCATATGCATGTATATATATGTTGGTGCACTAAATTTATATTTTTGACTATGGACTATGTGTGTAACCAGGATATTATACATATTCAGCTTCCATGTATATATATATATATATATGTGTGTGTGTGTGTATATATATATATAAATTAGATATATCTTTATGCTTTAAAAAAAAGAATTCAGATTTTATCTTGTGTGGTTGTTTTTAAATATAAGGGTATTACACACTAGTAATGAAATGTGCATAGACATTAACATGCAGTATAAGTACAAAAGGATTAAATTACTCCTATGGTCCAAAAGACAAGTTCTATAGACATGTATTCTCTTGTATATTTTAGGCTAACATGTGACTGAGTACATTATTGTTAATGTTGCATATATGGCTCCTTTTTCAACAATGATTTATATTTCAAATAATTAAAATAGTTAGAGAATTTCTTAGTTTATTTTTTGTTATAGTAATTTTTTATTTTAGAAGAATTTCTATTTTAGAGATTAGATAGTATTATTATATGATTTACTTATTTAAAGTAGAATTTGACTTATAGAAGAAAAAAACAATATTATTATTAGAAAAAGTAGGTTATTATTCAATATATATAGGGAGGTTAAGCTCACCTGTATAATAAAATTGTAGAACACATTGTTTACAATGTAATATCTAATGATAAATATTTTCTAGGATAAAAAACTTTATTAAGATTAATCTTTGGAATAGGTAGATTTTATGAGAGAAATAGTGAGATTGATTAGGTGTAATTGTAGTTTAGACTGATTGATTGGAATTGTCTTGAATAGATAGATTCCATGAGAGGAATAGTAAGATCAATTGGGTGTAATTGTGCCTTGGTGTGAGAGAAAATTATTAAAAGTGCGATTGCAACAATTTTAACATAGTGAATTTTGGTCTAATAGTTCTTGCCATTTGTAGTTTTTCTCTAATATAGGAGTTTTCTATGATTGAAAATTTTCTCTATCTTATTTTTATTTATTATTTCTTTGATACATTTATTTTATAGGATTTTAGATGAAATCTAAAATTTTCATTAAAGCATGACTATAAGGTAAAGGAAATATGTCAACAAGTAAATTTTTAAAACTTTGTAAAGCTTGATGTAGAAAATTTTGATGGGAAAATTAATTTTAGCTTGTAATAATTACAATTCATGGATATATTGATTAAATATAATACCCTTATATTTAAAATCAACCACACAAGATAAAATTTGAAATTTTTTTTAAAAGTATAAAAATATATCTTATGGTCATTTTTGTTGTGATAATAAAGATATAAATATCAACATATAACTATTAATTAAAGCATAATCTATTTAAAATAAAACACTTGTTAATATCGATAGAGTGCGTACCAGAGGTTATACACTGATATAATGGATAACCCAATAGTACACTGATATGGTATACCCCTACACACACGCACACTTATATTTAATTATGCAGTCACATACTACCTAAGTATGCTACTAATTACACTCATACTATTATTTTCACCCAATATATATGTTGAGTATTGTCCTTAATATGTAACACCCCCGTCCTTTCATTTCTATTCATGTGGCATATAGTACATTGAAATTATCGAAAAGACAAAAATTAACACTTTCTCATAGTGAAGCGAAGTTTTCATTTGTTCAAAAGAGTTTATAGAAAGTAACCACATAAATAGTAACAACTAAAATAGTATTATTATTTTTTTTTTCTAAAGAGTTGTTATGCATTTTAATGAAATTAATACTTCAGAGTACACAGAAAGGAAATTACATAACAATGACCTAAACCTTAGATATACTATGCCCCGTCCGAAAATTTTTTGCCTCAACTGCACTTTTCGGAACCACTACCACTATATCGTATTCACCTGAAAATAAAATCTCACAAAGGGGTGAGCACACCACATGGCTCAGTAAGATAATACAATACTTTAATAAAGGAAGGAGCATGTTACCTGAATCCCTACTTATTTTGGCCATTTCACACAATTCCACACACACAAGTAAATGCATGTCCACATATTCATGTACATGTTCCGACAAGCATATGCTCAATAATGTATACAAGATATCATATCATCTCCTCTAGAACTCTAAGCACTATATCATTTATGAATTCTGTATAAATATCTCAATCAGAGTAACACTCCTCATGATATACCATACTCAGATAATGCAATCTCGAACAATATATTTTCTAATGAATTACTTTATCACCTGTGTCCGTTTAAATTCTATTTCTATTCTTATGAACGAACACCTACATGACCATATAAAATCATTACATAGTTATTCGTATAGATAACAACTAATGTCGCGGCCCCATATAGAGGAACTACTTAGAAACCGGTATAACCACACAATATCAATCACATACTCTGCCCAAGATAACCAAAATATCCTAGGCACACAATGAATACCCACATAGGATATAAATATTTCAAACATCTAATTATATATACCAACGAGGGTATTAGTAAAAGCGATAACACTGTTTCTGTATACTATTTCCACTCTCGACAGGTTGGTGATAGAAATTGTATTGCGTTTACAAATGATCGATTATGCTAAGAAACATTATGGATCATGGTTGTTACTCTAGGCCATTGGGCCATTTGGAGGACAGCTGTGGATTCCACCTACCCCTCAGGGTACCACAGTCTTAACGTCACACCTCCATTAGAAACCGGCTTATAAGCCCAGTTAAGTGAGATGGAATATACATATTCGATCCACATATCACAATTATCTCAATACTAGTTCATTACCAGTCTATTTTATCATATATTTATATTATCTCCTTATTCTCACTAAATCAAAACAACCGAACAGTTGTATCATAATCACAAATATACATCTTTCATTCTTTATCCCATACTAGGGATTCTTTCACCTACATTAAACATTGACTATACTATTCTAAGGACACATATCAATCTAATCCTAGTCGTTCACTAAAGTATACCGACAATAACAATATAAACTCATAACATAGTTCCTGCACCATCATATTCTTACCGTATTCTCAACCATACGAATAAACATGTAAACTAATATGTCGAATAACCTGTAATACATTCAATGCGCCTTTTCCACAATAATCTCAAGTTTCTCACATGATCTTTAATCTTATTATGAATTCACACATATTCTTTTTATTTCACAAACATATCGGTGAGCTAAACAGGATTCTATATACTAGAAGTAAGGTAGCCTATTTATTGCCTCACCCATTATCTTATTTAAATACAAATTCCCCTTTTTCAAGCTAATGCTAGCTCTCTATTTCTGCAAGCTTAAGTTCTCTCTTAAAGAATTGACACTTGCCAAGGTGTGATTAAACTTTCGCCGTTTTCGCAATTCACAATCATAACAATAATCTGTTTGTGACTGCAACTAAAGGTAATCCTAGACCCTCTGTTACATATGAAAACCAGAATACAAAGGGAGGTCATGAATGGCTGTATGAATAGTATTTCTTATAGGAATTCGGCAAGAGTTTGCCTATACATATAAGCTGCCCTACCTGCACAAGAAAACCAGGACAGTCCCCATACCAAATAAAACACAATCGTGTTATTGCCTCATCGCAATTCACACTAACACAAGCAACTCTTAGCAAATAGAAGTATTCTACCATACAGTTTGAATCTAATATGTACACGAATTTATTTCCTTATAGATCGGTCATAATTCAGTAAATTATGAATCGTGGTCATGATATCCACCGTACATTTCAATATATGCATACAATGGTCATTTGCCCACACCGGGTTCCTTAAACTAACAGTATATTTAGTTCTGTCATTGTTTGCACGTACTTAAGGGCGCTATGAAAAACAGCCGCTACCAACCATGGGTTCAATATACCTCGCGGGCACCATGGTTTTTATTATCATTTCTCAATTGCTGTGGGTTCAACATACCTTAAAGGCACCACAGTCTTATTATCAGTCCGGAACTGCTGTGGGTTCAACATACCTCGAAGGGCGTCACAGTCTTATTATCAATCCGGAGCTGCTGTGGGTTCAACATACCTCGAAGGGCACCACAGTCTTACTATAATGATACTGCTCCATCCTGAGCGGCTTTACTAGGATAACGAAAAAACTACCGATCCATAATTATCCCAATTATACTAGTTATCCACACAGATTTATTCATAGTCGGTTCAGTCATGACAACATGACCATTTTGCCTACATTACTCAAGCAGCACGTTAATAATTTCATGATAGGTAATATAATTACCTATGAAACACATTTATTAATCCTTATCTTCTAAAAATGACTTTACACGCATGGATTTATCGTAAGGCTAGCAGTACTAAATCATGAAAGCATATTCCACTTGGCATATAAATACACCATACATCGATTAAGATAAAACACAGAAATATATTACAATCCAAACACATGGATACGCTATATCACTATTAATACAAATTCACAGATACATATTTTAATCGGTTATTATATATTGCGTCATTACACGCAATCCCAACATATCATCACAAATAAAAATATACTCATTACCTTACTACGGCACAATAATTATAACATACTAACGTATACACACATGTTCATTCAGATAGCATTGCAAAACATCAAGTGCAACATCTACTCAATCATTCAATCATAAGGGCATAATTACGTATGTATATACAAGCGTACCTACCATATAAATATATAAATACAAACATGGGACATACAATGCTGTATAGGTATTTTAGAATACCTAATCTAGCACTGCAGGTCGACGGTAATGGTATTATGCTTATAACTATATATATATATATATCTAACACACGGATATTAACACTTCTAATTGCACAATCATGCCCATTCCCCGTCAATGGAACTTTTCTACAATTTAACTCATTATTATGATGTATAATCATGCAATTATAAACATTATAAATATTAAAACCTATTTTTCCACAATTTAAATATTATATTATCTTACCTTCGGGCACCTAGTGCCTATACGAATGATGAAAAACTGTCCTGGAGAGGGTATACGCGTTCGAAATACTCTTCCGTACGCTACGAATTTTTTTCGAAAAACGTGTAAGTTACTGTTCATGAAAACTATTCACTAGCACTATTTAACCCACGAAATTTCAGTTTCTGTTTCATGAACGGAACATACCATCGCGATCCTTGCGATGTTGGGATGCTGTCTATGGTGTCCATATGCCATAAAACACAAATTAAATCCTTGAAAATCACTAATCATCCTAAAATTTTAGATTTTAAGGTAGCTATTTTGGACCCTCAAATCATCATCGAAACTCATTCCAAATTGAGATCTAAACATATCGCGTCGAAGTACGAGTTTCAGAGAGCACAGTTATCGGTTCAGATTCCACCGGAGCTACGCCAATCGCCGGAAATCTTGCCGGAAAGACCCCTTCCCGATCAGCCTTCCCTTGCCGGAATCCGGTGACCAAATGCCGGAACGGGGCACACTACCGTGAAGAGGACGGCGAGACGGTGCCAGATGCGCCGGAGGTGTCTGTCAACTCGCCGTGGACCGTCGTGAATCGCCGGTCAAAGTTCACGTCGGCGAAGCTTCGGGCGGCGTGTGAGGGCGCGTGGCAGCGGCGATCGGGGCGGGGTTGACGGCGTTACACTCGCGACGGCCCGACGGTCCTCCACTCGCCGGCGGTGAGGTAATCTGAGGTCTGGTGACAAAATTCACTGTTCACAGGAGAGAGATAGAAATAGAATAACTATATATGGATTTTATGTGGTCATGTAGGTGTTCGTTGATAATAATAGAAATAGAATTTAAACGGACACAGGTGATAAAGTGATTCATTTAGAAAATATATTGTTTGAGGTTGCATTATCTATGTATGGTATATCATGAGGAGTGTTACTCTGATTGAGATATTTATACAGAATTCATAGATAATATAGTGCTTAGAGTTCTAGAGGATATGATATGGTAATTTGTGTATATTATTGAGCATATGTTTGTCGATACATGTACATTATTTTGTGGACATGCATTTATCTGTGTGTGTGGAATTGAGTGAATGGCCAAATTAAGTAGAGATTCAGGTAACATGCTCCTTCCTTTATTTAAGTATTGTATTATCTTACTGAGCCATGTGGTGTGCTCACCCCTTTGTGGGATTTTATTTTCAGGTGAATACGATATAGCGGTAGCAGTTCCGGAAAGTGCAGTTGAGGCAAAAGATTTTCGGACGGGGCATAGTATATCTAAGGTTTAGGCCATTGTTATGTAATTTCCTTTCTATGTACTCTGAAGTATTAATTTCATTAAAATGCATAACAATTCTTTAGAAAAAAATAATAATACTATTTTAGTTGTTACTATTTATGTGGTTATTTTCTATAAACTCTTTTGAACAAATGAAAACTTCGCTTCACTATGAGAAAGCGTTGATTTTTGTCTTTTCGATAATTTTAATGTACTATATGCCACATGAATAGAAATGAAAGGAAGGGGGTGTTACACACCACAAGGACACTTGTGGTTTCCACAAGGACTCTATCGGTATGTAAGAAAATTTTGAAATCGTACCTCAAGGATATTAGCCACTTATACATCTCTCCACAATTCATCATATACTTATATTACCTATTTATCCTTTACTACTACTCAAGGGCATTTTGATAATTTATTAAAATTGTAATAATCACATATACAATATTTTTATAATTTTTTTCCCATATAAAATAATTTATACATATCGCCGTCTTTCAACACTTACTTATTTATGTACCACCAAATCAATTATAAAAATAATATTCCTAATAATAACAATATCCAATTTATATATATATATCTATTTATATACATATATATATATATATATATATATATTCCTAATCCATTTATGATACACACACACACACACATACATAACTATATTAAGGTATCATTACATTAAATATACAACGCCATAAAGGTATTTTAAAATACCTCTTTTGTTGATGGATGTTGACGGAATAAGGCGTGATTATAAAAAATACTTAATCATTAATTTCACACAATTATATATATATATATATAACTATATATATCTACATACATATTTAATCAACCATTTAAAATATTTCTAAATTTCACACTCGTACCCATTTTTCGGTAATGGGATTTTCTTTTATATATAGATACGTATACACACACATACACTTACTCAACCATTTAAAATACTTCTAAATTAATGTAATTTAATACTAAATAAACAGTACTCAAAATGGACTATTTTACCCTTTTTTTTATTTTTCTTTCATTTTACACATCCAAACTAATTTCTACCAATTCCATCTATTCCTAAACACATTTATACATATTTAAACATATCAAAACACATTAAAATCAAGCATTTAAGTACTTGTAACAGCTTGAAAATCATTTACTTTTAGAATCCTATCATGGAGTTGTATTTCAATATTTTTGAGAGTTTTGATAAGAGGAAGAGTTGGCCGGTATTTAGGACAGTGTACTGTATGAGCAAAAAATAAAGTATTTCATTACCGGTATCAAAAATTTGATGATTAAAGCAGAAAGCTGTAATTTCTTATCGTGCGTGCACGACTATATAAGCAGGACGGGGTCAAAAAACCCGACAACCTAACTTCACTTTTTCCCTCCCTTTTCTCTCTCTTCTCTCTCTTTTCCCCACGTCTCTCTCTCTTGTGAACAGTGACTTTTATCACTAGAGCTCAAATCACCTCACCGCCGACGAGTGGAGGACCGCCGGGCCATCACGAGTGCAGTGCCGCAAACCCTGCCACCATCGCCATCACCACGCGCCTTCACGCGCCGTTAGAAGCCTCATCGACGTGAACTTTGACTATCGATTCACGATGGTGCACGGCGAGTTGACCGTCATCACCGGTGCATCTAGCACCGTCTCGCCGCCCTCTTCACGATAGTGTGCCCAGATCTGGCATCCGACCACCGTATTTCGGAGAGGGATGGTTGATTGACGAGCTGTCTTTCCAGCAAGATTTTTGACGATTGGTGCAGCTTCGATGGAATCTGAACTGATCAGTGTGCTCTCCGACACTCGTACTTTGATGCGGTATGTTTAGATCTCAATTTGGATTGTGTTTCTATGATGATTCGAGGGTCCAATGTAGGTTCCTTGAAATCTAAAAATTTAGGATGTTTGGTGATTTTAAATGCTTAAATCTATGTTTTGTGGCACATAGACACCATGGATAGTATCCTGACATTGCAAGGAGCGAGATGGTATGTTCTGTTCGTGAAATAGAAATCGAAATTTTGTGGGTTAAATAGTGCCTATAAATAGTGCTAATAAATAGTAACTATCAAGTTTTTTGAGGAGATACCTGTAGCGTACGGAGGAGTATTTCAAACGTGTATATCCTTTCTGGAACAGCTTTTCGTCATTCGTGTAAACACCGAGTGCCCGAAAGTAAGATAATATGATATTTAAATTGTGAAAAAATATATTTTTATATTTATAATGTTTATAATTGTATGAATGTCTATCATAACAATGGTTTAAATGCCTCCAATTTTAAAAAGTTAGTTTTATCCAATTTTATAATTTTACAAAAATTACACTTTTGTCTAATAACTTTTCAAAACTTACATTTGACTCCTAAGAAAATTATGAGGCTACCTAGGCTATTTTCAGATTCTTTCACTTTAGTCCATCAAATTTTAGTGACATGAAATTCAAAAATTCCTTATAAAATAACCATTTTGTCCCTAAAGAAGAAAATTGGTCATTTTTGTCCCTTTTTTTTTTATCTTTTATAAGGGTATTCTTGTCTAAATTTGATTCTATTTCTTTCTGCATACTTCTAACAATATTTTTAATATTATTAAAAATTTGGATTTCAATATGACCTTTGTGGCCTTGGCAAATTGACCATTTTACCATTTTTGACAAAATTGTCTTTTTTCGGCAAACTGATGATTCTTGACATCTAAAATTATAGTTTTACCCTTTATTGTTATTTTGAGCCATTTTTTGCTAAAATGACTCTAATCAAAGTTCCAAAATTTGTCTTATATATTTTACAACCCAAAACTCAAGATATACTACAAAAATAATTATACTAAAATTTCAAAAGAATACTTAGATTTGAGGATATTACATTCTACAAAACTACCAAATTATAACATTAAGATTTAAGGTTCTTACCTCAAATATAAGATTAATAGCAATTATACCAAATTCAAGTAAAAAAAAACACCTAAATCACTATTTAAAACTATAAAACCACCATTAAAATTAATTTTTAACAAATCCATAAATTAAAATTTAATAAAATCAAGTACTTTTATTATTAAATTAAAGCTCTTGACACGTAGAACAATTTTTTCTTCTACGATAACGAGCTTAATCGGGCGGATTGTGTGATTTTGCTTAATTTTTTCAAGAAAATAAAAAAAAAAAATTGAAAGAGAAGGGAGAGAGAGCTTCATGACAGGAGAGATAAGGAGGAAGATGATTTGATCCAATTTTAAAAAGTCAAAGAGTCTCATGCAACTTAGTATTTTTGAAAATTATACTCTTACCTAATAACTTTTCAAAATTTACATTTAACTCTCAAATAAATTATGAGACTACTCAAGCTATTTTTAGATTCTTTCACTTTAGTCCATCAATTTTAATTCTCACTTTTTCTTCAAATTCCTTGTGAAAAGATCGTTTTACCCGTAATAAAGAAAATTAGTAATTTTGGTCATTTTTCATCATTTCTAGGGAATTCACATCCAAATTTGATTCCGCTTTTTTCTACATCTTATTTACAATATTTACAAGAATTATGGATGATCAAAATCTTGCAGAGTCCTTTCAACCCTTGGCATAATGATCATTTTGTCATTTTCAATAAAATTATCCCTTTTTGTCCAAAATAGTAATTTTAGCATTTTTAGGGTTATAAAATTTATCTGTCTTTCTAATACGCTCTATTATACTAATTTACATTCTCAACATCTAACTTGGTCAATTGAAATTTTATCAAAATAATAATTTTGCTTTTTTTTGTCAATAGCACCCGTTTTCACATATATTTTAATATGATTATAATAAGATAATTACTAAATACTTAAATTTTCAAGATGTTGCAATTGTCTTTTTTCTTGTCTTTTCTTTCCACCTACTTTCACAATCTTGCAACGGAAGTGGAAGAAAACAATTCATGATTGTAACATCCTCAAATCTAGATATTCCTCTGAAACCTTAGTATAATTATTTTTATAATATATTTTGAGTTTTGGATTGTGAAAGATATAAGATAATTTTTGTAACTTTGGTTAGAACAATTGTAGCAAAAAATGGGTCAAAATAACAATAAAGGGCAAAACTATCATTTTGGATGAGCGTTGATGGATCAAATGAGAGACAATTGAGTTAAGAGTTATATTTTAGTTATTACTGAAGAAAAATATAGGTTGGATAATTTTAAAATAGTAAGAATTGCTAATTTGCCAGAAAAAAAAAATAAATAATGATAATTTTATCGAAAAGGATAAAATGGTCAATTTGTCAATGTCACAAAGGTCAGATTGAAATTCAAATTTCTAATAATGTTAGAAATATTGTTAAAAGTATGTAGAAAGAAACAAAATCGAATTTAGACAAGGATACCCTTTAGAAAAGAGAAAAAAAAGGACCCAAAACGATCAATTTTCTTCCCTAGGGGTAAAATGGTCATTTCATAAGAAATTTTCGAATTTCGTATTACTAAAATCTGATGGACTAAAGTGAAAGAATATGAAAATAGTTTAGGTAGCCTCATAATTTTCTTGGGAGTCAAATGTAAGGTTTGAAAAGTTATTGGGCAATAGTATAATTTTCAAAAATATGAATTTGGATAAGATTAGTTGACTTTTCAAAATTGAAGCAAACTCACTTTTTCTCTTCTCCTTTCCGTGAGCTACCCAATTCTTTCTCTTTCAATTTTTTGAAAAGAAATCAAGTAAAATTACTTAATTCGTCTGTTTAATCGTGTTACCGTAGAAGGAAAACTTGTTCTATGCATCGAGAGCTTTAATTTGACAGTAAAATTTCTTTATTTTATTAAGTTTTAGTTTTTAGAGTTGTTGAAAAAAAATTATTTAAATAATAATTTTATGGATTAAATGGTATTTTAGATTTTTTTAGCTTGAATTTGGTGCAACAACCATCACATTTGAATTTGAGGTAAGAACCCTAAACCCTAATTTTGTAATTTAGGGATTTTATAGAATTGATGCCTAATTTATGAAATTAAGTGTTTGTAAAATAGATTGAAGTTGATAGAATTGTATAAATAAGAAAAAAATTAGTTTGTGCATAATAGGACATATTTGATTACTATTCATAGAGTACTTAAATGCTTGATTTTAATGTGTTTTGATATGTTTAAATGTGTATAAATGTGTTTGGGAATAGATGAAATTGGTAGAAATTGGTTTAAATATGTAAAATGGAAGAAAAATAGAAAAAAAGGGCAAAATGGTCTATTTTGGGTTACTGTTTATAAGTGTTAAATTATGATATTTTTGATGTGTTTATTTGTTAATAATTGTATTGGGAATAAATGAAATTGGTAGGAATTAGTTTAGATGTGTAAAATGGAAGAAAAATTGAAAAAATGACAAAATAGTCAATTTTGAGTACCGTTTATTTAGTGTTAAATTATATTAATTTAGAAATGTTTAAAATGGTTGATTAAATATGTGTATATATATATATATATATAAAAGAAAATCCTATTGCCGGAGAATGGGTACGGGTGTGAAATTTGGACGTATTTTAAGTGGTTGATTAAATATGTGTGTAGATGTGTGTGTGTGTGTATGTGTGTGTGTGTGTGTATGTATGTGTGTGTATAATTGTGAAAAACTTAATGATTAAGTATTCCTTATAGTCACGCCTTATTCCGTCAACATCCATCGTCTAAAGAGGTATTTTAAAATACTTTTCCGGCGATGTATGTTTAATGTAGGAATACCTTAATATAGGTATGTACGTGTGTGTGTATGCGTAAGTGTATGTGTGTATATATATATATATATCGTAAATGGATTAGAAGAATATATATATATATATATATATGAATTGGTTATTGTTATTATTAGGAATATTATTTTTATAATTGATTTGGTGGTACATAAATGGGTAGGTATTGAAAGGCGGCGATAGGTATAAATTATTTTATATTGGGAAGAAATTATAAAAGTGTTGTATATGTGATTATTAGAATTTTAATAATTACTAAATAGCCTTTAAGTAATAGTAAAGGGTAAATAGGTAATTTGAGCATATGATGAATTGTGGAGAAATGTATAAGTGGTCAATATCTTTAAGGTATGATTTTGGAATTTTCTTATACACCGGCAGAGCCGCTTAGGACAAAATGAAATAATAATTTATTATTTACTGTGGCGCTCTTTGGGACACATGGAACCCACAGTCGTCCTTGTGGTGTCAGGAATTGTACGTGAGAAACCACGACAGTCCTCCATGGCGCCTTTGGGCACGTTAAACCCATGGTAGGAAGCGGCAGTTCGCCATGGCGCCCTTAAGGGCATGATAAACCCATGGTAACATTATAATTATGCCAAACTTATTCATGTATTAGTGTGTAAGATAAATAACGTGGTCATAATCCATAGTTTGCCTAAGAATGACTGATTAAATGAAAAGAGAATAGGATAGTAGAATTAGAATAGATGGAGTAGAAAATGTATAAAGAAAAGTGGTAATATACTATGATTATTTGTAATATCCTCATTGAATTGTTAATTGCGTAGTTAGGATGGTTAATCCTAACTGGTTATTGTGTAACGTTAGATATATGAAATATATTATTGTCCTGATTAGTTATTATTTGTAAGGTTGGAATATTATAGTTTGTTAAATTATTTTGTTGGGTTTTATAGTTCTTACTGAATAATTTTAAATTACTCACTCCGTGGTTAAAATAATTTTCAGATATAGCTAGTGGGGCAGTAGAATCGAGCAAACCCTTAGGACAGTGACCTGTCAAGAGAATTGGGTATACCAGATTTTGACGCTGTAATAATTGTACTTTTGTTATAAATCGTATTTTTGATATATTGTATATGTTGTAAATAAGTATATATGATGAATGTTTGCTTTGACAATGATAGGAAAAAAAAAATTTAGTGTTTTTTTTTTTTATATATATATATACTTGTTTAAAAGTTATTATTTATTTATTTTTTAAATGGGTATGGGAATCCCACAATGATGACCAAATAAAATTGAATATCCTTTCTTAAAAAGAATTAATCAATCTCTAATAATATGTATGCGCGCGCACGCGTGTAGTGATGCATCAAAATACCTAAAATTAATTTAAAAGAAAGCAAATGGGTGTACAAGTTTAGAATGACCCACGAAAGTGAGAATTGACTCAACTAGCCTAAACAAAGACTATCATGACATAGATGGATAATTTTTTTCTTTTTGTGCTCATGTTCATGAAAATAAGAAATACTTCTCTTTCTTAAAAAGCATTCTAAATTTCAAGATTTACAATAATTAATCAAAGTATAGTCTAATTAACTCGATGAATGTATTGCTTATGGGATGAGTCATGAATTTAGCAGTAAAACGTGCAAAATATGTTTCTTGTGTCAAATTCAAAATATGGTTAAAGAAGTTATGAGACTTCAACAATGTCCTAAAGATATTATTTTTTAAAATAAAAAATTATATTTTGTGCTTAATACTTTTTGGAGTTCAAGTATATGTTTTTTATTATATATTTTTTAAAAAAATTTATTATAAAAATAAAAAATTTTGAAACAACTATATAGTAATTTATTTTCATGATATCAAAGATCATTTTCTATCTTATGGTAGCACCTTTTATAGGATAAATTATTGCTTAGTTATTAATATATTAATAAACTCAGCCATTAGTGTCTTGATTATCATAATAAGTGACATAATATTAAAGCTAATGGTTACTAAAAATTTATTATTATTGAATTGTGTATTTTGAAATATTACAATATATCCAACTTATGTGAGCAACATATACTATTATAACTACTTTCATTTCAACTTTTTGAATGAATTTGTCCATTTGTTTTTGGTGTTTAGTTCTTTTGAGGAAATCATAATTTACTTTTTCACTTATAATATGATCAAATATTACATGCTAACATCACTTAATTTGGGTGCTGATACACATAATATCAACATGATTGCCATTCACATGATCACATTCATGTTCCTGGTGTTTCATTAGATAGAATATATAATATGTCAAAAGGTTAGTTTCATGATTTTTTTTTTCTCCATAGCTGAATGAAGGGCTTCTTTACTTAAGTGTTAATCAATTTTGTTTGCTTGAAAATATTAGAAACTAACAATACCAAGATGACATGTAATCAATCACTTTTATATTTCAGGCTAATATATGGCTTGGTACATTGTTGTTAGAATGTAATGAAGAAGACATATAAGAACCAAGAATAAATAAGATTGTATTTATAGGGAAAAGTTTGAATGGAGAAAAAGTAGACAAGGGATTTAAAGCCTGCTTATTGTCATTGTGATCATTTGAAAACAATTCATTTTATTCCACAAAATTAGTTAGATTGAGGAATATTGTTACAATTCTATTAATTAGCTATGATTAGTTGTAAACACTCTATATTCATTTAAATAATTTTTACTAATATAGATGCTAACTATAAATACTGTACATAATGTGTAATTTAGTGTGGATGAATAGAAAATAATAACTCTAAAAATTTTCTATAATTTTCACTTGTTTTTTATACAACCAAACATTATTCTCAAAGATTCAAATCTTTGATTTGGTATTAGAGCTATGACTCATGCTACTGTAAACTTGTCTTACACAAATATGGCTCCGTAATCCATTTTTTCTTTTGTTGTTATGAACAAACTTGATGGAACAAACTACTTGACTTAGAAATCTCAAGTATTACCTTCGATAAGAAGTATTGGACTAGAAGATTTTATCAATAGTTCAAGAACAACTTTAGAAAGGCTTTAACTTGGTAGAAGTAATGATCAATACATTGAGAATTTAGAGTTCTGGATTTGGAAAAGGTAACACTAGTTATTGCTTGGCTAGTTATTATTGTTAATGACTAAATTTGTACTTGGTTTAGTTATCAAATGCAAGTCAGCTGCAAAAGTATGGCGAGCACCAGAGAAGTAATCCCAATCTAAAGTAACGCTCTTCAAGTCAAATTTCAATTACAATCAACAAAGAAGGACTCTTTTTCGATTGTTGAATATTTTCTAAAATTGAAAAACATATCAAATAGTCTATCAATTACTAGTAATTTAATTTTAGATGATGAATTTGTTTTGCATTTTCGCACTAGTTTAAATGTTGAATACAATCTATAGTTGTCATATAATTGGATGAAGTGATACAATGTACATACATGAAATTTTATTAGTGTTGCTTACATATGAGAGTATATTAAAACAATAAAATCTTTCTTAATGGCTTACATGAATGAGAATATGCTATTAATTTTTCTTAAGCAAAACAACCTTAGAAATGGAATTTTAACTTTGTTGGATTGAATTTTCCTGGAAATGGAAGAAGAAAAACCAAACTTTTGTGAAAGAATGGGTTAAGAAGGCAAATTTGGATCAATTGGAAAAGGAAATAATAGTCTTACGTCCCAATGTTTCAAATCAAGATGTCTTGCTGTAATTTGTTATCATAGGTTCAATTGTGATTTTATTCCTTAAGAACTATAGTAGCAACCTTATCAACAACATTATCAACAACTACACTAGAAGAAGAATAACATGCCAATAACTCAAAGTTAGACACTAATTAATAAGGTAGCTTACTTGGTTAACAATAAAGGTGTTGTTAATGAAGGTTGGTACTTAAATTGTGGTGCTACTTACTATTTAACAAACAATGTCAACAACTTCAATGATGGATTTGAGTTATCAAGTAATGATAGACTATCTATAGGAAATGGCTTAAGTTTGAAAATCACTCATATTGGTACTACAACATTCATTCTATTCTTAAACACACAAACTCATCCTTATTAATTCATAAAATTTACTTGAAAAACATGCTTTGTGTTCCTTAAATCACTAAAATTCTCAAAAGTATTACTAAAATTCTCAAAAGTATTTTTAATATTGCCTCTCATAATGACTTGATTACTAAATTTTATTATCTTTTTTTGCGTTATCAAGGATGAGAAGAAGAACACAATACTGATGAAGGGAATTGTTGTGAAAGTATTGCATAAACTTTAACTTGGCTTGAATTCAAACTTCTTAAAACATGATACTAAAGCTTATATTCCAAGATCCATCTCTCTATTTTCTTCTTGTTCTCTTTCATTAAATAATCATTTTGATCATGATATACTATCATTTGCTGCTAGTTCATGATGTTCTTAGTACTAAGATTGTAATAAGCAACAATTTCATCTTCCTTTTGCTCGTATTATTAGTTTAAATAGCTTATCAAGTTTCATTAATGCTTTACATCAAAGATTAGGTTATCCTAGCAAACATATCTTTGAGTTTTTACTTTAGAAATGTGAAGCATTTGTCAACATAAATAAAACTTTGAGGCCTGATTTCTATTATGCTTGTAAATGTAGGAAACTTCAATAATTACACTTTCTTATTTTTGATAATACTGTTACTGAACCTCTATAACTCATATATTCCAATCTTTAGGGTCTTTGCTCTATTGCATTCTTACTTGGTTATAAATATTGTATCACCAGATATTGCTAGATTTTTCCTTTGAATGTTAAGTCAAATGCATTGTCAACCTTTATCTTATTCAAGCTTCTAGTTGAGAAACAATATGATAGGTCCATGAAAACTTTTTAGTTTAATAATGGTGGAGAATTCCTTACATTTATTTTGACACTTAAAATACATGGCATCACTTATAGGTATTTTTGTCCATACCCTCGTAATCAAAATAAGGTAGTTGGAAAAAAGCATAAGCACACTATTGAATTAGCTCTTACTTTGTTATCTCAGGTTGTTCATTTTGTTTTTGGGTGAGATGCCTTTCATACTGCAGTGTTTCTTATTAACAGGTTACCATCCTTTATTCTAGGTTATATTTCACCTATTGAGAAATTAAATAACAAATAGCTTGATTATCAATTATTGAAAGTATTTAAATGCTTATTTTTTTTCCCTTTTAAAGAAACTGCCACAACTATAAGCTAAATTTTCATTTCTCAAAGTGCATTTTTTTAGGTTACAGTCCTCTTTACAAAGGTTACAAATGCTTTCATCTCTTCGACAAAACTTATATTGCCAAGCATGTCTTGTTTAATGAAATAAAGCTTCTTTATTCTCAATTGTCTCCAATTGTTTCTTTTAATGGGAAACTACTTACCTTATCTCACATTTCTTCATCTATTACTTTAGTTTCTTCTAGCGTAAGATCTATAAATCAACTTAACGATTCTCCCTTAATAGCAAGTTCTTCTTGTCATCCTACATCTTTCTATCATATGTCAGTAGATCCTTTAAGTATTATTTCTTTGACTTATTGGAATATTTTTTTCATTCTTTGTTCTTATTTAGCTAGTTAACCATTCCTTGAATGCCCATCCCATGACCACTCGTTCTAAATATGGCATTTTCAAACCAAAAGTTAATTTTATTAGCCTTTTTGATATAGTGAAACTTAACTATTCTAAACAGGCTTTAGCTAATCCATTATGAACCAAGATGAGTATACAGCTTTGATGAATAATAAAACTTGGACCTTGGTATCTGCTTCTTCTAATTTTAAACTTTTTAGTAATAAATGGATCTTTAGAGTTAAACATAATACTGATGGTACTGTTTCTAAGCTCAAAGCTGGACTATATATAAGGGCTTTCATCCAACTTTGAATGTAGATTACTTTGAGACTTTTAATTTTGTTGTTAAAACTTTTACTATCAGAATTATCCCAAGTGTTGCTATTATGAAAGGGTGGAAAATTAGACAATTGGATGTGAATAATGTATTCCTTAATGGTGATTTTTTTAGGTTGCCTACATGCCTTAACCAAAAGGGTTTGTTAATCATAATTTTTCATTTCATATGTGTAAGTTGTCCAAAGCTTTATACTGGTTAAAATAGGCCTTTCTTATTTGGTATAACAAGTTAAAAGCTTCCTTGCTATCATAAGGATTTACTAAATCAATGGTTGATCCAAATTTGTTTTTTGAAACATTTTTCATCTTCTATAATGCTTGTTCCTATATATGTTGATGATATTCTTGTGGTTAGTTTTGATGATATGCTTGCTTTTAACAACCTTGGTTGTCTTAATTATTTTCCTAGTATTGAGGTTACAACATCATGTTTTATTTTACATTTATCTTAATTATTTTTGTAGTATATTTTGAGTTTTGAGTTGTGAAATATATAAAATAATTTTTAGAACTCTGGTTAGAGTTATTTTAGCAAAAAAATGGGTCAAAATAACAATAAAGGGCAAAACTGTCATTTTAGATGGGCGTTGATGGACCAAATGAGAGACGATTGAATTAAGGATTATATTTTAGTTATTACTGAAGAAAAATATAGGTTGAATAATCTTAAAACGACAAGAATCGCTAATTTATCGAAAATAAGATAATTTTGTCGAAAAGGATAAAATGATTAAGTTGCCAATACCACAAAAGTCAGATTGAAATTTAAATTTCTAGAAATATTAAAAATATTGTTAGAAGTATGTAGAAAGAACTAGAATCAAATTTAGACAAGAATACCCTTAGAAAAGAGAAAAAAAGGACCAAAACGACTAATTTTCTTCCCTAAAGGCAAAATGGTCATTTCATAAGAAATTTTTGATTTTCGTGTCACTAAAATCTGATGGACTAAAGTGAAAGAATATGAAAATAGCCTAAGTAGTCTCATAATTTTTTTGGGAGTTAAATGTAAATTTTGAAAAGTTATTGGACAAAAATATAATTTTTACAAAAATATAAAATTGGATAAAATTTTGACTTTTCAAAATTGGAGGCATTCAATTCATTTTCTTCACTCTCTTCATGTGAGGTCTTTTTTCCATTCTCTTTCAAGTTTTTCAATTTTCTTAGAAAAAATCAAGTGAAATCTTATTATCCGTTCGTTTAATCGTATTACTGTAGAAGGAAAAATTGTTTTACGCGTCGAAAATTTTAATTTGACAGTAAAAGTTCTTGATTTCATTAAATTTTAGTTTTTGAAATTGTTAAAAAAAATTAATTAAATAGTAGTTTTATGGTTTAAATGGTGTTTTAGGTATTTTAATAAATTATTAATAAATTACTCACTCCGTGGTTGAAATGATTTTCAGATATAGCTAGTAGGGCAGCGGAATTGGACAAACCTTCAAGAAAGTGACTTGTCAAGAGAATTGGGCATACTAGATTTTGATACTGTAATAATTATACTTTTATTATAAATCGTATTTTTAATATATTATATATGTTGTAAATAAGTATATATGTTGAATGGTGATAAATGTTTGCTTTTACAATAATAGAAAAAAAAATTTAGTGTTTTTTTTATATACTTGTTTAGAAGTTATTACTTTTTTATATATATATATAGGTATGGGAATTCCACATAAACTATGTACAAATACAAAATTTTAAAATATAATAATAAAATAATACGAAATATATCTCACAAATTAAATGACCTAGTGGACCTCATGAAAACCAACTGTGAGTCAAGAATATTGTACCCAAATATATGAGCGAGGCAAGTTTACTCCTATGTAACACCTTGAAATTTTTATACTCTTAAAACCTTGTCATGGAGTTATAATATAGTATTTTTGAGAGTTTCGATAAGACAGAGAGTTGACCGGTATTCGAGACAACGTACTGTATAAGCAAAAAATACAGTATTTCATTACCGGTAACAGAAATTTGACGACGGAAGTGGAAAGCTGTAATTTTCGTCGCGTGTGCCGACTATATAAGCGGGAAGGGGTCGAAAAACTCGGAAAATAAAATTTCACTTTTTTCCTCCATTTTCTCTCTCTTCTCTCTCTCCTCCCCACGGTTCTCTCTCCCGTGAACAATAACTTTCGTCACCGGACCTCGGATCACCTCACCACCGACAAGTGGAGGACCGCCGGACCGCCGCGAGTGCAACGCCGCCAACCCCACCCCGATCGCCGCTGCCACGCGCCGCCCAAAGCTCCGCCGACATAAACTTTGACCGGCGATTCACGGCGGACAGCTGCGAGTTGACCGACACCTCCGGCGCGTCTGGCACCGTCTCGCCGCCCTCTTCACGGTGGTGTGCCCCGTTCCGGCATTTGGTCACCGGATTCTGGCGTGGGAAGGCTGATCGGGAAGGGGTGTTTCCGGCGACCGGTGTAGCTCCGGTGGAATCTGAACCGACCAGTGTGCTCTCCGACACTCGTACTCCAACGCGGTATGTTTAGATCTCAATTTGGAATGAGTTTCGATGATGATTTTAGGGTCCAAAGTAGGTTCCTTAATATCTGAAATTTTAGGATGATTGGTGATTTTGAAAGCTTTAATTTGTGTTTTGTGGCATATGGACACCATGAACAGCATCCCGACATCGCAAGGATCGCGATGGTGTGTTCCGTTCGTGAAATGGAAACCGAAAGTTCGTGGGTTAAATAGTGCCCCGTGAATAGTATTTTTGAACAGTAACTTGCATGTTTTTCGAAAAAAATTTCGTAGTGTACGGAGGAGTATTTCGAACGGGTATACTCTCTCTTGGACAGTTTGTCATCATTCGTATAGGCATTGGGTGCCTGAAGGTAAGATAGTATAATATTTAAATTGTGGAAAAATTAGTTTTAATATTTATAATGTTTATACTTGCATGAATATACATCATAATAATGAGTTAAATTGTAGAAAAGTCCCATTGACATGGAATGGGCATGATTGTGCAATTAGAAGTGTTAATATCCTTGTGTTAGATATATATGTATATATATAGTTATAAGCGTAATACCATTACCGTCGACCTGCAGTGCTAGATTAGATATTCTAAAATACCTATACAGCATTGTATGTCCCATGTTTGTATTTACCTATATTTATATGGTAGGAACGCTTATATATACATACGTAATTATGCCCTTATGATGGAATGATTGAGTAGATGCTGCATTCGATGTTTTGCAATGCTATTCGAATTAACATGTGTGCATACGTTAGTATATTATAATTACTGTGCCGTAGTAAGGTAATGAGTATATTTTTACTTGTAATGACGTGTTGGGATTGCATGTAATGACGCAATTTATGATAACCGAATAAAATATGTTCTGCGAATTTGTATTAATAGTGATATAGGGTATCCATGCGTTTGAATTGTAATATATTTCTGTGTTTTATCTTGATTGTCTTATGGTTTATTTATATGCCAGAGTGGAATATGTTTTCATGACTTAGTACTGCTAGCCTTACGATAAATCCATGCGTGTAAAGTCATTTTAGAAGATAAGTACTAATTAATGTGATTCATAGGTAATTATATTACCTATCATGAAAATTATTAACGTGTTGTTTGATTAATGTAAGCAAAATGGTCATGGTGTCATGACTGAGTCAACTATGAATAAATCTGTGTGGATAACTGGTATAATTGGGATAATTATGAATCGGTAGTTTTTCTGTTACCCTAGTAAAGCCGCTTAGGACGGAGCAACATCATTATAATAAGACTGTGGTGCCCTTCGAGGTATGTTGAACCCACAGCAGCTCCGGATTGATAATAAGACTGTGGTGCCCTTTGAGGCATGTTGAACTCACAGCAGCTCCGTATTGATAGTAAGACTGTGGTGCCCTTTGAGGTATGTTGAACCCACAGCAATTGAGAAATGATAATAAGAATCATGATGCTCGCAGGGTATGTTGAACCCATGGTTGGAAGCGGCTGTTTTCCATAGCGTCCTTGGGTACGTGCAACCCATGGTAGAACTAATTATCCTGTTGGTCTGAGGAACCCGGTGTGGGCGAATGACCATTGTATACATATATTAAAGTGTACGATGGATATCATGACCACGATTCATAATTTACTTAATTATGACAAATCTATAAGGAAATGAATTCGTGTACCTATTAGATTCAAACTGCATGATAGAATACTTCTATCTGCTAAAAGTTGCTTGTGTTAGTGTGAACTGCAATGAGGCAGTAACACGCTGTGTTTTATTTGGTATGGGGACTGTCCTGGTTTTCTTGTGCAGGTAGGGCAGCTTATATGTATAGGTAAACTCTTGCCGAATTTCTATAAGAAATACTATTCATATAGCTATTCATGACCTCCCTTAGTATTCTGATTTTCATATGTAGCGGAGGGTCTAGGATTACCTTTAATTGCAGTCACAATCAGGTTTTTGTTATGACTGTAAATGGCGGAAATGGTTGAAGTCTGATTACACCTTGGCAAGTGTCAATTCTTTGAGAGAAAACTTAAGCTTGTAAAAACAGAGAGCTAGCATCAGCTTGAACAAGGAGAATTAGTATTTAAATAAGATAATGAGTAAGGCAATAAATAGGCTACCTCACTTCTAGTATATAGAATCCTGTTTAACTCACCGATATGTTGGTAAAATGAAAAGAATATGTGTGAATTCATAATAAGATTAAAGATCATGTGAGAAACTTGAGAATATTGTGAAAAAGGCGCATTGGATGTATTACAGGTTATTGGACATATTAGTTTGCACGTTTATTCCTATAGTTGAGAATACGGTAAGAATATGACGGTACAGGAATTATGTTATGAGTTTACATTATTATTGTCGGTATACTTAGTGAACGCCTAGGATTAGATTGATATGTGTCCTTAGAATAGTATAGTTAATGTTTAATGTAAGTGAAAGAATCCCTAGTATGGGATAAAGAATGAAAGACGTGTACTTGTAATTATGGTACAATTGTTCGGTGGTTTTGATTCAGTGAAAATAAAGAGATAATATGAATATATGATAACATAGACTGGTAATGAATCAGTATTGAGATAATTGTGATACGTGGATCGGATACGTATGTTCCATCTCCCTCAGCTGGGCTTGTAAGCCAGTTTCTAATGGAGGTGTGACGTTAAGACTGTGGTATCCTAAAGGGTAGGTGGAATCCACAGCTGTCCTCTAAATGGCCCAGTGGCTTAGAGTAACGACTAGGATCCATAATGTTTATAAGTATAATCGATCACTTGTAAATGCAATGAAATTTCTATCACCAACCTTCCGGGAGTGGAAATGACATATAGAAACAGTGTTATTATTTTACAAATACCCTCGGTTGTATCTATATTTAGGAGTTTGAAATATCTGTATCCTATATGGGTATTGATTGTGTGCCTAGGATATCTTGGCTATCTCGGGCCGAGTGTGTGATTGATACTGTGTGGTTATACCGGCTTCTAAGCAGTTCCTCTGTATGGGGCCGCGGCATTAGTCGTTATTTATACGAATAAGTACGTAATGATTTTATATGATCATGTAGGTGTTCGTTGATAAGAATAGAATTAGAATTTAAACGAACACAGGTGATAGCGTGATTCATTTAGATAATATATTGATTGGGATTGCATTATCTGTATATGGTATATCATGAGGAGTGTTACTCTGATTGAGATATTTATACAGAATTCATAGATGATATAGTGCTTAGAATTCAAGAGGAGATGATATGATATCTGGTGTACATTATTGAGCATATGCTTGTTGGAACATGTACATTGATATGTGGATATGCATTTACTTGTGTGTGTGGAATTGTGTAAAATGGCCAAAATAAGTAGGGATTCAGGTAACATGCTCCTTCCTTTATTTAAGTATTGTATTATCTTACTGAGCCATGTGGTGTGCTCACCCCTTTGTGGGATTATTATTTTCAGGTGAATACGGCATAGCGGTAGCGGTTCCGGAAAGTGCAGTTGAGGCAAAAATTTTCGAGTGGGGCATAGTATATTTAAGGTTTAGGCCATTGTTATGTAATTTATTTCTGTGTACTTTGAAGTATTAATTTTATTAAAATGCATAACAATTCTTTAGAAAAAAAAAAAAAAAACTATTTTAACTGTTACTATTTATGTGGTTACTTTTTATAAACTCTTTTAAATAAATGAAAACTTCGCTTCACTAAGAGAAAACGTTGATTTTTGTCTTTTCGATAATTTCAATGTACTATATGCCACATGAATAGAAATGAAAAGAAGGGGGTGTTACATCCTAATACGCATTGTTACTCTGTTCTGAACTTAAACTTGAAATGTGAAAGTGAAGGGGGTGAATATATAAAATATACTCTGTGAGTTGAAATTTAGTAACATAATTTCATTAGAAAAGAAAACAATGGGAATACTAAAATAATTCATTTTAAAATGCTTTTAGACTTGCCTTTTCTATTTGAGTTGTACACTAGCAGGAGTTCACTCAAATCCACCAGTATATTTCTTTATAAAAATACATAATTTTAATTTATTTTAAAAAAAATAAAATTTATTAATAATTTATAAAAATATAATTCTCTTTATAAAACCTGCTCGACACACTGATATTAGTTGAGGATCACAAGATAATTGACATGGCATTTTCTAAGATATCGATACTAGATGGTATTTCCATCAACTCATCTTGATAATAGCCTTACCTAATTCACCTCACCTATAAGGTCTCTATATAGGTTCGTTCATAAGTTACATCCTGTAATATTACAGCCATACCATATACCCGTCACCAAAACTCATATTCTAATATTTATCCAAAATTTGTTTCTAAGTAACTCTAGTATTCCTTATTTTATAAGTAGATAAATTGAAATTAAATTATTAAATTTAAAATATATTTTATATAAATTAAATTTTTAACAAAAATTAAAATACTAAATATCCACTTACAATTCTGAGAGGGTATTCACTCTTCAATAATTTATCCTTGCATATTAGAGAATTTTTTGAAAAATATGAAGTTATTGTAACAAATAGGTACTGTAGTATACTGTAGCAAACTGGATCGAACCAAATTAAAATAGTAAACCCACACTTTAATGACCTCCGTTTCATAAATGGATTACACTATCACATTTATATTAACTTCAGGAATCTCTTTACAATATCGATATGCCCAAAATCACATTTTTGGTTGCCGAAAATTATACAAAACAAATTTCCAACCATCACACTTTGGGACATTATTATATAACTAAAATATCTCGACTATTACAAAATAACAAATCTGTGTTGTAGAACATACCTCCAGAAGTTCATTGGTGACGACAAAATTCTTGAGAACCTTGCTGTTCATGGTGCCAACGATGTTGAAATCCGATTATTGGAGAAAAAATAATGTTGTTCACATTAAAAAAAAGACATAGTGAGGAGAAAGAGAGAAGAGAGGAAAGTGTTTTGAGATAATCATTTTTTGACCATCCTATCATTATATAGACCTATGCATGCTTTATAAAAAATCAATATTTTACAACCTATATTTGTAAAATAATTAATTTGTCCTTTTTGGATTTGAAGGACGAGTTTTATAATTCTATCCCCCTTAAAGAAATTTTGACCTCAAATTTAATATGCCTGCATCATTGAAATGGATAAGGATATTGTCTTCGCATGACATGCTTTGCTTCCCACATCATTTCCTTAAGTTTGATCGCTAAGCTATACCACTTTAACCATGGGAATTATCTTGCTTCTCAGTGCTTTTTTTGTCCAATCTGCATTCTAAACTACTAAGACCTAAGTGGCACTTCTAAGATATGGGAAGGATCTGGTACATACTTTCTTAATAAAGACACATGGAAGATGTCGTGGATTCCTTCTAAATTCGAGGACAACTCCAAACGATATACTATTGGGCCTATCCTCTTATTTATTCTGAAAAGACTAATTTAATAAGGATAGAGCTTTCCTTTATTATGAAATTTAATTACTCTCTTCTAAGGGAAAACTTGAGGAAAACTATATCTCCCGGCTCGAATTCCAATTTTCTATGTTCGTTGTCTACATAGCTTTTTTGAGCAAATTTGTGCAATCTTTAATCTATCTCAAATGATCTTAATTTTCTTAATTATAGCTTCGATTAACTTAACATTGTCTAGCTTTCTTTCACCCATTTTATTACAAAAGGTGGGGTTCTACACTTTTGCCCATATAATACTTCATAGTGAGCTATTCTTATGCTAGCCTGATAGTTATTATTGTAAGTAAACTCCACCAAAGATAGATGCACATCCCAACCATCTTGAAAGTCCAACATACAAGCTCAAAATATGTCTTCTAAGGTCTTTGTTGTCCTTTCTCATTGGCCATCAGTCTGAGGGTGAAAAACGGAGTTGAAATTCAAAGTGGTACCTAATGCTCTCTGAAGCTTCGACCAAAATTAAGATGCGAAGCGACAATCTCAATTTGATATAATTGTTACTAACACTCCATGTAGTTAGACTATCTTTGCAACATATAACCTTTCTAACTTCTCCATTGAATAAGTATTTTGATCCATAAGAAATATGCTAATTTCGTAAGCTGATCCATTATTACCCACATGGCATTATAACTAGCTTATGTATGAGGTAAAGCTGATACATCATAAAAATAGAGCAATGTGCTTCTTTTTTGATTGTCCTTCTTAATTTTTCAACTTTCGGTACATAGATTCTACCTCTCAACCTTAACATCCCATCTTGAGTAATATGGAAATCACCCTCTATTCTGTTCATTATTCCTTAATAGGCCTTGACCAACTTACTATCTTGCATCTGTGCATCTCTTATCTATTCAACTAAAGTAAGTCTGACCACAAAATTAGCTACTAAGGCTCCCCTACCATCATAGCCTAATTTCGCTTTCATAGACCTCGACACATGGGTATACAAACTACACGAACATGTGCTAGAGTGGCCAAAAACTTCCTGCTCAACATATCAGCCATTACATTCACCTTACCTGGGTGATAATCGATGGTTAAATCATATTCTTTGATAAGTTTTAATCACCTCCATTGCCTTAAATTCAATTCCTTTTACGTGAGTAAGTACCTCAAACTTATGTGATCGATGAATATCTAGCATTATTCTCTGTATAAATAGTGCCTTTAAATCATGGGTAGGATAATTGGCTTTAGGCTTCTTAAGTTGGTGAAAAGCATACATAATCACCTTTTCATCCTATTAAGGATACAACCTAGTCCTTACCTTGAAGCATCGTTGAATATCACTTAACCTCTACTTGGTGTAAGAAGAGTGAGGACTAGAGTAAAGGTAAGACATTCCTTTAAAGTCAAGAAACTTTGTTTGCACTCATTATCCCATTCAAGCTTGATTTCCTTTCAAGTCAATAGAGTCAATAGTGCTGCGAAAGTCAAAAAATTCTCTATAAACCTTCAGTAATATCCAACTAACCATAAGAAACTTCATACCTCTGAAACATTCTTTAATTATTCTTACTAAACTATGGCTGTTACTTTTTGAGGGGTATGCATAGATCCCATCTCCTAATACAATTTGTCCAAGAAAACCAACTTCATTAGCCAAAACTCGTATTTGGAGAACTTATCATACAATTATTGTTGCCTTAGAGTCTAAACCATTATTCTCAGATGTTGAGCATGTTCTTTTATCCCCATGAGTACACCAAGATATCAACAATAAATATAATCATAAACTTATCTAGATAAGGATGAAAAGTATAGTTCATGAGGTCCATGAATGTAGCTAGGGTATTGGTTAACCTATATGACATAACTCAAAGATCATAATATCCATATCCAGTTTTGAAAGTAGTCTTAGGAATATTATCTTCTCTTATACTCAATTGATGGTATTCCAATCTCAAATGTATCTTGAAAAATATGCACACCCTTTATAACTAATCGAATAAATCTGTAACACCCCTATATTAAAAACAACCACACAAGGTAAAATTTAGAAACAAATTTTCAAAGTATAAAGATATATTTGATTGACATTTTTGTTGCGATAATAAAGATATAAATATCCATACATAACTATTAATTAAAACATAATTCATTTAAAAATAAAATATTCGTCAATATCGATATAAATAACACTCCGATCATATAATCCGTATCACTATTCACTTAATACTTATAATTACTGTATAAAATACATATAAGTCTACATGTATTTTGGAATCAATATCATATGACATTTTGAACAAATTACCAACAAATATACGATCGGTCATACTAACACAGTTATGGATCGTGGCCACAAAGTAAATATGTCCAACCCTTATCCATTCGCACCACTCGTCTATTGGGCTGAGCGTATATTTTACATATGTCGATCATATAACCTGATTATAATCAAGCCAGTGGATGTGAAGGGTATCTGATTATTCCGATCCATAACTAATGCAGCTATACAATTAATACCACATGATCCAAAGTCATGCATTCATTTTCGAAAACCACTATACACCCAAATTATGTATTCATTTTCAAAAACCATTGTATACCCAAACCATGCACAATAAATATCACATATGCACACCTATACACGCTGAAATGATAAACAGTGTCCAAATCTCGATTTCTATGTATATATAAAATTCGTTCATATAATGAATGCATAATACACTTATAAATAGTGATACTTAACCAAAAATCTATAATACTTTCATAATCTCATGCACTCATAAATACCTAGTCTGCCAGACTTACTAGGATTTATCCATCACAATTATAATTTTTACCATCACAATACACCTATCGCATAACTATCCAATATTAATGAATACTATAATTATTATAATAACTATCCAATCTGAATATTATTCTAAATTCTGTTAATCACACTATAATCACACGGTCATAATAATAATTTATTCACACAATCCAACAATTTATATAAAATATTATATATAAATAGCATATTAAAACACTTTTAAATCTCCACAAGTATATCCATTCTCTGTCAATGGGATTTTCTTTACAATAGTAATCAAAATTACTATTTTACCATTTTTCAATTTTTTTCATGTTTTATCCATTCAACTCAAATGATATCAATTCTAATGTTTCACAATATACTTCTAAATATATAAACATACCATAAAAATAATTGAGATCATCGAAATAGTAGTCAAAATTTTCATTTTATCATTTTTCTTCTATTTTAACCAATCAAATCAATTCTTATCAATTTCATTACTTCTGTAACACCTTTATATTTAAAATCAACCACATAAGATATAATCTGAATTTTTTTTTAACATAAAGATATATATATATATATATCCACATATAACGATCAATTAAAATATAATCCATTTTAAATAAAATATTCGACAATATTGATAAAGTGCGCACTAGAGGTTATGCATTTATATAATGGATAACCCAACGGTACACTGATGTAGTATATCCTTACACACACGCACACACTTATATCTAATTATGCAGTCACATACTACCTAAGTATGCTACTAATTATGCTCATACTATTATTTTCATCCAATGCACATATTGAATACTGTCCTTAGTACTGATGCATATACACGCAACCACCTTTAGGATGTAGTATGCCACTTGGTAGTACGCACCCTATCTAAAAATAATAATCATATAAATATATATATATATATATATCATGGGTCAAGTATTAGAAAACAACCTAAATTTAATTTAAGTCAAGAAACGTATTTATATCCAAAATAATTGATACATACATATATATATATATGTGGAAGTTGGATATGTATAATATCATGATTATACACATAATCTATAGTATGTAACCTAAAAATACAAGTTTACTGTACCAACGTATATATATACATATACATATAGAGACATATGCATAATTATGCATTAACACCAAAAATACCCTCATCATCAAGATACTAGTCCTATTGACGCCTTGAAGAGTTCGCATCCATATCCCGTGGCATCACATTACTTGTAAAAATCACAATCCATAAAGGATGAACGAAACAGCTCAATAAGGAAACATAAAATTCTAGTACAGAATTTGTTTCCCTACCATATATGCTATACGATACTGATGACATAGAGGTTATTAAACTCATATTGCCTTAACATAATCTAACGAGATAAATACACTCTGACCATATACTCTGTATCACTATCCACATAATACTCATAGTTATTATATAAATTGCAAATAAATCTACATGCATTTCGAAATCAATAACACATGATATTTTTAACAAATTATCGATAAATATATGACCGATCATGCTAACACAGTTATGAATCGTGGCCACAAAGTAAATTCGCCCAACTCTCATTCATTCACACCACTCGTCTATCGAGATGAGCGTATATTTTATATATGATCGATTATATAATCTGACTATAACCAAACCAGCGGGTGTGAAGGGTATCTGAATATTCGGATCTATAACTAATGTAGTCATACAATTAATACTGTATGGCCTAAAGCCATGCATTCATTTTTCGAAAACTATTGTATACTCCAACCATACACAATAAATACCACATAAACCACACCTATACACACAAAAATGATAAATAGCGTCCATATTTCGATTTTAGACGCATATGAAATTTGTTCACATAATGAATGCATAATGCACTTGCAGATAGTGATACCTAACCAAAAATTTATGACACTTCCATAATCACATACACTTGCAAATACCCAGTCTACCAGATTCACTGAGATTTATTCATCACAATCATAATTTCTACCATCACGATAAATATATCGTATAACTATCCAATATTAATGGATAACCACATAAACGCATCATTTACTAATAAAAAAAATTTACATAATAATTATAACTACTATAATTATTATGACAACTAACATGTAACATCTTGAATATTACAATCTATTCTAAATTTTATTAATCAAGCTCCGATCACACGGCCATAATAATAATTCATTTATGCATTCCAACAACCATATAAAGCATTATATATACATAACACATCAAAATATTTCTAAATCTCCACAATAATAACTAAAATCATCATTTTACCCTTCTTTCAATTTTTTTTTCTCATTTTGTCCACCCAAATTAATTTATACTAATTTCATTTGCTCCCTAATACACCTATACATATTCAAACATACCTTAACATATTAAAATCTATCATTTAGAGGCTTGATAAATAGTACTCTAAATTTATCATTTTGCCCCTCTTTTTAATTTTCATCCATTTTATACATTATCATATACCCAATTTCGTCTAAACACCATCCCCAAATCCATGCCTACACAAATCAACCACCAATCACAAATTCCATAAAAGAAAATAACATTTTCTTACCTTTAAAATATGTCAAATGCTTTAATAAACCTCCCAATACCGCAAAACCACATAAATCATCATTTAAAACCATAAACTACTATTAAAATCATTTTTCAACAAATCCATAAATTGAAATTTAGTGAAATTAAAAACTTTTACTGTCAAATTAAACCTCTCAAAGTGTAAAATAATTTTTTCTTCTGTGGTAATGCGTTTAATCGGGCAGATTAAGAGATTTTACTTGATTTTTTTTTCAAAAATTTGAAAGAGAAAGAAAGAAGTATCTCATGGCAAGGAAAAAGAAAAAAGTTGATTTACTTCAATTTTGAAAAGTCAACCAATCTTATCCAAATTCATATTATTAAAAATTATACTATTACCCAAAAATATTTCAAAATTTGCATTTAACTCCCAAAAAAATTATGAGACAACCCAAACTATTTTTATATTCTTTCACTTTAGTCCATCAATTTTAATTATCACTTTTTCTTCTAATTCCTTGTAAAAAGATCATTTTACCCCTAATAAAGAAAATTAGTCCCTTTGGTCTTTTTTCTTCCTTTTTAGAGAAATTCACATCCTAATTCAATTCCACTTTTTCTATATCTTATTTACAACATTTACAAGAGTTTTGGGTGATCAAAATTTGGCAGAGTCCTTCCGACCCTTGACGTAATGACCATTTTGCCTTTTTTAGTAAAAATTATCCCTTTTTGTCTAAAATAGAAATTTTGACATTCTTATGGTTATAAAATCTATCTTTCCTTCTAACACACTTTATCATACTAATTATATCCTCAACATCTAGCTTAATTAATCAAAACTTTATCAAATAACAATTTTACCCTTTTTATTTTCGACTTTGCAAAAATATACCAACTGTATCTCGAATTGAAATTAAACATACCAACATGATATTTATGAAATTCTTAGACTTTTTATGCGATCAAAACTCACTTTGGCCTCAATTTTGAGTGAAAATACTATTTTGCCCCTACCCGACAAAATAACCTGCTTAATCGATTTTCACTCAGTCTCCTTCCAATAACTTAATAAAACATTTTTAAGGACAAGAGATAATAAAGATTAGGGTTTACTTATATCTGAGTGTCACATTTCCTCTCCCCTTATAAGAATTTCATCCTCGAAATTAAGCAAACAACTCAGGATATTGCTCTTGCATCTGCTGCTCCACTTTCCAAGTTGCCTCTTCTACCTGATGATTTCTCCATAAAACCTTAACTAGTGAAATTTGCTTATTTCGGAGCTCTTTGATCATTCTATCCAGAATCCAAACTTGTTGCTCTTCATAAATCAAGCTCTCCTCCAATTCCACTGTATCAGGCGCCAATACATGTGAAGGGTCACTAATGTATTTATGGAGTAAAGAAGCGTGAAATACATTATGAATTATGTCCATGCTAGGTGGAAGAGCCAGCCTGTATGCCACCTTGCCCACTCGATCTAATATTTCAAAAGGCCCAATATATCTAGGAGCAAGTTTCCTTTTCGTTCCAAACCTCATTACATGCTTGTAAGGGGCAATCTTCACAAATACTTTGTCCCCTACTTGAAACTCCACATCCTTTCTCTTTAGATCAGCATAACTCTTTTGTCTATCTTGAGCCTGCCTTAGTTTCTCTCGGATCATCCGAACATCTTCAATCATCTTTTGAGTCATCTCCGGTCCAAGGGCTTTACTCAAATCCTTCCTTTCACCTATCTCATCCCAATATAATGGAGATCGACATCGTCTATCGTACAATGCCTTATATGGAGCCATTTGAATAGTCAACTGGTAACTATTATTATATGCAAACTCTATCAGAGGCAACAACTCATTCCACGATGTCTAATACTCCATACAACACGTTCGAAGCATATCTTCCAATATCTGATTAATCCTCTCTGTTTGACTGTTTGTTTGAGGATGATACACTGTGCTAAATGCTAGTCGAGTACCTAATACTCTTTGTAAACTATCCCAAAAAATTGATACAAACTTAGTATGTCTATCAGATACTATCGTCCTGGGTACACCATGCAGTTTCACTATCTCTCGTATATACAACTGAGCCAATTACTCAGTAGTCGTACTACTTCTTATCGGAATAAAGTGAGCTGTTTTTGTTAATCTATCTATTACTCCCCAAATAGCATCATATCCTCTCTGCACTCTCGGTAGTCCAACTATAAAATCCATGAAAATGTCCTCCCATTTCCACTCAGGGATGCTAAGTGGATGTAGTAACCCAGAGGGTCTTTGATGCTTAACTTTAACTTGCTGGCATATTAGACACCGTGCAACAAACTCTCCAACATCTCTTTTCATCCCATGCCACTAAAAACCTTTCTTCAGATCATGGTACATCTTTACACTACAGGGTGCGCAGTATAAAGTGTATCACGTGCCTCACTCAAAATCTGTCTTCTTAACTTTGAGTCTGTTGGCACACATACGGCCTCTAAATTGGAGAATATCCTTGACCATCTAAAAATCGGTCTCTCGACCCTCTCTAACCTGCTGTATCATCTCCTGACACTAGGGATCACTTGACTGTCTTTCTTGAATTTTCTCAAGTAGGGTGGGTTGAATACTTAATCCTGCCAATCTCCCTACCACAATCTCAAAACTGTCATCCATAGCTTCCTGAAGTGATCCCATCTGAACATTAGAATGAGCTATGGAGACCTTCCTACTCAAAGCATCTGCCACTACATTAGCCTTCTCAGTGTGGTATTTAATATCACAGTCGTAGTCTTTTACCAATTCTAACCACCAACGCTATCGCATATTTAGGTCCTTTTGCGTTAAGAAGTACTTCAGGCTCTTATGATCCATATATACATTACACTTGACCCCATATAGATAATGCCACCAAATCATGCGTAGGGTAGCGTGTCTCATAATCTTTCAGCTGTCGTGAGGCATAAGCTATCACTCTTCCCTGCTGCATCAACACAGCGCCTAAACTATGATAAGAAGCATCACAATACAAATCATACTCTACTCCCGCCTCTGGTAAAACAAGGATGGGAGCAGTTGTCAACCGCTTCTTTAGGTCCTGGAAACTTTCCTCACAAGTATCAATTCACTGAAACACTACCCCTTGTCTCGTCAACTCCATAAGTGGTTAGGCAATCTTCGCAAATCCTTACACAAATCTCCTATAATACCCGGCTAAATCTAGAAAACTCTGTACCTCCTTGGTAGTCTTCAGTCTATGCCACTCAAGTATTGCCTCTATCTTACTAGGGTCCACTACAATACCTTCACGGGACACCACATGACCTAAAAATACCACCTGGTCTAACAAAAACTCACACTTTGATAGTTTGGCATACAACTGCTTCTCTCGCAATCATTGTAGTACAAACCTGAGATGTTGCTCATGCTCTTCCCGAGATCGGGAATACACCAAAATATCGTCAATGAATACCACCAGGAATTTATCCAAGCAATCATGAAATACTCGATTCATCAAATCCATAAAAATTGCTAGGGCATTAGTCATTCCAAATGGCATCACAATGAACTCATAATGCCTATATCGTGCCCTAAAAGTAGTCTTGGGTATATCACTCTCTGCTACTCTTACTTGATGGTACCCTGATCTTAAATTAATTTTTGAAAACACTGCAGCTCCTCTCAGTTGATCAAAGAGATTATCGATACGTGGTAGCAGATACTTGTTCTTCACAGTCATCTTATTTAGCTCCCGGTAATCAATACACATCCGCAAGGACCCATCCTTTTTCTTAACAAACAGAATGGGTACTCCCTAAGGAGAATGGCTCGGTCTAATGAATCCTTTATCCAGCAGTTCCTAAAGTTGTTTCTTCAACTCCTGTAACTCCGCTGGCGCTATACGGTATAGGGCCTTCTAAATCGGCGCTGCCCCTGGCTCTAACTCGATACTAAACTCCAAATCCCTTTTTGAAGCCAAATCAGGTAGCTCTTCGGGGAATACATTAGGAAACTCGCGTACTATCGGAATATCCACTATCCCTAGGCTCAATACTGCACTATTGTGCACTACATGAGCAAAGTGCCCCATACATCTTTTCCTTAACATACGCCTAACTTGCATGTTACTAATCATCATGCTAAGCTGTTGGCCTCCACCGAAACTGAATTTATTCCCATTTTCTAACTGAAATCGAGCTCGTTTCTTTCTACAATCAATTTTCACATTATATCTTTCCAAGAAATCGATGCCTAAGATAATGTCAAAATCATGCATATGCAACACAATTATGTTTACATCTAGTTCTCTACCCTGGATAATAATATACTCATTTGGTAGAATCATTTCAATCTCTACCCACTCCCCATTGGGCATTTCTACTTTAATATGATACAATGGCTTAATAGGTTTTAAACTCATTCTCTCAATTACAGCAAATGCGATAAATGAATGAGTAGCCCTAAAATCTATCAAAGCATACAGAGGAGTAGAATGAAATAAGAGCTGACCAGTTATTGTTGATGGACTAGCCTCAGCCTGACTTTGGGCTATAGTGAATACTCGTGCCTGAGATCCACCTATACTCTGCAAAGGTGGGGTTGGAGGGGGTACTACGGTCTGACTCATCTGAACCCGACAGTCCCTCTTAATATGGCCCGACTTTCCACAACTGTAATATATCACCTACCAGCCCCCATACTGGCACTTGCCTACATGAAATCTGCCACATCTCTAACATTACGAAAAACCTTCTTGTGACGGATCAGCTATCCACTGTCTTTTATCTCGTCCCAATTTTTGACTACGTCGGGATGGGAATCTCTTCTTACTTTGGAAACTCTATCTAGAGGATCTACCTCTCTGTGGTATATTAGTCTGAGATGGTCTAGCTGGCACTGCAGCTACTGTCTGCAGTACTATTTGTAGCACTCTATTCACATAAACCTCCATCATCAAAGCCCTATCCAAGGCCTCACCATAAGTCTGTGGAGGCTGTGGACCAGTCATCACATATGCAGCTATATCTGATCTCAATCCTTGAAGAAATCTATTTCGCCGCATTACTTGGGTGCTCACCATCCCTGACGCAAAACTTGCCAAAGCATTAAACTGGGCAGAATATTCTTTAACTGACATAGCACCCTGCTACAACATAATAAACTCTTGTACCTTCGCAGCTACCACATCCTCAGTCCTATACTGTGAGTGGAAGATACTTCTGAATTCTACCCATGAAAGTAGTGTAATATCCTGGGTCTCCTTGATTAGATCCCACCAAATTCTGGCATCACCTTTATAAAGATAACTGGCATACTGGACCTTCTCCCGGTCGGTCATTAGAAATAAATCCATAGCTGTCTCCACCGACCTAATCCACTCTTCCGTAACTATGGGATCTGCAATACCTCTGAACTCCCGAAGAGAATGTTGGCTGGGTAAACTATAGATCGATCCCAAACCAGTCGAAGCAGTCCGAGTCGTATGAACAACTACCTCTGCTCCTACATTCTCTCTACCCGTACCTGAGGCAACAACCGGTATTTCTCCAGCCATAGGCCTGTCTGAACTTCCAAAGGTACGCCTATCAAGCGCCTCCCTCACTGCTCGGTCAATCATACCTTGTAATAAAGCCTCATTAACCAGTACACCGGTTACCTCCGGCAAGGTAGATGTCTTACTAACTTCTTGAGGGACTCCTCACACTCGACCAACACACTCAGAGTCACCCTTGTATCACGGGCCTGTCCTCGTCCCCGTCCTCGGTAATGTCCAAAACGAGTACCTCGCATCTTTACACAATAAATAGAGCTGTTGCTAATTGCTCACTCAATTATATACTTATACAAGTAATAAAATAATAAAATCTTTACTGCCATCGGCTCTAGATGCGGCTTCGAGGCGACAAGGCATCCTAATATATATGTATGTATAATAATAATATAACATAACCCACTAAATTCAAGGTCACGCTCTGATACCACCAATGTAATACCCCTATATTTAAAATTAACCACATAAGATATAATCTAATTTTTTTTAACATAAAGATATATATATATATATATCCACATATAATAATTAATTAAAATATAATCTATTTTAAATAAAATATTTGACAATATTGATAGAGTGCGTACCAAAACTTATACATTTATATAATAGATAACCCAACGGTACACCGATGTGGTATACCCTTATACACACACACACACTTATATCAAATTATGCAGTCACATACTACCTAAGTATGCTACTAATTATGCTCATACCATTATTTTCACCTAATATACATATTGAGGACTGTCCTTAGTACTGATGCATGTACATGCAACCACCTTTAAGATGTAGTATGCTACTTGGTAGTACGCACCCTATCTAAAATAATAATCATATAAATATATATATATATATATATCATGGGTCAAGTATTAGAAAACAACCTAAATTTAATTTAAGTCAAGAACCGTATTTATATCCAAAATAATTTATACATATATATATATATATATATGCGGAAGTTGGATATGTATAATATCCTGATTACACACATAATCTATAGTATGTAACCCAAAAATACAAGTTTACTGTACCAACGTATATATATACATGTACATATAGATACATATGCATAATTACGTATTAACACCAAAAATACCCTCATCATCAAGATACTAGCCTTGTTGACGCCTCGAAAAGTTCGCATTCATATCCCGCGGCACCACATTACCTGTAAAAACCACAATCCACAAAAGGTGAACGAAACAGCTCAGTAAGGAAACATAATATTCTAGTACAGAATTTGTTTCCCTACCATATATACTATATGATACTGATGACGTAGAGGTTATTACACTCCGACCATACACTTTGTATCACTATCTACATAATGCTCATAGTTATTATATAGAATACAAATAAATCTACATGCATTTTCGAAATCAATAACACATGATATTTTTAACAAATTATCGACAAATATATGACCGGTCATGCTAACACAGTTATAGATCGTGATCATAACTAAATTCGCCTAACCCTCATCCATTCACATCACTCGACTATCAGGTTGAGCGTATATTTTATATATGATTGATCATATAATCTGGCTATAACCAAGCCAGTGGGTGTGAAGGATATCTGAATATTCAGATCCATAACTAATGTAGTTATACAATTAATACTACATTGCCTAAAGCCATGTATTCATTTTTCGAAAACTATTGTACACTCAAACCATGCATAATGAATACCACATATGCACACCTATATACACAGAAAATGCAACGTCCTGAATATTACAATCTATTCTAAATTCTATTAACTACGCTCCAATCACACGGCCATATTAATAATTTATTTATGCATTCCAACAACCATATAAAATATTATACATACATAACACATCAAAATATTTCTAAATTTACACAATAATAACTAAAATCATCATTTTACCCTTCTTTTAATTTTTTTTCTCATTTTGTCCACCCAAATCAATTTATTCTAATTTCATTCGCTCCCTAACACACCTATATACATTCAGACATACCATAACATATTAAAATCTATCATTTAGAGGCTTGATGAACAATACTCTAAATTTATCATTTTGCCCCTTTTTCTAATTTTCATCCATTTTATATATTATCATATACCTAATTTTGTCTAAACACTATCCCCAAATTCATTCCTACACAAATCAACCACCAATCACAAATTCCATAAAAGAAAATCATATTTTCTTACTTTTAAGATATGCCAAATACTTTAATAAACTTCCCAATACTACAAAACCACATAAATCACCATTTAAAACTATAAACTACTATTAAAACCACTTTTCAACAAATCTATAAATTTACTGTCAAATTAAACCTCTTAACGCGTAAAATAATTTTTTCTTCTGCGGTAACGCGTTTAATCGAGCAAATTAAGACATTTTCCTCGATTATTTTTTCAAAAATTTGAAAGAGAAAGAAAGAAGTATCTCACAGCAAGAAAGAAGAAAAAGTTGGTTTGCTTCAATTTTGAAAAGTCAACCAATCTTATCCAAATTCATATTTTTGAAAATTATACTATTGCCCAAAAATATTTCAAAACTTGCATTTAACTCCCAAAAAAATTATGAGACTACTCAAACTATTTTTATATTCTTTTACTTTAGTCCATCAATTTTAATTATCACTTTTTCTTTTAATTTCTTGTAAAAAGACCATTTTACCCCTAATAAAGAAAATTGGTCCCTTTAGTCATTTTTCATTCTTTCTAAATAAATTCATATCCTAATTCAATTCCACTTTTCTTATATCTTATTTACAAAATTGACAAGAGTTTTAGGTTATCAAAATTTGGCAGAGTCCTTCCAATCCTTGATGTAATGACTATTTTACCCTTTTTAGTAAAAATTGTCCCTTTTTGTCTAAAATAGAAATTTTGGTATTTTTATGGTTATAAAATCTATCTTTCCTTCTAACATACTCTATCATACTAATTATATCCTCAACATCTAACTTGGTCAATCAAAACTTTATCAAATGATAATTTTACCCTTTTTATTTTAGACTTCGCAAAAATATACCAACCGTGTCTCGAATTGAAATTAAACATACCAACATGATATTTATGAAATTTTAAGACTTTTTATGTGATGACAACTCACTTTGGCCTCAATTTTGAGTGAAAAGACTATTTTACCCCTATCCGACAAAATAACCTGTTTAATCGATTTTCACTCGGTCTCGTTCCAATAACTTCATAAAACATTTCCAAGGATAAGAGATAATAAACATACCAACTTCATCATACAATTATTAACATGTAATCATAAAAAAAATCATCATTTAAGGCACAATGAACAGTACTTAAAATTACCATTTTATCATTTTTCTAATTTTTTTTCATTTTACACATCCAAATTAATTTTTACTAATTTTATTTACTCCTTAACACACCTATACAAATTAAAATCAATCATTTACCATTTTACCTTTTTTTAAATTTTCTTCCATTTTATACATTATTTTATATCCAATCTCATCTAAACACTATCCCCAAATCCATTCCTACACAAATCAGCCACTAATCACAAATTTCATAAAAGAAAATTACATTTGTTTGCCTTCAAAGTATGCGAAATGCTTGAGTAAGCATCCTAACACTATAAAACCACCTAAATCACCATTTAAAATCATAGAACCATTATCAAAATCACTTTTCAACAAATCCATAAATTAAAACTTAGTGAAATCAAGAATTTTTACCATTAAATTAGAGCTCTTGGTGCGTAGAATAATTTTTTCTTTTGTGATAATGTGTTTAATTAGGTGGATTGTAAGATTTTACTTGATTTTTTCAAAAAAAATTTGAAAGAGAAGGGAAGGAATGACTCACTAAAAGAGAGAAGGAAGAAGTTGATTTGATCCAATTTTAAAAAGTCAAAGAGTTTTATCCAAATTTATATTTTTAAAAATTACACTCTTTCCCAATAACTTTTCAAAACTTACATTTATCTCTCAAAAAAATTAAGAGACTATCTAAACTATTTTTATATTCTTTCACTTTAGTCCATCAGTTTTAATTCTCTCTTTTTCTTCAAATTTCTTGTTAAAAGTCTATTTTACCTCTAATAAAGAAAAAATGATCATTTTGGTCATTTTTCATCCTTTCTAGGGGAATTCACATCAAAAATTCAATTTTGCTTTTTCCTACATCTTATTTACACTATTTAAAACATTTTTGGTTGGTCAATTTCTGGCAAAATCCTTTTGCTCCCTTACGGAATGACCATTTCACCCTTTTCGGTAAAATCGCCCTTTTCGAACAAAAATGCGATTCTTGCTATTCTAGGATTATTCAACCTATCTCTACTCATAAACCTCTATTACAACATTTACAAGAATTCTGGCATAGTCTTTCCGACATGGTGTAATGATCATTTTACCCTTTATGTTCCTGACTTCGCAAAAATATACTAAACGCATATCAAATTGAAATTAAATTTGCCAACATGATATTTATAAAGCTCTAAGACTTTTTATGTGATTAAAACACACTTTTATCATAATTTTAAGTAAAAATACTATTTTACCTCTACTCAGCAAAATGTCTCGTTTACGCGATTTTCACTTAGTTTCCTTCCAATGAACTTTATAAAATTTTTTAGGAATAAAAGATAATAAAAATTAGGTTTACCAATATCCAAATGTCACAAAATCATAAATACATAACAACGGATATTTATTTTTAGCAGTCACCCAATTCAACTGTTTGAACTTGACACTGTAATCTCTGAGCACACCAAGCAACAGATGCATTCCTTACAACTAATCCTAAAGTGGCTACGGTCGATGGTTGGCTCATTCCTAGATAGCCTTAATATGTCCTATTTGTTTGCAGTGGTAACATCTTAGCCATAAAAAATATGGAACATCATAAGAACTCCTACAATTTACACACTTGTCGACCCTCAAGGTCTATCTAGCACTCAGTGTAGATCTTAAAACTAAGGACCCAAAATATGATGCTCTTAGCTCTTGAGGTGAGAATGGTAGAGTACCAACTGAATTTGTACCCAAAGCACCGCTCGGTGATCCATTGCTTTTACTTCTGTTTGATGATGGCTTTAGAGAAAAAGCGGTACAATTTTTCTTTTATAACTGTACCTTAGTTCTCTGTTCTCTAACCAATTTCTCTGTTTTTAACTCTATTTGAATTGTTTCCTTGTAACTCTGATTCTGTGACATCCTCAAATTTAGATATTCCTCTAAAATCTTAGTATAATTATTTTTGTAA
>CP135548.1:2698315-2715208 GCA_032402905.1 Khaya senegalensis | reverse complement strand
TCAAGAGATGAGTAGAGAGAGTCAGGGTCTAGTGTGATAAGACAATGTACATATTGTAAATAAGAAAAGGTATTATTGTATATATATATATGTATTGTTGATAAACAATAACAAAAGACCATACTAAAATATTTCCGTATTATAGAACGTACTTTTAAAAGTTTGTTGGTAATGGCAAAATTTCTAAGAACTTTGTTGTTTGTCCAAAAATACATAAAAATCAAGGCATGTCAACCAATAAACCTACAGATAAAAAATGAGAGAGTCTGCCAACAAAAGACCATACCATAACATAAAGCATGTCGATGAGAGTCCAAACACGTTAGAGGTGTCAATTCACTTGTTGAAAAACACCTACAAATTGATGACGAAAACTTTGATCAATGAAACTTGCAACTATACATGAACAATAATGGTAGCTTCGATGATGGCACTCTTTACACGGTTGTGATCGTGGTGGTGAGAGGAATTCAATGGTGCCAACAATGTCAAAATTCGATCATTGAAGAAAAAAATAGCACTGTTCACCCAAAAAAAGACACAATTAAAAGAGAGAGAGAGAAAGTGTTTTGAGGTAATTTTTTAACCATCTTGTCCTTATATAGACTCATGCATACTTTACAAGAAATTAGTATTTTACAACTCATATTTATAAAATAACTATTCTGCCCTCTTCGGGTTTGAAGGACAGGTTTTGCACAAATATTGATTTGGGTACCAACTTTGATGATCAAATAAGTATTAATGCCTATTGTGTTTATCTTAGAGAAAATTTGGTTAATTGCTTTTTCAAGAAGCAACATGTTATTGCACAATCTAGCACCAAGTTTAGATATCATGCACATGTATTTGTATCAATTGAATTAACATGGATCCAATCAAGCTTCAAGAACATCAGTTGTTGCTTTCCATTCCTCTTATTGTTTGGTGTGATAATGTTAGTTGCCACTAACTTGGCTCATAATCCTATTTATCATAATCATACAAAACATATAGATAAGGTGCCAAGTAAGGAATTAGAGATTTGATATGTGCCTATTGTAAACCAAGTGACAAATGCTCTCACCATGCCCTTGCCTTATATTATGATATGGTTTTTATTATCAAAAGCAATAACCATCATATAATTATGCAAAAAAACTTTCAAAGAATTGAAACAAAAATTATGCAAACTTTAAAATTTTATTTAAACATATTTAAACAATAAAGCATAGATAAAGAAATTATACCCCAATTTCTTTCATTCATAATAGTACACCATCTCCAACTTGCTTTTAGGTGTATCCACACACTAATGATTTGATGATAACTCTAGTATCACTCACAAAGATAATTCTCTTCAAAGCTTGTATTTGGTTGTATGAAAAATTTGCTAAAATTTTCATTCTTTTACTTTCTTTTTCTTTCCAACAACTTAGAAAAACTATGAATGTTTCCTTTATATGTCTTGGCTGAATTTTCCATGCCATATTATGCCAACATAAAATTATTTTATTTTATTAAATCAAGCCAATTAGTTACTTTAATTATTATCATACATATGGTTTAATATTAATCATATATAATTTAATCACATGGGTAAATCATCACATAATAAAGATGAGTTCATCTCCACCTTCCATGTGTATGAAATATGTGTCAATTTTCACCATCCATATGTCACACATTTACTTGATGGATATTTTGACATTTAGCATAATTTAAAGCATTCATGTGTTAAGAAATATTAAATCACAGCTATTGACCTGCCAAACAAGTCTTGAATTAATAAATAACTTAATTAATTAATAATTTATCTATTAAAATCATAGCCCTAATTATCTTCCATTAATCCACCAAATTGTATTTTTGGTATATCAAAAATTATAAAAAATTTCTAATGTAATGGTTGCTAACACACATTAATTGAAAAATTTATTCAAAATAACATAATATCTATACGATCAAAAATTGATACTATTTTAATTTAAAATATTATTAACTAATTTAATAATAAAATATTATTCATTAACAGCCTATTGATTATTGTATTTGACATCCTAGGTTCATCGTGAATTGAATATGAGTATATATAAATCATTTGCATTATTTTGGTATAAATCATTATAACTGAAATTTTTAATGATCATTAATGACCTCTAGCAAGATATCATGAACCATAAACATCAAGAATGTAATTTTGAATGAACTTATTATAGTTGTACTTATGTATAGTAAAGTCCTTCTACTGTTAACTCTCGATCAAGTGCTAGCCATTGAGTTGTCAAACCACTAACTATACGATCAAAAACTTAATCATATAAGGGATTCACATATCCATATATCATATACTATAGCCAAAGATTTTATTCTCGTATATAATAGTCTCACCTAAGATCTCAAACTCAATTATCTGAACCAATAAATTCCATGTTGATCATCATCTGTCTTCATAAAACAAGCATATTGCCATCAAGCTTTTTTTTTATTAAGCTTGGCTAGCCCAAAGCGATATAAACAAGTGAACAATATGCCTCAGTTCGAAGAGCAATTATGATATCTTAGGTCAAAGAATTCATCATAATTGGTCACGTTTAGTAAGACATTCTCTAACATATTATCTATGTTTATACTCTTATGACATGAGATTCGTCATCTAACTATTAATATTGTATACTAATAAATGGCAGCAACAAAAACATACCACTCATGCAATGTCATTATCCTTAATGACATTACCTCAATTAGGAACAAATTCGGATACATTTAAATTAGAAACACTATACTCATATCTATAACTTTTTGCAAATAGAGTTTTGACACATAATACATCACGAGATCTCGTTTTGCATATAATATAAATTAAAGAATGGCAACTAATCAAATACAAAAAGAAATAACTACCATTAAATTAATTGTAAATATTTTTGCAACTAATTAGAAAAGTATACATTCAAAAAGACTAATATTCTTAAACCTTATGACATGATTGGTTCTAGGGCATATCTCTAACACATTACTCTCAATTTGATACTTTCAAGTCTAAGATCAATGTCTATTTTTGACCCTTAAGCTTGAGGGTTAATGAAAGAGTAAAGAATGTATGTGACTATGAATGAGTTGTGATGCCGAGAAATGAAGATGTAAGGTTGACTTATAGTCTATCTAATTAGTTCGCCATATTTAAATATATGTTGTAACACCCCGTTCCTTTTATTTCTATTCATGTGGCATATACTGTCTTGAAATTATTGAAAAGGTAAAAATCAATGCTTTCTTAAAGTGAAGCGAAGTTTTCATTTGTTAAAAAAGTTTATGGAAAGTAACCACATAAATAGTAATAACTAAAATAGTATTATTTTTTTTCTTCCCTAAAGAATTGTTATGCATTTTAATAAAAATACTATTCCAGAGTACACAGAAAGAAATTTACATAACAATAGCCTAAACCTTAGATATATTATACCTCATCAGAAAATCTTTACTTCAATTGCACTTTCCGAAACTGCTACCTCTATATCATAATCACCTGAAAAATAATAATTCCACAAAGGGGTGAGCACACCACATTACTCAATAAAATAATACAATACTTAAATAAAGGAAGAAGTATGTTACCTGAATCTCTACTTATTTTGGCAATTTCATACAAGTCCACACACATAGGTAAATGCATATCTATATATCAATGTACATGTACAGACAAGCATATGCTCAATAACATACACAAGATATTATGATATATCATCCAGAACTTTAAGCATTATCTCAACTATGACTTCTGTATAAACAGTCTCAAGCTAAGTAATACTACTCATAATAAACCACACCACAGATTATGCAGTCTCAAACAATATGCATTTTAAATGAATAGTTTCCTCACCTGTACTCATTTAATTCCTTTTTCTATTCTTATCACAAACACCTATATGATCATATAAAATCACTACATTGATATACGTATAGATATCAACTAAATGTCTCCACCATATAAAGAGAAACTGATTAGAAACCAATATAACCGCACAATTTTAATCACACGCTCGACCCGAAATAACCAAAATATCCTAGGCACACAATCAATATCCCCATAGGATAGAAATATTTCAAACATCTAAATATATACAAACGAGAGTATTAGTAAAAACGATAACACTTCTTCTGTATGTCATTTCCACTCTTGGAAGGTTAGTGGTAGTAATTTATTGCATTTACAAATGATCAATTATACTTAGAGACATCATGGATCACGATTGTTACTCTAGGCCACAGGGCCATTTGAAGTACAGCTGTGGATTCAACCTACCCCTCAGGGTACTATAGTCTTAACGTCATACCTCCATTAAAAACTGGCTTACAAGCCCAGCTGAGTGAGATGGAACATACATATCCGATCTACATATCACAATTATCTTAATACTGATTCATTACCAATCTATTTTGTCATACCTTCATATTGTCTCCTTATTCTTACTATATCAAGACAACCTAACAATTGTACCATAATCACAAATACATATCCACCATTCTTTATCCCATACTAAGGATTCTTTCACCTATATAAACCTTGAATATACTACTATAAGGACACATATCAATCCAATCCTAGTCGTTCGCTAATACTATTATAATAACAAATGTAAACTCATAACATAGTTCCTACACCATCATATTCTTACCGTATTCTTAACCATACGTATAAACATGTAAACTAATATATCAAATGACCTGCAATACATCTAATGCGCCTTTTCAACAATATCCTCAAACTTCTCACATGATCTTTAATCTATTATGGATTCACACATATTCTTTTCATTTCACAAGCATACCGGTAAGTTAGACAAGATTCTATATATTTGAGGTAAAGCGGCCTAGATATTGCCTAACCCATTATCTAATTTAAATCCTAATTTTTCATTTTCAAGCTGATGCTAGCTTTCTGTTTCTATAAGGTTAAGATTTCTCCTAAAGAGTTGGAACTTGCCAAGGTGTAATCAGACTTCAACCATTTTCAAAATTCACAATCATATCAAAATTCGATTGTAACTGCAAATAAGGATAATCCTAGACCCTCCTCTACATATGAAAACCATAATACAAAGGGAATGTCACAAATGGCTGTATGAACAGTATTTCTTATAGTAATTCAACAAGGGTTTGCTTATACATATAAACTACCCTACCTGCAAAAGAAAACCAAGACAGTTCCAATACCAAATGAAACACAATGTGTTACTGCCTCATTGCTATTCATGCAAACACAAGCAACTCTTAATAGATAGAGGTATTCTACCATGCAGTTTGAATCTAATAGGCACATGAATTCATTTCCTTATAGATCGGTCATAATTAAGTAAATTATGGATCATGATCATGATATCCACCGTACACTTCAATATATGTATATAATGGTCATTCACCCAGTCCAGGTTTCTCAGACCAACAGGATAATTAGTTCTACCATGGGTTGCACGTACCTAAGGACGCCATGGAGAACAGCCGCTTCTTATCATGGGTTCAACATACCCCTCGGGCACCATGGTTTTTATTATCATTTCTCAATTATTGTGGATTCAACACACCCCGAAGGGCACCACAATCTTATTATCAATTCGGAGCTGCTGTGGGTTCAACATACCTCGAAGGGCACCACAGTCTTATTACAATAATACTGCTCTGTCCTGAGTGGCTTTACTAGTGTAACGAAAAAACTACCGATCTATAATTATCTCAATTATACCAGTTATCCATACAGATTTATCCTTAGTCGACTTAATCATGACAAAATAACCATTCTGCCTACATTAATCAAAAGGCACGTTAATAATTTCATAATAAGTAATATAATTACCTATGAAACACATTTATTAGCCCTTATCTTCTAAAAGACTTCATACGCATGGATTTATCGTAAGACTAGCAGTATTAAGTCATAAAAACATATTCTACTCTGGCATATACATACACCATCACATAATCAAGATAAGACACAAAAATATATTCCAATCCAAGCATATTGATACACTATATCACTATTGATACAAATTCATAAAAATATATTTTAATCAGTTATCATATATTGCATCATTGCACGCAATCCCAACATGTCATCACAAGTCAAACTATACTAATTACCTTACTACAGTACAATAATTATAACACACTAACACATGCACTCATGTCCATCCGGACAGCATTGCAAAACATCAAGTGCAACATCTGCTCAATCATTCAATCACACGGGCATAATTACATATGTATATACAAGTGTACCTACTATATAAATATATATATATATATATATACAAACATGGGACATACAATGCTGTATAGGTATTTTAGAATACCTAATATAACACTGCAGGTCGACGGTAATGGTATTACGCTTATAACTATATAAATAAATATATATTTTTAACACACGAATATTAACACTTCTAATTGCACAATCATGCCCATTCCCCGTCAAAGGGACTTTTCTACAATTTAAACCATTGTTATGATATACATTCATGCAATTATAAATATTATAAATATTAAAATCTATTTTTTCACAATTTAAATATCATATTATCTTACCTCCAGGCTCCAAGTGCCTATGCAAATGATGAAAAGTTGTCCCGGAGAGGGTATACACGTTCGAAATAGTCCTCTGTATATTACAGGTATCTCCTCAAAAAATGTGCAAGTTACTGTTTACAGGCACTATTCAATCCACAAAATTTAAATTTTCGTTTTACGAACGGAACATACCATCGCGATCCTTACGATGTCAGGATACTGTCCATGATGTCCATATGCCACAAAACACAAATTGTAGCATTCAAAATCACTAAACATCTTAAAATTTTATATTTCAAGATACCTACTTTGGACCCTCGAATCATCATCGAAACTCATTCCAAATTGATATCTAAACATACCACGTCGAAGTATGAATGTCGGAGAGCACACTGATCGGTTCAGATTCCACCAGAGCTACACCAATCACCAGAAATCTTGCCGAAAAGACAGCTTTCCGATTAGCCATCCCTCGCCGAAATCTTGTGGCCAAATGCCAGATCTGGGCACACCACCATGAAGAGGGCGGTGAGACGGTGCCAGATGTGCCGAAGGTGTTAATCAACTTGTCATGCACCACGGTGAATCGCCGGTCAAAGTTCATGCCAGCGAGACTTCAGGCGGCGCATGAGGGCGTGTGGCGACGGCGATGGGGCTGGGTTTGTGATGTTGCACTTGTAATGACTCGACAGTCCTCCACTCGCCGGTCCTCCACTCGCCAGTGGTGAGGTGATCTGAGGTCCGATGACGAAAGTCACTGTTTACAGGAGAGAGAGACATGGGGAGGAGAGAGAAAAGAGAGAAAAAGGAGGAAAAAAGTGAAATCATGTTGTCGGGTTTCCCGACCCGTCCCGCTCATATAGTCGTACACGCACGAAGAAAAATTACAATTTTTCGCTTCAATCGTCAAATTTTTGATATCGATAATGAAATACTATATTTTTCGCTCATACAGTACACTGTCCCGAATACCAGCCAACTCTCTCTCTTATCAAAACTCTCAAAAATACTGTATTATAACTCCATGACAGGATTTTAAGAGTATATGATTTTCAAGGTGTTACATATGTAGTAATGCCATGATCTTAATCCTCAATACAAAGAATCACCATAAGTCGCCATATTCAAAATAACATACCATTGAGAATCAAATTCTAAGATTTTTGTTTCACATATCTTGAACACCATAATAAAATTTTTCAACTCCCCTGTTCAGCTTTTTTGGGAGTCCTTAGCCATCAACAAAAATTCCACCACATATGTTGTATAACTACTAAACCATTCTTTATGTGCTAAAAAAATGTGGACCTCTAGTAGTAACATTAACACATCCTCTTCCATGGCAATCCAATAGCATGCCATAAAGATGTTTTCTTTATTAATCTCAGATGAAATGAATCTCTCAATAGAGATGAGAAACCTATAGCTAGTAGCATTAGCAATATCTCCATTATTGGTTTAGAGCTACTTACTAAACTTGCTCCATGCAATCTTCTTTAAGGTGCCTTGATTGCCCATAATTTAGGGTTTTATCAAAACCTACATATCTTTTGCATATGTACTACTATAATATGAATTAGGTCATTTAAAGCATAAATGATATTATGGCTGAGTATGGATAGAGATATAAGTGAGAGATGGCCTATGTGTAAGAATGAAGCAAAAGGTGAGTGAATGATATCTAGTACCATGTTACTAAATTTCGAGGACGAAATTCTTATAAAGGAAGAGGAATTGTAACATCCTCAAGTTTAAGTATTGCCTAAATTCGCTATTATATTCACATTAAAATGAATATAGTAACGCGTTTGGATAAAATTTAATGAAAATGGGTACTATTGGCAAGAAAGGGCAAAATCATAATTTCGATAAATTTTTGATTGACCAAGCTAGATATTGAGGATGTAAACTAGTATAATAGAATCTGTTAAAAGTAAATATAGATTTTATAATCCTAGAAATATCAAAATTACTATTTTAGACAAAAAGGGACAATTTTACTAAAAATGGCGAAATGGTCATTATGCCAAGGGTCAAAAGGTCTCCGCCAGATTTTGATCACCCAAAACTCTTGTAAATATTGTAAATAAGATGTAGGAAAATACATAATCGAATTTGAATTTGAATGTAAATTCCCTTAGAAATGATGAAAAATGACGAAAATGACCAATTTTCTTTATTAGGGGTAAAATAGTCTTTTTATAATAAATTTGAAAAAAAAAATGGGATTAAAACTAATGGACTAAAGTGAAAGAATATGAAAATAGCTTGCGTAATTTCATAATTTTCTTAGGACTTAAATGTAACTTTTAAAAAGTTATTGGACAATAGTATAATTTTTAAAAATGTTAAATTGGATAAGACTCTTTGACTTTTTAAAATTGGATCAATTCATGTTCCTTCTTCTCTTTCCTATCGTGAATCACTTTCTCCCTTCTCTTTCAATTTTTTTTTTTTATTTTCTTGAAAAAAATCAAGCAAAATCTCATAATTTATCTAATTAAATGCTTTACCGCATAAGAAAAAATTATTCTACGTATCGAGAGTTTTAATTTGACGGTAAAATTTTTTTATTTTATTAAATTTTAATTTATTAATTTGTTAAAATGTGATTTTGATGGCAGTTTTATGATTTTAAATGGTGTTTTAGGTATTTTTAAGCTTAAATTTGGTATAATTACCATCAATTTTAGATTTGAGGTAAGAATCATAAACCCTAACTTGGTAATTTGGGGATTTTATGGAATTAATGCATAATTTAAGAAATTGAATATTTGAAAAGTAGATTGGAGTGAATAGAATTGTGCAAAGAGAAAAAATTTGGTTTATGTATATTATGACATATTTAGCCACTATTTATAAAGCACTTAAATGCTTGATTTTGATGTGCTTTGATATGTATAAATGTGTTAGAAAATAAAAAAAAAAAATTAGTAGGAATTAATTTGAATGTGTAAATTAGAAAAAAAATAAAAAAGGGTAAAATTAAAAATTTTGAGTACTGTTTATTGAGGCCTTATATGCTAATTTTTGAGAGGATCATAGGTTAATATTGGTATAGTGAAACAACAGAATTGAATGAACTTGATTTGGTGGATTAAAAGGGAAGATAAATGAAGAAAGAGTAAAATGATAATTTTAAAATACCTTTACGGCGTTATATGTTTAAATTATAGTGCATGGTATGGCATTATAGTATAGGACATATGGATATATTATTATATATATATATGTATATATATATATATATATATTAATAGGTATTATTATTTTATTATAATTATTGATTATGGGTACATGCACTTGTGTTCGTTTGATTTAGTAGTGTGTATGAATTCCTTTTAATATTGATAAGGAATTATAGAAATGTATTATATGTTGTTATTATGGTTAATGTGAAATTATTGAAATGCCCTTAAGAATAGTTAAGGGTAAAGTGGTAATAATGATTATAAAAGAAAATTTTATAATGAAGATAATTGTGGATTATAGGATTCCCTCACTCCTCAACTATGCGGTAATACCAGCTCAGAACAAAATTAGTTGCATTGGCCATATTTAGTGTGGCTTCAGTGTGGGCTCGGGTCGAGGTGGCATGGCAACACAAAATTTATAAAATTCGTACAGAATTTATTTGTGGATGTGTAGGATGAGGATTATGTCAGAATTGTAGTCATGATCTATAGTTACCTTGATTATGATCGGCCTAGAATAAAATGAATCAGAATTAGAATTATAATAAGAATCAGAGCAAAATAAATGGAAATACTAAATTGTTTTGCTTATATGCTTATGTATGCTATACAGTTTAGTATGTATACTATACTATTAGAATACATAATAGAATATAAAAATAGAATCCAAACTTTAGACTAGGAAAATAGAATGAACAGAATTAGAATGGTATAAAAATAGAACAGAAAAGAGGGAGAAAAAGAAATGTGTAATAGAATACTTATGCATGTTAAAAGATGATGTGTAGTGATATTGATATCTGTTGAAGAAGCAGTAAGTTGTTATTGAATAATATTGGGAGTGTTTTGATTTTCTTTATAAATAGTGTAATCTATATATATATAGGCAAACTGTTACCAAATTTTTTATAAAAATTACTATTCATATGGTAGAGGTGCTGTTATAATGAATGGATTAAGTTGAATACATACTTATTAAAGTTTTGAATTCTTCTATGGTTGATTATCTTTTCAGGTATGGTTAGCGTCGGGACAGCTCCAGGTGGTTCCTCTGAGATACAGTAAGAATTTTGTAAAGCGATATATCAGATTTTGTTTTACAAAATTTTGGACATGTATTTTAAAATCACGGTTGTAACTTATAAATGTGTATATTTTACTTTCAATAGAAAAAAATATTCAATAGAAATTTTCTTTCATATCCATGGTTTGTGGGATTCCCATACCCATTTAAAATATAAGTTAAAGAATATTCTACCCAGTTTAATGCTTTGGCAAGCTTTGCGTCAGGTATAGTGAGCACTCAAGTGATGCGGCGAGATAGACTTTTTCAAGGATTGAGATCAGATATAGCTGCATATGTGATGACTGGTTCACAGCCTCCACAAACTTATGGTGAGGCCTTAGATAGAGCTTTCAGGATAGAGGTTTATGCGAATAGAGTGCTACGAATAGTACCGCAGACAGCAGCTGCAATATCGGCTAGACCATCTCAGACCAATATACCACAGAGAGGCGGATCCTCAAGACAAAGTTTTCAAAGTAGAAAGAGATTCTTACCTCGAGGTAGTCAAAAATCGGGATGGGATAAGAGACAGAGGACAGCTAGTCTGTCACAAGAGGGTTTTTCACAATGTCAGAGGTGTGGCAGATTTTATGTAGGCGAGTGCCAATATAGGGGCCAGCAAGTAATATGTTACAGGTGTGGAAAGCCGGGCCATATTAAGAGGGACTGTCGGGTTCAGATGAGTCAGACCGTAGTACCCCCTCCAGCCCCACCCTTACAGAGTGTAGGTGGATCTCAGGCACGAGTATTCACTATAGCCCAAAGTCAGGCTGAGGCTAGTCCATCAGCAGTAACTGGTCAGCTCTTATTTCATTCTACTCCTTTGTATGCTTTGATAGATTCTGGGGCTACTCATTCGTTTATCGCATTTGCTGTAATTGAGAGAATGAGTTTAAAACCTATTAAGCCATTGTATCCTATTAGAGTAGAAATGCCCGACAGGGAGTGGGTAGAGATTGAAATGATTCTACTAAATGAGCATATTGTTATCCAGGGTAGAGAGCTAGATGTAAAAATGATTGTGTTGCATATGCCTGATTTTGACATTATCTTAGGCATGGATTTTCTGGAAAGATATAACGTGGAGATTGATTGCAGAAAAAAATGAGCTCGATTTCAGTTAGAAAATGGAGATAAATTCAGTTTCGGCAGAGGCCGACAGCTTAGCATGATGATTAGCAGCATGCAAGCTAGGCATATGTTAAGGAAAGAATGTATGGGGTACTTAGCTCATGTAGTGCGCGATAGTGCAGTATTGAGTCTAGGGATAGTGGATATTCCCATAGTATGCAAGTTTCCTGATGTATTCCCCGAAGAGCTACCTGGCTTGGCTTCAAAAAGGGAATTGGAGTTTAGTATCGAGTTAGAGCCAGGGGCAGCACTGATTTCGAAGGCCCCATACTGTATGGCGCCAGCAGAGTTGTAGGAATTGAAGAAACAACTTCAAGAGCTACTAAATAAAGGATTCATTAGACCGAGCCATTCTTCTTGGGGAGCGCCCATTCTGTTTGTTAAAAAAAAGGATGAGTCATTGCGGATGTGTATTGATTACCGGCAGCTAAATAAGATGACTGTGAAGAATAGGTATCCGCTACCACGTATCGACGATCTTTTCGATCAGCTGAGAAAGGCTGTAGTGTTTTCAAAAATTGATTTGAGATTTGGGTACCATCAAGTAAGAGTAGTAGAGAGTGATATACCCAAGACTGCTTTTAGGACACGATATGGGCATTATGAGTTCGTTGTGATGCCGTTTGGAGTGACTAATGCCCCAACAGTTTTTATGGATTTGATGAATCGGGTATTTCACGATTGCTTGGATAGATTCCTGGTGGCATTCATTGACGATATTTTGGTGCATTCCCGATCTCGGGAAGAGCATGAGCAACATCTTAGTTTTGTGCTACAACGGTTGCGAGAGAAACAACTGTATGCCAAACTATCGAAGTGTGAGTTTTGGTTAAACCATGTAGTATTTTTAGGTCATGTGGTGTCTCGTGAAGGTATTGCAGTGGACCCTAATAAAATAGAGGCAATACTTGAATGGCATAGACCGAAGACTGCCAAGGAGGTGCAGAGTTTTCTAGGTTTAGTTGGGTATTATAGGAGATTTGTACAAGGATTTGTGAGGATTGCCCGACCACTTACGGAGTTGACAAGACAGGGGGTAGTGTTTCAGTGAACTGATACTTGTGAGGAGAGTTTCTAGGACCTAAAGAAGTGGTTGACAACTGCTCCCATCCTTATTTTACTAGAGGAGGGAGTAGAGTATGATTTGTATTGTGATGCTTCTTATCATGGTTTAGGCGCTGTGTTGATGTAGCAGGGAAGAGTGATAGCATATGCCTCATGACAGTTGAAAGATTATGAGACACACTACTCTACGCATGATTTGGAGTTAGTAGCTGTGGTTTTTGCACTAAAGATTTGGCGGCATTATCTATATGGGATCAAATGTAATGTATATACGGATCATAAAAGCCTGAAGTACTTTTTCACGCAAAAAGACCTAAATATGCAACAGCGTAGGTGGTTAGAATTGGTAAAAGACTACGACTGTGATATTAAATACCACCCTGGGAAGGCTAATGTAGTGGCAGATGCTTTGAATAGGAAGGTCTCCATAGCTCATTCTAGTGTTCAGATGGGATCACTTCAGGAAGTTATGGATGATAGTTTTGAGATTGTGGTAGGAAGATTGGCAGGATTGAGTATTCGACCCACCATACTTGAGAAAATTTAAAAAAGACAGTCGAGTGATCCCTGGTGCCAGGAGATGATACAGCAAGTTAAAGAGGGTCGAGAGACCGATTTTCAGATGGTCAAGGATATTCTCCGATTTAGAAGCCGTATATGTGTGCCAACAGACTCGGAGTTAAGAAGACAGATTTTGAGTGAGGCACATGATACACTTTACACTGCACACCCTGGTAATGTAAAGATGTACCATGATCTGAAGAAAGGTTTTTGGTGGCACGGGATGAAAAGAGATGTTGGAGAATTTATTGCGCGGTGTCTGATATGTCAGCAAGTTAAAGCTAAGTATCAAAGACCTTTTGGGTTATTAAATCCACTTAGTATCCCTGAGTAGAAATGGGAGGAAATTTTCATGGATTTTATAATTGGACTACCAAGAGTGCAAAGAGGATATGATGCTATTTGGGAAGTAATAGATAGATTGACGAAAACATCTCACTTTATTCCGGTAAGAAGTAGTACGACTATTGAGCAATTAGCTCAGTTGTATGTACGAGAGATAGTGAGACTGCATGGTGTACCCAAGACGATAGTATCCGATAGAGATACTAAATTTGTTTCAGCTTTTTGGGGCAGTTTACAAAGAGCATTAGGTACTCGACTAGCATTCAGTACAACGTATCATCCTCAGGCAGACGGTCAAACGGAGAGAATTAATCAAATATTGGAAGATATGCTTCGAGCATGCTGTATGGAGTATCAGACATAGTGGAATGAGTTGTTGCCTCTAATAGAGTTTGCATATAATAATAGTTACCAATCGACTATTCAAATAGCTCCATATGAGGTATTGTACGGTAGATGATGTTGATCTTTGTTATATTGGGATGAGATAGGTGAGAGGAAGGATCTGAGTAAAGCCCTTAGACCAGAGATGACTCAAAAGATGATTGAAGATGTTCGGATGATCCGAGAGAAACTAAAGCAGGCTCAAGATAGACAAAAGAGTTATGCTGATCTAAAGAGAAAGGATGTGGAGTTTCAAGTAGGGGACAAAGTATTTGTGAAGATTGCCCCTTACAAGCATGTAATGACGTTTGGAACGAAAGGGAAACTTGCTCCTAAGTATATTGGGCCTTTTCAAATATTAGATCGAGTGGGCAAGGTGGCATACAGGCTGGCTCTTCCACCTAGCATGGACAGGATTCATAATGTATTTGATGTTTCTTTACTCCGTAAATACATTAGTGATCCTTCACATGTATTGGCACTTGATACAGTGGAATTGGAGGAGAGCTTAATTTATGAGAAGCGACCAGTTCAGATTCTGGATAAAAGGATCAAAGAGCTACGAAATAAGCAAATTCCACTGGTTAAGGTTTTATGGAGAAATCATCAGGTAGAAGAGGCAACTTGGGAAGTGGAGCAGCAGATGCAAGAGCGATATCCTGAGTTGTTTACTTAATTTCGAGGACGAAATTTCTTGTAAGGGGCGAGGAAATGTGACACTCAGATATAAGCAAACCCTAATCTTTATTATCTCTTGTCTTTGGAAATATTTTATGAAGTTATTGGAAGAAGATCGAGTGAAAATCGATTAAATAGGTTATTTTGTTGGGTAGGGGTAAAATAGTCTTTTCACTCAAAATTGAGGCCAAAGTGAGTTTTGATCTCATGAAAAGTCTTAGAATTTCATAAATATCATGTTGGTATGTTTAATTTCAATTCGAGACGCAGTTGGTATATTTTTGGGAAGTCGGAACCAAAAAGGGTAAAATCATCATTTGATAAAGTTTTGATTGACCAAGTTAGATGTCAAGAATATAAATTAGCATGATAGAGTGTGTTAGAAGGAAAGATAGATTTTATAACCATAAGAATGCCAAAATTTCTATTTTGGACAAAAAGGGACAATTTTGCTAAAAAGGGCAAAATGGTCATTACATCAAGGGTCGGAAGGACTCTGCCTGATTTTGATCATCCATAACTCTTGTAAATGTTGTAAATAAGATATAGAAAAAGTGGAATTGAATTAGGATATGAATTTCTCTATAAAGGATGAAAAAGGACCAAAGTGACCAATTTTCTTCATTAGGGGTAAAATGGTCTTTTCACAAAGAATTAGAAGAAAAAGTGGTAATTAAAATTGATGGACTAAAGTGAAAGAATATAAAAATGGCTTGAGTAGTCTCATAATTTTTTTGGGAGCTAAATGCAAGCTTTGAAATATTTTTGGATAATAGTATAATTTTCAAAAATATGAATTTGGATAAGATTGGTTGACTTTTCAAAATTAAAGCAAAACCCATTTTTTCTTATTCCTGGCCGTGAGATGCTTTTCTCTTTTTCTTTTAAATTTTTGGACAAAAATCAAGCAAAATCAAGCAAAATCTCTTAATCCGCCCGATTAAACGCGTTACCGCAGAAGGAAAAATTGTTCTACGCGTCGAGAGCTTTAATTTGACGATAAAAGTTCTTGATTTTACTAACTTTTAATTTATGAATTTATTGAAAAGTGGTTTTAATAGTGGTTTATGATTTTTAATGGTGATTTAGGTGATCTTGCGGTATTGGGAGGTTTAATCAAGTAATTGGCATATTTTAAAGGTAAGAAAATATAATTTTCTTTTATGAAATTTGTGATTGGTTGTTGATTTGTGTAGGAATAAATTTAGGGATGGTGTTTAGACCAAATTGGGTGTAGAATAATGTATAAAATGGAGAAAATTAGAAAGAGTGGCAAAATGATAAATTCAGAATACTGTTCATCGAGCCTCTAAATGATATACTTTAATATGTTATGGTATGTTTGAATGTGTATAGGTATGTTAGAGAGCGAATGAAATTAGTAGGAATTGATTTGGGTGGACAAAATGATGAAAAAAATTGAAGGAAGGGTAAAATGGTAATTTTAGTTATTATTGTGGAGATTTAGAAATATTTTGATGTGTTATATATGCATAATACTTTATATGGTTGTTGGAATGCATAAATAAATTATTATTATGGCCGTGTAATCGAAGCGTGGTTAATAGAATTTAGAATAAATTGTAATATTCAGGACGTTGCACGTTGGTTGTCATAATAATTATAGTAGTTATAATTATTATGTAAATTTTCTTTATTAGTAAATGATGCGTTGATGTGGTTATCCATTAATATTGGATAGTATACGATATATTTATCGTGATAGTAGAAATTATAATTGTGACGAATAAATTTCAGTGAATCTGGTAGATTGGGTATTTGCGAGTGTATGTGATTATGGAAGTGTTATGAATTTTTGGTTATGTATCACTATCTGCAAGTGCATTATACATTCATTATGTGAATGAATTTCATATGCACATAAATAAGTTGGGCACAATTATAATGCTACCATGGGTTCATCAT
>CP135548.1:2672059-2697815 GCA_032402905.1 Khaya senegalensis | reverse complement strand
CAGTTTTGCCCTTTCCTGTTATTTTGACCCATTTTTTGCTAAAATTGTTCTAACTAGAGTTCCAAAAATTTTCTTATATATTTCACAGCCCAAAACTCAAAATATATTACAAAAATAATTATACTAAGGTTTCAAAGAAATATCTAGATTTTGAGGATGTTACATTCTATTTCTATCCTTATCAATAAATACTTACATGACCATATAAAATCAATACATTGATATATGTATAGATAACAACTAAATGTCTCAGCCATATAAAGAGAAACTAATTGAAAACTGGCATGACCATACCATTTCAACCACACACTCGGTCCAGGATAACCATATTATCTTAGGCACACAATCAATATCCACATAAGACAGAAATATCTCAATTATCTATATATACACAAGCGAGGGTATTAGTAAGAACGATAACACTTCTTCTCTATACCATTTTCACTCTCGGAAGGTTAATGCTAGTAATTTATTGCGTTTACCAGTGATTGATCATACTTAAAGACATCATGGATTATGGTTGTTACTTTAGCCCATAGGGCCATTTGGAGGACAGTTGTGGATTTAAGCTACCCCTCAAGGTGCCACAATCTTACTATCATATCTCAATTATAAGCTGGCTACAAGTCCAGTTGGGGTGCGAGGGAACATACATGTCTAATCCACATATCCTAATCATCTCAATACTGATTCATTACCAGTCTATTTTATCATACATCCACATTATCTCTTTACTCTTACTATATCAAGACAACCTGACAATTATACCATAATCACAAATACATGACCACCATTCCTTATCCCATACTAGAGATTCTTTCACTTACATAAACCATAACTATACCACTATAGGAACACATATCAGTGTAATCTTAGTCATCTGCCAAGGTACACTGATAATAACAAACGTAAACTCATAACATCGTTCCTACACCATCTCATAACATATTCTATGCTATTACATCCTTACCGTATCCTCAACCACACGTATAAATGTGTAAACTAATATATCGAATGACCTACAATACACACAATGTGCTTTTTCAAGCATCTCACGTGATCTTTAATCTATTATGGACTCACACGTATTCTTTTCGTTTCACAAGCATACCGGTGGCTAGACAAGATTCTATGTACTTAAAGTGAGACGGCCTAAATATTGCCTAACCCATTAACTTATTTTAATTATAATTCCCCCTTTCAAGCTAATGTTGGCTTTCTTTTTCTACAAGATTAAGTTCCCTCTTAAACAACTGGAGCTTGTCAAGGTGTAATTAGACTTCAACCATTACCGCAATTCATAATCATAATAAAATTCGATTATGACTACAAATAAGGACAACCCTAAACCCTCCTCTACATATGAAAACCATAACTCAAAGAAAATGTCACAAATAGCTATATGAATAGTAATTCTTATAGAAATTCGGTAAAGATTCGTCTATACATATAAGCTACCCTACCTGCACAAGAAAATCAGGACAATCCTAATACCAAATGAAACACAGTGTATTACTATCTCATCACTATTCACATAACCATAAGCAACTCTTATCAGATAGAGGTATTATACCATGCAGTTTGAATCTAGAATGCACATGAATTCATTTTATTTATAAATTGGTCATAATTAAGTAAATTATGGATTGTGGTAATGATGTTCACTATACACTTCAATATATATATAATGGTCCTTTGCTGTGACACTCAGATATAAGTAAACCCTAATCTTTATTACCTCTTATCTTTGGAAATATTTTATAAAGTTATTGGAAGGAGACCAAGTGAAAATCGATTAAATAGGTCATTTTGTCGGATAGAGATAAAATAGTCTTTTCACTCAAAATTGAGGTTAAAGTGAGTTTTGATCACATAAAAAATCTTAGAACTTCATAAATATTATGTTGGTAAGTTTAATTTCAATTCGAGACGTAATTGGTATATTTTTTGCGAAGTCAAAAATAGAAAGGGTAAAATTATTATTTTGATAAAGTTTTGATTGATCAAGCTAGATGTTGAGGATATAAATTAGTATGATAGAGCATGTTAGAAGGAAAGATAGATTTTATAACCCTAAGAATGTCAAAATTACAATTTTGGGCAAAAATATATAATTTTGCTAAAAAGGGCAAAAGTGGTCATTACGTCAAGGGTCAGAAGGACTCTCCCAGATTTTGATAACCCAAAACTCTTATAAATGTTGTAAATAAGATATAGAAAAAAACATAATTGAATTAGGATATGAATTTCTCTAGAAATGATAGAAAATGACCAAAATGACAAATTTTCTTTATTAAGGATAAAATGATCTTTTCACAAAAAATAGAAGAAAAAGTGATAATTAAAATTAATGGACTAAAGTGAAAGAATATAAAAATAGTTTGGGTAGTCTCATAATTTTCTTGGTAGTTAAAATGGAAGGAAAATAGAAAATAAGTATAATGAGAATTTTAAGTACTATTCGATGACCTTAATTATTATTTTTACAGTTTATTTATATGCTTAGAAGTGAGTTATGAAACATTGGAAATAGTACATTTGAGTTGGATGGACAAAATGAGAAAAATTTAAGGAAGGGTAAAATAGTAATTTTAGTTATTATTATGAAAATTTAGAAATATTTTGATGTGTTATGTGTATATAATGCTTTATATGGTTGTTGAAATGTGTAAAGGAATTATTATTATAGCCGTGTGATCGGAGCGTGATTAATATTAGAATAGATTGTAGTATTTATAACATTGCATGTTGGTTGTCATAATAATTATAACAGTTATAATTATTATATAAATTTTCTTTATCAGTAAATGATGCGTTAATGTGGTTATTCATTAATATTGGATATTTATACGATATATTTATCGTGATGGTATAAATTATAATTATGATGAATAAATTTTAATGAATCTGGTAGACTGGGTATTTGCGAGTGTATGTGATTATAGAAGTGTTATGAATTTTTGGTTAAGTATCACTATCTACAAATGCATTATGCATTAATTATGTGAACGAATTTCATATGTGCATGAAAATCGAGATGTGGACGCTATTTATCATTTTTGTGTATATAGGTGTGCATATGTGATATTCATTGTGCATGGTTTGAGTGTACAATAGTATTTGAAAATGAATGCATGGCTTTGGGCCATGTGGTATTAATTGTATAACTACACTAGTTCTAGATCTGGATATTCAGATACCCTTCACACCCGCTGGCTTGGTTATAACCAGATTACATGATCAATCATATATAAAATATACGCTCAGCCCGATAGACGAGTGGTGTGAATGGATAAAGGTTGGACGGATTTACTTTGTAGCCACAATCCATAATTGTGTTAGCATGACCGGTCGTATTTTGTCGGTAATTTGTTGAAAATATCATGTGATATTGATTTCGAAATGTATGTAGACTTATTTGCATTTTATACAATAACTATGAGCATTATGTTGATAGTGATACAAAATGTACGGTCGGAGTATATTTATCTCGTTAGATTATGTTAAGGCGATATGAGTTTAATAACTTCTACGTCATCAGTATTTTATAACATATATGGTAGGAAAACAAATTCTGTACTAGAATATTATGTTTTCTTATTGAGTTGTTTTGCTCACCCTTTGTTGATTGTAATTTTTATAAGTAATATGACACCGCGGGATATTGATGCGAACTCTTCAATGCATCAGCAGGGATAGTATCTTGATGATGAGGGTATTTTTGGTGTTAATGCATAATTATGCATATATATATATATATATATATATGTATATATATACGTTGATACAGTGAACTTATATTTTTTGAGTTACATACTATGAACTATGTATGTAACCAGGATATTATACATATCCAGCTTCCGTGTATATATATATATATATATATATGTATCAATTATTTTGGCTATAAATATGTTCCTTAACTTAAATTAAATTTAAGTTGTTTTCTAATACTTGACCCGTGATATATATATATATATATATTTATATGATTATTGTTTTTAAATAGGGTGCGTACTACCAAGTCGTATACTACATCCTAAAAGTGGTTGCATATACATACATCAGTACTAAGGATAGTACTCAATATGTGCATTGGGTGAAAATAATGGTATGAGCATAATTAGTAACATACTTAGGTCGTGTGTGACTACATAATTAAATATAAGTTTGTGCGTATGTATAAGGATATACCACATCGGTGTACCATTGGGTTATCCATTATGTCAATGCATAATTTTTGGTACGTACTATATCAATATTGCCGAATGTTTTATTTAAAAAGGATTATGTTTTAATTAATGGTTATGTGTAGATATATATATATATATATATCTTTATGTTTTTTTTAAAAAAAATTTCAGATTGTATCTTGTGTGGTTGATTTTAAATATAAGAGTGTTACATTCGCCCACTCCAGATCTCTCAGACTGGCAAGATAAATAGTTCTACCACGGGTTCCACGTACCCAAGAGTGCCATGGAGAACAGCTGCTTCCTACTATGGTTCAACATACCCCTCAGGCACCATGGTTTTATTATCATTTCTCAATTGCTATAGGTTCAACATACCTCGAATGGCACCATAGTCTTATTATCAATATTGAGTTGCTGCGGGTTCAATATACCCCGAAGGGCACCACAGTCTTATTATCGATTTTGACCTGCTGTGGGTTCAACATACCCCGTAAGACACCACAATCTTATTATAATGATACTACTCCATCTTGAGTGGCTCTAATAGTGTGAAGGAAAAATTACCGATTTATAATTATCCCAATTATACCACTTAACTGCACAGATTTATTCTCAATCGACTTGATCATGACAAAATGACCTATTTGTCCACACTAATCAAAAGGGCAAGTTAAGAATTTCATAATAAGCAATATAATTATCTATGATACGCATGGGTCCATCGTAAGACTAGTAGTACTAAGCCACGAAAACATATTTCAATCCGGATATATATATATACCATAACACTATCAAGATAAAGAAACGGGAATATATTTCAGGCCAGACACATGGATACACCATATCACTATCAATACAAAACCACGAAAATATATTTCAATCATTTCTCACATAATGTATTAATACATGCAATCCTAACGCGTTATCATAAGTCAAACTATGCTTAATACTTTACTACGGCACAATAATTACAACACACTAACATATACACATAGGTCCATCCGAACAGCATTACACCAACAAGTACAACATCTACTCAATCATTCATTCACATGGGCATAATTACATATGCATATATAAGCGTACCTACCATATGAATATATATATATATATATACACATATATGGGACATACAATGCTGTATAGGTATTTTAGAATACCTCATGTAGCACTGCAGGTCAAACGAGGATAGTATTATATTTATAAACATATATATATATATATATATATATATATAACACAGATACTAACACTTCTAATTATACAATCATGTCCATTCTTCGTCAATGAGACTTTTCTACAATTCAAACTGATGTTATGATATACATTCATATATTTACAGACATTATAAATATTAATGCCCATTTTGTTCACAATTTAAATATCATATTATTTTACCTCTAGACACCCGGTGCCTATGCGGATAACGAAAAATTGTCTCAGAGAGGATATACACGTCCTAAATACTCCTAAAAAAACGTGTTAAATACTATTTATCATACTATTTATATACTATTTATGAGTACTATTTAACCCACAAAATTTTAGTTTCTATTTCATGAACAGAATACACCATCATGATCCTTGCGATGTCATGATACTATTTATGGTGTTCATATGTCACAAAACACAGATTTAAGCATTCAAAATCACCAAAAACCATAAAATTTCTATATTTCGGGGTGCTTTCTTTGCACCCTTGAATCATCATCGAAACACAATCTAAATTGAGATTTAAACATACCGCGTTAAAGTACAAGTGTCAGATAGCATATTGATCGGTTCAGATTCCACCGAAATAGCACAGATCGCCAAAAATCTTATCAGAAAGATAGCCCGTCAATCAGCCATCCCACACCAGAATCTGGTGGTTAGATGCCGGATCTGGGCACACCATCGTGAAGAGGATGACGTCACGGTGGTAGACTCGCTAGCCGTGACAATCAACTCCCTGTGTACCGCCGTGAATAGGCGGTTAAACTTCACATTGATAGGCACTCCGGCGGCGGCGATCGTGGGGGGGTTGGTTTGCGGTGCTGCACTCGCGACGGCCCGATGGTCTTCCACTAGCCGGCGGTGAGGTGATATGAGCTCCGGTGATGAAAGTCACTATTTATAGGAGAGAGAGACGTGGGGAGGAGAGAGAAAGAAGAGAAAGAAAGGGGAGGAAAAAAGTGAGGTTGTGATGTCAGGTTTTCCAACCCCGTTCCGCTTATATAGTCGTGCACGCATGATGATAAATTACATCTTTTTGCTTTAGTTGCCAGATTTTTGATATTGGTAATAAAATACTGTATTTTTCACTCACACAGTGCACTGTCATGAATGCAGGCCAACTCCCTCTCTTATCAAAATCCTCGAAAATACTGTAATACAAATTTCGTGATAGGATTCTAAGAGTATACAAATTTCGGGATGTTACAATTAAAATATTCAATAATACTCGTAAATTACTTTAAATACTATTTTAATTAGTATGTAATTGTGTGATAATTAAAAAATTAGATCTAGTATTAACACATTTGACAACTAATTTTTTTTAAACAAATAGTCAATTATATGGTATATACTTGTATTTTCAATTTTATAATCTTGTAGTCCTGATCATTACCAAACAAACCCTTAATATTAAATAAATAATTCTAAATAAGAGTTTCATCAAATAAAGATTTAATGCATGGTTAATAGCATAAAATTTGGATTTTCTCATTTATGACTCATAATCGTAGCTATAAAAGGAAGAAAAGTTAATCTAAAATCTTATAGTTGGTTTTTAATTCATTTTACAAATAAAAGAAAAGATGTTGAAAATAAAGCAAGCAGATTCTTCGAATACTATTGGATTGTTTGAAACTAAATATTAAAATCAACCGAATATTGTTGCCAATATAATTGCACCTACCTTTTAGTAACAAAGTAAAAAGAATTCTATATAAGTATTTGTTGTAATCACTTAATTATCATCAACTTGAATTCTTTTCATTCGAAAAGTTAAAGCAAAATCAAGACAAAAAGGAGAACAAGTAATTTTACTAGTTCTCTTATTGTCTTTTCTATTGTATTAGTTTTACATTTAGCAGCATCTACATCTAATAGAGACTTAATTAGGTACCATAATCTAATGTAAGCCATAAAGATATGCTACAACATTTGAAATTACAAGACAACATCAAATTTGATTTTCATGCTCTATGGTTGATAGTGGAAACAACTTCTTTGATGAAAGAAAGTCGAGAGCTAACAACACACTAGATGGAATTGACTTGTGTGGCAAAAAGCCTATTGGTCGATTCACAGGGTTAACACGCTTTGAAGTGTTTTATTCATAAAAATAGAGATTACAAATGTGTAGAAGAAAGTGTGAGCTTTCTATCAAGCTTAGCAACACCAAATTTAAATGCCTATAATCATATATCTTGATCAAGGTGGTGTAACACACATTCCTTACTAAGGGAACACTTGGCTTTTGGTATGATTATGGCAATAGATTTAATATTAATGATTACTACGATGTTATATGATTTGTGTGTTACAGGGTATTTTTCTTTTTTTTTTTTTAACCTTTTAGATACTTGAGATTTTTGAATGGTCTAGAAGCAATCCGATGCCTCCAAAATTTTGGGTCTTTCCTTCATCTCTTCCTACGCATTCAAGTTTGTACAATTCTTTTTGCTTAGAATTGCAAGCGAAATTGTAATATTAATTGATTAAAACAGGTTGCCTTTAGCTATTAAAACTTTTGTTTTCCCCTACAAATAATTGTAGTGAAAATTTTATGCTATTGTTGCATGGTTTATATGTTCATGTCATATTTATATGGCAAGAAGCTTGTAAGACCAATTACACCTCTCATTTTGCAATTACGAGAAGAACTCTACACTCAACCTTACCATAAAGTGAATTGGAGGAAAGCAAGCCATTTAAGTTCTAAGGTGAGCTTGATTACCATCATGCGTTGCATGTTTATATTTTTGTCTTCTTAAATATATTTCTTTGAATGCCCAATATTGAGTTAACCATACAAAATTGGTTAGTACTGTAGCAATATCTTTACTATCTCTATCCTTTGATATAGAACTTGATTTGGGATAGTCTGTATGTACTCAGAGAGCCTCTTATTACTCGTTGGCCTTTTAATAAGTTGATGATAATGAGCTCTTCAAGTAACAATGAAGCACATTCATTATGAAGATGAGAATAGACTATACATGTTGGAAATTAGAGAAAAGTTAGCAATTATAGCTAGTGCTTGGAAGAAAATCGATAATGGTAATCATGTTAGGGATGGTGTTTGAAAAAGAAGATTGTGATTGCAAATAACTTGCTTCATTATAGGGATTTTATTTTTTTACCTTCTATATTTATAGGCGTCTTGTACATAAAGGATTGAATCAGTTTATCAGTTGATATATAGAAAACAGAGACTTTTTTTATCCCTTTTATATTTTATTTCCATAGTTCTCTGTTTTTCAATACATCATAATTGGATGCACAAAAAATGTACATATATATTATAATTATCATAATTAATTAGATATATATAATGTAGAAATTTGTATATATTACTTTACATAAGCTATGCATATATTAATACTTTGAATTCTCTTAACTATGATATTTGAACAACATACATATATCTAGGTACTATATATACTTACTTCTTGGGTTGAAGATCCCAATGGAAATTATTTTAAGGTGCATCTTGGTAGGATTCTTGACTATTTGTAGGCTACTGAAGATGGAATGAAAATGCAAATTAGTACTACTAGACTACTAACACATACATATATGCATGTAATCTACCTGCATGTGCATGATTTCCATGCTAATTAATTAACTTTTCACATAAATTGTGAAAGGTTATTCAAAATTCACAATCTAATTTATAGTTCATGCTTCTGTATATTAACTCAAAGCTAAGCTGCATTAAGTGTGCTGAGTTGGCAAAAAGATAATATAGTTGAGCTGTACAATTTTCAATTAAGTTAGATAGCAACTGAATTTAGAAGGTTGGTTAATTTTTGTAATTGAAAATTAGGTTGAATGTAATTCATATAAAAGCAGTATATGAATTAAAAAAAAAAAAAGCAAAATAAAATAGAAAAGAAAAAGAAGATCGATGAGATATCAAAGCAGGAAGTTAAGAGAAAGAGAAAGGAAATTGTTCTTGTATTTTTCTTTTCTTGTTCTGTATTGACACTGATGGTTTCTTAATAATTCAATATCAAGTTTTCCTTGGCATTCATTCTTTTAGTTTTAACTTATAACTCTTATTGGTAATCGATTAAAGTATTCTATGTCCTCTTGACTACATTAAGTTAAATTACAATTTTTTGCATATGGATTAACAATTCAGGTTTTGAGTTCTATAAATAACACTAGGTAATCTTCGTTGTTGACATCTTAGTTAGAATTCAAGCAAGTTGATAGGCTACGCAATATCTGGGCTGCCTCACTTCAAGTCTGTACTATCTTGTCTAACCTAATGGTGTCAAAATGAACTTTTTAGTTTGACAGTAACAATCTTAATTTAGTCATTTTCACCTTACTATTGCATTCATAGTTAAATTACAAGAGTTGGTAATTTGCAAAATGTTATCCCACACGAAAATCAGTCACTTCCTCCTTAATGTAACTTGTCCATTTTTGTAAACAGCTCTATGTGTGTGTATGTATATATATATTAGTTGCACTTCTATTGTATGTATGGTTCTTATACAAGAAATATATACAAAAATCAGCTTCAAAAAGGTTGTTCTACACTACTTGTTTCACATATACTAAAATCTTAACTTGGTATCAGAGGTATTATGGCTACCAGCCACCATTCTTCAAGCTCTACACAAATAGACATTAATGCTTCAACAGCCTTTAAACAAATCCATCTATTATTACTTTTCCAAGTACCATCAAACTAACGGACATAAACTTACTTTAGATGGCTCAACATTTGCCATTAGTTAAAAGTAATGGTCTAAAGGATGTTTTAGATGCAAACATAATTCTACCCAACAAATATGTTGTCACTATTTATGAAGAAGAAAATAGTATGACTACTAGCAACCTAGTGTACAAAACTTGGAAAAAACAAAATTAACAACTTATAGGATGGTTGTTTTCAATTCTAAGTGAACTAAAACTAGCCACTACTATGGAATGCTCTTCCCCTACTGAATTATGGCAATCTTTAGAGAAAACTTTCTTTACAAAATCCATGGCTAAAATAATCAATCTTAAAAGTCCCATCACTTCAACAAAGAAGGAAAGTATGAAAATGTCTGAATATTACCAAAAAATGAAAGGCATTGCCGATGCTTTAAGTGTTTGTGGTGATAACTTATCAGACAAAGATCCGATCATGTACATTCTAGATGGATTGGAAAGAGATTATGAGTCAATGATAGTTAATCTATCATCTAGCCAAGAAGTATTAACACTAGTAAAGGTGTATTCTATGCTACTTAATCAAGAAAATATATGGGATAGTTGGAATGGAATTTAAAATTTTAGCTTTCATCAAGAAATCACAGCAAATCTTACAATTCAACCTAAAATCAGAAAAAAATCTAGAATCCAACAAGCCAAAGATGGAACTTTTTTAATGGTGGTGGCAGAGAAAAGGAGGATCCAAGCCAATCTGTCAAATCTTCATGATGGTAGGACATATTGCTACTGAATGCTAGCATATATTTGACAAAGAGTTCATTCCTCAACAATCAAGACAATAAAGCAAAGCAACCTACCTAACAAGCCTTAAAACCACAAGTGATCCTGCTCGGTACGTAGACAGTGGATCAACAAATCATGTTACACATTCTTTGTAGAATCTAAGCACCAACTCATAATATAAGGGAAGTGATAAACTAGTAGTGAGTAATGATCAAAGCTTTTACATGTTGGACACTCAAAATTTCACACACCACATGCCTCAGATCAGGTTAAACTTAACAAAGTTCTATATGTGCCTAAAATCTTAAAAAACCTAATTAGTGTTTTTAAACTGCTCAGCAATAATCATGCCATTATTATATTTAATAAACATTGTTGTGAAAGATTTGATGGCAGGGAAGGTGTTACTTCGAGAAATAGTTAAAAAAGGTCTGCATAAGTCACACAATCTACCCTCACTCACACTGAAAAACAAATCTCTGTATGAACTCATTTTTAAACATAAACCGAATTTTAAACTTATGAAAGTATTTGAATGCGAACGCTATCCTTTTCTTAGGCCATACAATAAATATAAGTTAAGTTTTCAAATTTCAAAATATGTTTTTATTGGTTATAGTCTATATCACAAGGGTTACCTTTGTTTACACTCATCAAAAAGGATATATATTGCTCGAAATATAGCCTTTAATAAATATAAATTTTCATTTGAGTCTAATCCCAATTTTATACTTCATATTCCTATATTTACATAGAATGAATAGATGATTACTTTGCCTTACTTCACATTTTCAAACTAGTACAATCATCACCACATAAACCTTCTAGTAGTTGATACAGAGTCTATTACAGCATCCTCAGGCAAATAATCTTTTACTCCTTCAGAGAAGGAACAACTAAAACTAGTGAACCTAAAAACACTTCACCAATCACTGTTACCACTTCAATCCATAAATGAACTAAGCCAAATAACACTCTTATCCCATGTCAATCAGTTTAATAAAGTATAAATAGGTCATCCATTGATGACCAAAAGTAAGACTGGAATTTTCAAGGCTAAAGTCTATCATTCCAATATTGTAGAGATAAAAGAAGGTGATATTCTCATAAATGAAGTTCAAACTCTCAAAAATCCTAGGTAGAAAACTGCTATGGATCAGAAGTATTGTGCATTGATAGATAATCACACCTTCGACCTAGTACCATACTCTATTGACCTGAAAGTTGTAGATTGTCGATAGATCTTCAAAATCAAACAGAATTCTGATAGAATAGTTTGAAGACATAAAGTAAGACTAGTGGTTAAAGGGTTCTTACAGACTTTGGGAGCAGATTTTACTGACACCTTTAGTCTTATGATCAAGCCTTCAACCACTAAAATTGTCTTAACCTTAGCTCTTTTAAAAAATTAGATATTAAGGCAAATAGACATAAACAATGCCTTCCTTAACGGTAAGTTAAATGAAGTTGTTTACATAAGTCAACCACTTAGTTTTGAATACAAAAATACTCTTATATATATGTGCAAGCTTAAGAAAGTAATCTATGGGCTAAAACAGGCACTTAGAGCTTGGTTTGATAAACTCAAAACAGTCCTAAAATCATGGAACTTCAACAATTCCATGTCTAATGTGTCCTTGTTCCACAAGACTAATGAAACTGTTATAATTCTATTCCTTGTATATGTAGATGACATAATTATAACAGCGGATAATTGTGCTAAAATAGAAATTTTGATTAAGATGTTAAAATAACTCAATTTCTTCCTTGGATTGGAAATCATTAGGTCAAGAGGTAGCTTGTACATATCTCAAACCAAATATATAACTCATCTCCTCATTAGAGTGTAAAGGAATGAAAACATCAATGGCTGCAGGTAGCAAACTCAGCAAATACTGCAACATACCTTTAAAAAATAAGACTCTTTATAATCTGTGCTAAGTTCTTTATAATACACCATACTTTCAAGACTAGACATTACTTACACAGTCAATAAACTGAGTCAGTACATGCACAAACCTAGAGAAAAACACTGGAAGGCCTGCAAAAGAATACATAGGTACTTGAAGAAAACACTGCATCTGGGACTAAAATTTAGCAAACTTGATTTATTAGAATTGGTAAGCTTCTCATATACAAATTAGGCTACCGATGTTGATCATAGAAGATCAATCACAAGCTATTGTCTATATTTAGGTAACAGCCTAATCTCATAGAGATTAAGGAAACAATCTAGGTAGCAAGATCATCAGCAGAGTTAGAATATAGAGTTATAGCTCATGTTGCAACTGAACTAAGTTGGATCAGATCATTGCAAAGTAAATCAAAGTAATTGTGGAACCCATAACCTCAATATATATATATATATATACACGCACGCGCACACACACACACACACATATATATAAATTTAGATTAATTATTTAGAATTTTAATTTATTTAATCAAATCATAGATGTTAAAGAAAAACTTCTATTAAATATTTTTTTCTAATAAAAGTAAAACATACACATATATAAATTACAACCACAGAAGTAAACAATTAAAAATCATTTAGTAAGAATCCAAAACTCTAACATGTACGTATTCAACTTAATTCATTCACTAAAATAGCACCTTTACCACATAAATAGTAATTTTTATAAAAATTTCGATAAGACTTCGTTTACATATATATACTACACTACTTGCAAAGGAAACTAGAATGCTCCCAATATTATTTAGTAACGACTTACTGCTTTTTCAACAGATATCAATACCACTACACATCGTCTTTTAGCACACAGAAGTATTCTATTACACATTTTTTTTATCACTCTTTTTTGTTTTATACCATTCTAATTCTATTCATTCTGTTTTTCCAGTCTAAAGTATGGATTCTATTTTTTGTATTTTGTTTTGTATTCTAACAATATAATATACATACTAAACTGTATAGCACACATTAGCATGTAAGCAAAATAATTTAGTACATTCCATTTATTCTGCTCTAATCTGATTCTGATTCATTTTATTCTGGACCGGTCATAATTAGGGTAACTATGGATCATGACCACAATTCAAACAGAATCCTCATCCTACATACCCACAAATAAATTCTGTTCGTATTGTATAAATTTTGTATTGTCATGCCTCCCCGGCTAGGGCCTACACCAGAGCCACGTCTTCCCACATATGGCCAATGCAACTAATTCCTTACCAACATTAAAAAGAATTCATACACATTACTAAATCACATGAACACAAGTGCATATACCCATAATCAATAATCATAATAAAATAATAATACCTATTAATATACATACATATATATATATATATGTATACAAATACATATATATATATTAATATATCATATGTACTATACTATAACGCCATACCATGCACTATGATTAAAACATACAACGCCGTAAACGTATTTTAAAATATCTCGGTATAACGATAGATGTTGATAGAATATATTACACATTCCAATACAATCCATTATATTTCCCATAACTTATCAAAATTATTCCAACACTTCTAAATTTCATAAACATACTCATTCTCCATCAATGGGATTTAATTCAATATATTCCATAATCATATCTATAAATTAATATATTCATCAAAATATAACACTATAGAACTCATATGATTATTCATACTTTTTTAATGGCTGAATTTTCAATTATACCATTTTTCCAATATCTTCCATTTTTATTCACCCAAGTCAAATTCTGCTAATCCTAATATTTTACAATGCATTTATAAACATATATAAATATATCATAAAACAACATTTAGGGTTGCCCAAATAGTTATCAAAATTATCATTTTACCATTTTTTTTCATTTATCTTCTATTTTAATCAACCAAATCAAGTTCAGTCAATTTTGTTGATTCACCATACTAATATTAACACATAATTCTCTCAAAAATCAGCATGCAAGGCCTTAATAAACATTACCAAAAATTTTTAATTTTGTCCTTTTTTCATTTTTCTTCTAATTTACATATCCAAATTAATTTCTACCAATTTTTTTTATTCCTTAACACATTTATACATATTTTAATATATCAAAATACATCAAAAGCAAACATTTAAGTGTTTCATGAATAGTGACTGAATATGTCATTATATACATAAACTAAAATTTTTCTCTTTACACAATTCTGTTCACTCTAATATACTTTTTAAACATTCGATTTTATAAATTATGCATTAATTCTACAAAACTCCCAAATTACTAAGTTAGAATTTAGGGTTTTTACCTCAAATCCAAAATTAATGGTAATTACACCAAATTTAAGTTAAAAAAAAATACTTAAATCACCATTTAAAACTATAAAACCACCATCAAAATCACTTTTCAACAAATTCATAAACTAAAATTTAATGAAAACAAGAACTTTTATCATAAAATTAAAACTCTTGACTCCTAGAATAATTTTTTCTTCTGCAGTAGCATGTTTAATTGAGCAGATTATGAGATTTTGTTTGATTTTTTTTAAGAAAATAAAAAAAATTTGAAAAAAAAGGGAGAGAGTGATTCACGGCAAGAGAGAGAAAAAAGAAGTTAAATTGATCTAATTTTGACAAGTCAAAAAGTCTCATCTAACTTAACATTTTTGAAAATTACACTTTCACCTAATAACTTTCAAAAGTTTACATTTAACTCCTAAGAAAATTATATGGCTACTCAAGTTATTTTTAAATTCTTTCATTTTAGTCCATCAGTTTTAATTCTCACTTTTTTTCAAATTCTTTATAAAAAGACTATTTTACCCCTAATAAAGAAAACTGATCATTTTAGTCATTTTTCATCATTGTTAGGAATATTCACATTTAAATTCGATTATACTTTTTTCTATATCTTATTTATAATATTTACAAGAGTTCTAGATTATTAAAATTTAACGGAGTCCTTCCAAACCCTAGCAGAGTCCTTTCGAGCATTGGCATAATGACCATTTCGTCATTTTTAGTAAAATAGTCACTTTTCATCTAAAATAGTAATTTTGACATTTCTAAAGTTATAAAATATATTTTTCCTTCTAACATACTCTATTATACTAATTTACATTCTCAACATCTAGTTTAGTTAATCAAAACTTTATCAAAATGATAATTTTGCTCTTTTTTGTCAATAGTACCCATTTTTACTAAATTTCCTCCAAACACATTCTAAAACTTCTCTTCTATATTTTTCTACTCCAATACTGTTACTATTTCTACTTCAATGTAAATATAATAGCAAATTTAAACAATATCTAAATTTGAGGATGTTACAACAATGGTATGGACTAATAGTTAGTGTAACATCTTAAAATTTTTATACCCTTACAACCCTGTCATGGAGTTATAATACAGTATTTTTGAGAATTTTGATAAGAGAGAAAGTTGACCGGTATTCGGGACAGCATACTGTATGAGCAAAAAATATAGTATTTTATTATCGGTATCAGAAATTTGACAACGGAAGCGAAAAACTATAATTTTCGTCGTGCATGCTCGACTATATAAGCGGGAAGGGGTCGGAAAACTCGAAAAAATAAAATTCACTTTTTTCCTCCATTTTCTCTCTCTTCTCTCTCCCCTCCCCACGGTTCTCTCTCCTGTGAACAGTGACTTTCGTCACCGGACCTCGGATCACCTCACCACCGGCAAGTGGAGGACCGCCGGACCGCCGCGAGTGCAACGCCGCCAACCCCACCCCGATCGCCGCTGCCACGCACCCTCACGCGCCGCCCGAAGCTCCGCCAACGTAAACTTTGACCAGCGATTCACGGTGGACGGCGGCGAGTTGACCGACACCTCTGGCGCGTCTGGCACCGTCTCGCCGCCCTCTTCACGGTGGTGTACCCCGTTCTGGCATTTGGTCACCGAATTCCGGCATGGGAAGGCTGATCGGGAAGGGGTGTTTCCGGTAAGATTTCCGGCAACCGGTGTAGCTCCGGTGGAATCTGAACCGACCAGTATGCTCTCCGACACTCATACTCCAGCGCGCATCCCGACATCGCAAGGATCGCGATGGTGTGTTCCATTCGTGAAACGGAAACCGAAAGTTCGTGGGTTGAATAGTATCTGTAAATAGTGCCCCCTGAACAGTAACTGGCACGTTTTTCGAGAAAAAATTCTTAGCGTACGAAGGAGTATTTCGAACGCGTATACCCTCTCCGGGGCAGTTTTTCATCATTCGTATAGACATTGGGTGCCTGATGGTAAGATAATATAATATTTAAATTGTGGAAAAATTGGTTTTAATATTTATAATGTTTATAATTGCATGAATATACATTATAATATTGAGTTAAATAGTAGAAAAGTCTCGTTGACGGGGAATGGGCATGATTGTGCAATTAGAAGTGTTAATATCCGTGTGTTAGATATATATATATAGTTATAAGCGTAATACCATTACCGTCGACCTGCAGTGCTAGATTAGGTATTCTAAAATACCTATACAGCATTGTATGTCTCATGTTTGTATTTACATATATTTATATGGTAGGAACGCTTGTATATACACACGTAATTATGCCCTTATGATGGAATGATTGAGTAGATGCTGCATTCGATGTTTTGCAATGCTATTCGAATTAACATGTGTGCATACGTTAGTATATTATATTTATTGTGCCATAGTAAGGTAATGAGTATATTTTTACTTGTGATGACATGTTGGGATTGCGTGTAATAACGCAATATATGATAACCGATTAAAATATGTTTCTGCGAATTTGTATTAATAGTGGTATAGTATATCCATGTGTTCGAATTGTGATATATTTCTATGTTTTTATCTTGATTGTCTTATGGGATATTTATATGCCAGAGTGGAATATATTTTTATAACTAAGTACTACTAGCCTTACGACAAATCCATACGTATGAAATCCTTTTAGAATATAAGGACTAATAAATGTGTTACATAGGTAATTATATTACCTATCATGAAATTATTAAAATGCTGCTTGATTAATGTAGGCAAAATAGTCATGTTGTTATGACTGAGTCGACTATGAATAAATCTATGTGGATAACTGGTATAATTGGGATAATTAGGGATCGGTAGTTTTTCCGTTACCCTAGTAAAGCCGCTTAGGATGAAGCAGCATCATTATAATAAGACTGTGGTGCCCTTCGAGGTATGTTAAACCCACAGCAGCTCCGGATTGATAATAAGACTGTGGTGCCCTTCGAGGCATGTTGAACCCACAGCAGCTCCGTATTGATAGTAAGACTGTGGTGCCTTTCGAGGTATGTTGAACCTACAGCAATTGAGAAATGATAATAAGAATCATGGTGCCTGCAAGGTATGTTGAACCCATGGTTGGAAGCGGCTGTTTTCCATAGCATCCTTGGGTACGTGCAACCCATGGTAGAACTAATTATCCTCTTGGTCTGAGGAACCCGATGTGGGCGAATAACCATTGTATACATATATTGAAGTGTACGGCGGATATCATGACCACGATTCATAATTTACTTAATTATGACAAATCTATAAGGAAATGAATTCGTGTACCTATTAGATTCAAACTGCATGATAGAATACTTCTATCTGCTAAGAGTTGCTTGTGTTAGTGTGAACTGCAATGAGGCAGTAATACGTTGTGTTTTATTTGGTATGGGGACTGTCCTGGTTTTTCTTGTGCAGGTAGGGCAGCTTATATGTATAGGCAAACTCTTGCCGAATTTCTATAAGAAATACTATTCATACAGCTATTCATGACCTCCCTTGGTATTCTGGTTTTCATATGTAGCGGAGGGTCTAGGATTACCTTTAATTGCAGTCACAATCAGGTTTTTGTTATGACTATAAATGGCGAAAATGGTTGAAGTCTGATTACACCTTGGCAAGTGTCAATTCTTTGAGAGGGAACTTAAGCTTGTAAAAACAGAGAGCTAGCATCAACTTGAACAAGGGGAATTAGTATTTAAATAAGATAATGAGTAAGGCAATAAATAGGCTACCTCACTTCTAGTATATAGAATCCTGTTTAGCTCACCGATATGTTGGTGAAATGAAAAGAATATGTGTGAATTCATAATAAGATTAAAGATCATGTGAGAAACTTGAGAATATTGTGGAAAATGCGCATTTGATATATTACAGGTTATTCGACATATTAGTTTGCACGTTTATTCCTATAGTTGAGAATATGGTAAGAATATGATGGTGCAGGAACTATGTTATAAGTTTACATTGTTATTGTCGGTATACTTAGTGAATGACTAGGATTAGATTGATATGTGTCCTTAGAATAGTATAGTCAATGTTTAATGTAAGTGAAAGAATCCCTAGTATGGGATAAAGAAGGAAAGACGTGTACTTGTAATTATGGTACAATTGTTCGGTGGTTTTGATTCAGTGAAAATAAGGAGATAATATGAATATATGATAATATAGACTAGTAATGAACCAGTATTGAGATAATTGTGATACGTGGATCAGATATGTATGTTCCATCTCCCTCAGCTGGACTTGTAAGCCAGTTTCTAATGAAGGTGTGACGTTAAGACTGTGGTACCCTGAAGGGTAGGTGGAATCCACAGTTGTCCTCCAAATGGCCCAGTGGCTTAGAGTAACGACCATGATCCATAATGTTTATAAGTATAATCGATCACTTGTAAACGCAATAAAATTTCTATCACCAACCTTCCGGGAGTGGAAATAGCATACAGAAACAGTGTTATTATTTTACAAATACCCTCGGTTGTATCTATATTTAGGAGTTTGAAATATCTGTATCCTATGTGGGTATTGATTATGTGCCTAGGATATTTTGGCTATCTCGGGCCGAGTGTGTGATTGATACTGTGTTGTTATACCAGCTTCTAAGCAGTTCCTCTGTATGGGGCCGCGGCATTAGTCGTTATTTATACGAATAAGTACATAATGATTTTATATGATCATGTAGGTATTCGTTGATAAGAATAGAATTAGAATTAGAATTTAAACGGACACAGGTAATAGCGTGATTCATTTAGATAATATATTGATTGAGATTGCATTATCTGTATATGGTATATCATGAGGAGTGTTACTCTGATTGAGATATTTATACAGAATTCATAGATGATATAGTGCTTAGAATTCAAGAGGAGATGATATGATATCCTGTGTACATTATTGAGCATATGCTTGTTGGAACATATACATTGATATGTGGACATGCATTTACTTGTGTGTGTGGAATTGTGTGAAATGGCCAAAATAAGTAGGGATTCAGGTAATATGCTCCTTCCTTTATTTAAGTATTGTATTATCTTACTGAGCCATGTGGTGTGCTCACCCTTTTGTGGGATTATTATTTTCAGGTGAATACGGCATAGCGGTAGCGGTTCCGAAAAGTGCAGTTGAGGCAAAGATTTTCGGGTGGGGCATAGTATATTTAAGGTTTAGGCCATTGTTATGTAATTTTATTTCTGTGTACTCTGAAGTATTAATTTCATTAAAATGCATAACAATTCTTTAGAAAAAAAAATAATACTATTTTAGCTGTTACTATTTATGTGGCTACTTTTTATAAACTCTTTTGAATAAATGAAAACTTTGCTTCACTATGAGAAAGCGTTGATCTTTGCCTTTTCGATAATTTCAATATACTATATGCCACATGAATAGAAATGAAAGGAATGGGGTGTTACAGTTAGAGTGTAGTAGCTCTGACCATAAATCTAATCTATTATGTAGGCACCATACACATTGAGATTGACATTCACTTCATAAGAGACAAAATCTTAAACAAAAAAATTACAATCAAATATGTCCTACAAAAGAACATGTGGCTGACATCTTCACTAAACCTTTACACCTTGACAAGTTATAGTCCTTTAAGAGAAAACTCAACCTTTTAGAAAAAGAAAGCCAACATCAGCTTGAAAAAGGAAGTTAGAATTCAAACAAGCTAATAGGCTATGCAATATCTAGGCCACCTCACTTCAAATATATAGAATCTTGTTTGGCCCAATGGTATTAAAATGAACTTTTTAATTTGACAACAACCTCAATTTAGTCCTTTTCACCTTATTGTTATGTGCATAATTGAATTACAAGAGTTGGTGATTTACAAAATGTTGTCTCATACTCTAAAAATCAGTTACTTCCTTCTTAATGTAACTTATCCATTTCTGTAAATAGTTGTGTGTGTGTGTATATATATATATATATATATCAATTATACTCTGATTATATATATGGTTCTTGTACAAGAAATATGTACAAAAATCAGCTTCAAAAGGTTATTCTTCACTACCTATTTCACACATACTCAAATCTTAACTATCTTAAACTCTACATAAATAGCATTGTCATGTAAAGCTTTAGAAGCCAAGAGTGGGATGCTGGTTTTGCAATTCAAGCTTTACTTTCTATTAATCTCATTAATGAAATTAGACCTATACTAAAGAGAAGACATGAAAGCATTTAAGGTCAATTCTTTTCTTTATTTAATTCATTGATAATTTTATTCTCACCACTTAAAGTCAATCTGAAAGGTGAAGAACAATCCTTCTTGTGGCTTTAAAGGAATAGATTGTCATATCTCAAAAGGATCTTTGACATTTTATGTTCAAAATCATGGATTACCGAAGGTTTGAAGGTAAATTAATAAAGTTGGTCTATCAAATGATAAAGGTTAATTAATTTTGCACTTAATCCTTTAATGCTTTATGCCTCACCCCAAACTATCTTTCTTTTTAGTGTTGCCTTCTTTTTTCAATGATGCTGCAAGAAATTATTGGAGAGAAGATGAAACATATATGGCTATATGATTTTGTCAATCTCTTACTTTCACTACAAGTTAACATAAGATTTTCAAAGACACTTTAATTTGTTGAATTTAATTCATAATTCTTTCGAAACTATGTCCTAATCCCAGCTTCTATCATACCAATAACTCCAATATTTGACTTATATTATAGACTACAAATGGAGGTTTAACAATTTAGGAGCCAGTTGAAGCTCATGAATGGTTGTAAGAACTTGAACATGACATCGGCCTTGCTGTGATACTTCAAAACTTTTTGTAAGAGTATTCAAATCGTATGGATTTATGAATAATCATATCATCATATACTAATAAATGACTAATCTTTCTCCATTTTTATGGTTCAACCATTCAATAACACATAATTTTTTGTGGACATTGTCATTGAACATGAGTATGTTGAGTTCATCGGCTATCTATGCCTTAATTTTATTTAAGCAACTGTGTCTAGGACATTAAAAAAAAAAAAAAAAGAAATTGAAAATGTCTTGGCAAATTTTGTTCGATAATTGAAAAATGTCCAATTGCTTGATGGTTTATGGTAAGTAATAATTTCCTCCATCAAATCATTCAATATTTAAAGATCAATTCAAATTCTATCATATCTTATAGTTATGAAAATTGAAGAGTTTACTTCACATATGGTACATGGTTTGCACTATTTGCACTTAGAGGATTAGCAGCTACTAGTAGAACTTACAATAGTCCAGCCATTCACAAAGGTGTCAATTTTCTTTTCGAGCAACAAAGAGATGATGGTGGTTGAGGGGAAAGCTATCATTCTTGTCCAAAGAAGGTAATAATCGTATATGTCTATTAATTAACTAATGATATATTTAATATTTGAGCATGTCATATGGACCCATGATAGATGGACTTAATCATGATAAGGCTATCACGTGATTGGATGAGTGAGAATAATACATCTTGCATTGGATAGAACATAGGTGAATCTTAAGTTTATAATAGTGAGTAAGTAACACCATTTAATAAGTTAGTCTTTTAAGATGATGGTAAGTGCTCGGCTTGTAACAAATGGTGTCAGAGCAAACTAAAGATTTTATTCGCATGTAGACCTTAAACATCTACACTTTATGCCCTAATTAGAGATTACCACGTAAGTTTTATGACCCTCAAAGGACATGGGGATGGGCAACACGGGTCAGATGGGCCCATGATGGATGGATTTGATCGTGATGAGGGTGCTACATGATTAGGTGGATGAGAATAGCACATTATACATCATATAGAACATATGTAGGTCTTAGGTTTATAATACCAAGTAAATAGTACCACTTAATAAGCTAGTTTTTGGGTTGATGACAAGCGCTTATCTCGTAACAAGTAATGTCAGAGCATACTGAAGATCTCATTTGCATGTAAACCTCAAACACCTACACCTTACGTTCCAATAATAAATTGTCGCATGGGTTTTATGTCCCCCATGGGGCACGGGAATGGGCAACACAATTCATATGGGCCCATGATAGATAATCTAATTGTAACGTAGGCATCACGTGATTGAGTAAGTAAGCATGTCATGTTCCATATCAAATAACACATAGGTGAATTTTGGATTTATAAGCATGAGTAAATAGAACTACCTAACAGGTTAGCTTTTTTAGATTAATAGCAAGCATTCGATCCATGATAAGTGATATCAAAGCAAATTCAAGTTTTTATTTGTATGTGGATTCTCAAACACCTACAATTTACCTTCCAATAAGAAATTGTCACATTAAATGTGGGTTCTCTAAAAGATGAGAAGATAGGCAACATGAGTCGGGTAGGCCCATAATAAATAGGCTTGATCGTGACGAGATGATCACATGATTAGACAAGTGAGGATGTTATATCCTATATAAAATAGAATATGAGTTAATTATAGATTTATAAGGAAGAGCGGATAGTATATCCTAATAAAATATAACATGAGTTAATTATAGATTTATAAGGAAGAAAAAAAAAACCAACAGCAAAAATGGAGCTCTTCTTCTTTGTGTCCTAATCCTCTTTAATCTCTTCATTTCTGCATCTCTCGTTTACCTCTTCTACAACGAATCCAAATTTTCCTACCCTAATCTTCCCCCAGGCTAGATGCGTGTGCCAAACATAGGCGAAAGTCTTGAATTTCTCAAAACTGACCGAAGAGGTTATCCTGAAAAGTTCATATTTGATAAAATAGCCAAATACTCTTCTTTAGTCTTCAAGACTTCAATACTCGCAGAACCCATCGTAGTTATTCATGGCGCTGCTGGGAACAAGTTCTTGTTCTCCTACGAAATCAAGCTTGTTCGAACTTGGTGGCCAGACTCGGTAAACAAGACCGTTGCTTTACCTACACGAACATCTTCCATAGAAGAAGCCAAGAAGGCGAGGAAGATGTTTCCTAACTTTCTCAAGCCAGAAGCCCTGATAAGATATATCGGCACGATGGATATATACATTACGAGTTCTGATTGAGCAACGCAAATCTTTCCGATGGATGAACAGTTCCTATTTCTTAATTTTCTGAAAAAAGAAGAACGAAATTTAAAATAAAAGATTAATTTAAGTGATAATAGAATACTGAATAATTGATCATTTACCGTTGTAGATAATTAAGAGGACAGATCAAACAACCCGGGTCAATAAGTGGAATAGTTTAGCTATCCATTCTCATGTTGGCCAACAATAAGTGAAATGCATTGGCTATCCATTCTCAGTTTTTGGCAATAAGGGTCAGAGAATGGTAATTACTCATTCTAAGGTGGACAAATGAAAAAAAAATGAAGGAAGAAGAAGACCGACCCCGTTAATTTAGTTTAGTTCTGATAGCATAGTATACAAGCTGATGATTTTTTTCCCATTTGACTGTTGAGCCGGAGCCAATGCTAAGCTGATTTTGCAGAAGGTTCACGTAGCTGACTGGTGCAAGATGGTTATAATTTTAGTTAGTTTAGTTTGTTATTATCTGAAATGCCAGCTGTAAAATTCTGTTAAGAGAAGTTTTCTAGATTGTTCTTGCATTAGTACATAAACTAGTATAGTATTAGTTTCACATGAGAAAGAATAGAAAATCAATTTACAATTGACTTCTTTTAGTAGTCTCTGTTTTTTATTCTGCAATATTTTCCTTCGTTTTCTTGTCAAACAAACAGTTTCTAACTTGGTATCAGAGCAGGTAATGGCCAACGCCAATATCTCTATTCATTCGGCTTCTACAAACACTTCCTTTTCCTTTGTTATTCCATTCAAACTTGATGGAAGCAATTTTCTCGCCTGCAAAGCTCAAGTGTTGCCTTCGACAAGGGGAAATGGACTTGAGAAGTTCACAACCGAAGACTATAATTGTCCTCCATAATCAGATCTGGTTCAAGTGATGATCTTCTAGTTGAGAATCCTGATTATACTTTGTGGAAAAGACATGATCAGCTCCTACTTGGTTGGCTGCTATTCTCCAAGAACTAGGATTGGTGATTGGGTGCAAGTCATCCGTAGAAGTCTGGAAAGCATTGTCTAAGCAGTTTGGCTCTGTGTATAAAGCTCAAACATTTCAGCTTCAATCAACTAAAAAGGAAGGAATCTCCATTGTTGAATATTTTGCTAAAATGAAAAATATATATGATCACTGAACTGTAGCAGAAGCACCTCTCAGTGATGATGATTTTATCCTGTACCTGTTGAGTGGATTAAATTCAGATTATGATCCAGTAGTAGTCAATATTACTATGAGAAACGAAGCACTGAGTGTGTTTGAAGTGTATTCAATTCTCTTAACTCATGAATGCAGTATTGATCAACTAAATTCAGTTTGTTTTGCAGTGACACAAGGAAATTTAGCTGTTACTCTCAGGCCAAGAATTTTCAAAAGAAAGGAGCTGGACAATAGATCTCTAATACTAGTAACAATCATTTTGATAATAGAGGAAGAGGTACTCAAGGATATCAATAAGGGAGAGGAATCAAGGACCAAAAGGATGGTCAACTAGCAGGGGAAATGCAAAGCCATTATGTCAAATCTGTAACAAATTAGGTCACACAGCTAGCATATGCTTTCTTCAATTTAATAAGGACTTTGTTCCTCAAGCACCTAGATTTGTTCAGCAGCAAAGCACTGCTCAAACCTAAAAAAGAAGTGGACCGTAGTCTAC
>CP135548.1:2635979-2654378 GCA_032402905.1 Khaya senegalensis | reverse complement strand
TATATATATATATACACACACACACACATACACTCACGCACACACACACATACACTCACGCACACACACACGTACATACCTTTATTAAGCTATTCCTACATTAAACATACATCGCCGGAAAGGTATTTTAAAATACCTCTTTAGACGATGGATGTTGGCGGACTAAGGCATGACTATAAGGAATATTTAATCATAAATTTTTTCACAATTATATATATACACACATATACACAAACAAATCTATACACATAGTTAATTAACCACTTAAAACACTTCTAAATTCCACACTCGTACCCATTCTCCGGCAATGAGATTTTCTTTTATATATATATATATATACACACATATTTAATTAACTATTTTAAATATTTCTAAATTAATATAATTTAACATTAAATAAACAGTACTTAAAATTGACTATTTTGCCATTTTTCCATTTTTCTTCTATTTTACATATTTAAACTAATTTCTACTAATTTTATTTATTCCCAATACAATTATTAACACATAAACACATCAAAAATATCATAATTTAACATTTATAAACAGCAACCCAAAATGGACCATTTTGCCCTTTTTTCTATTTTTTTTTTCCATTTTACATATTTAAAACAATTCCTACCAATTTCATTTATTCCCAAACACATTTATACACATTTAAACATATCAAAACACATTAAAATCAAGCATTTAAGTATTCTATAAATAGTGACCGAATATGTCCAATTATACACAAACTAAATTTTTTCTTATTTATACAATTCTATCTACTTCAATATATTTTACAAATACTCAATTTCATAAATTAGGCATCAATTCTACAAAACCCCTAAATTACAAAATTAAGGTTTAGGGTTCTTACCTCAAATCTAAATATGATGGTTATTGCACAAAATCCAAGCTAAAAAAACCTAAAATACCATTTAATCCATAAAACTATTATTTAAATAATTTTTTTCAATAACTCTAAAAAACTAAAACTTAATAAAATCAAAAAATTTTACCATCAAATTAAAACTCTCGACGCGTAGAATAAGTTTTCTTTCTGCGGTAACGCGATTAAACGGACGAATTAAGAGATTTTGCTTGATTTCTTTTCAAAAAATTGAAAGAGAAAAAAATGGGAGCTCACGGGAAGGAGAAGAGAAAAAGGTGAGTTTGCTTCAATTTTGAAAAGTAAACCAATCTTATCCACATTCATATTTTTAAAAATTATACTATTACCCAATAACTTTTCAAAATTTTCATTTGACTCCTAAAAAAATTATGAGGCTACCTAGACTATTTTCATATTCCTTCACTTTAGTCCATCAGATTTTAGTGACACGAAATTCGAAAATTTTTTATAAAATGACCATTTTGCCCCTGGGGAAGAAAATTGGTCATTTTGGTCATTTTTTTCTCTTTTCTAAGGGTATTCTTGTCTAAATTTGATTTTGTTTCTTTTTACATACTTCTAACAATATTTCTAACATTATTAGAAATTTAGATTTCAATCTGACTTTTGTGTCATTAGTAAATTGACCATTGTATCCTTTTCGACAAAATTATCATTTTATTTATTTTTTTTCGGCAAATTAGCGATTCTTACCATTTTAAAATTATCCAACCTATATTTTGCTTTAGTAATAACTAAAATACAACTCTCAAGTCAATCGTCTCTCATTTGATCTATTAACGCTTATCCAAAATGATAGTTTTGCCCTTTATTGTTATTTTGACCCATTTTTTTTGCTAAAATTACTCTAACTAGAGTTCCAAAAATTTTCTTATATATTTCATAGCCCAAAACTCAAAATATACTACAAAAATAATTATACTAAGGTTTCAGAGGAATATCTAGATTTGAGGATGTTACAGTAATAGTAGAAATTATAATTGTAATGCATAAATTCCAGTGAATCTGGTAGACTGGGTATTTGCGAGTGTATGTGATTATGAAAGTGTTATGAATTTTTAGTTAGGTATCACTATCTGCAAGTGCATTATACATTCATTATGTGAACGAATTTCATATGCGCATAAAAGTGATATGTGAACGCTATTTATCATTTCTGTGTGTATAGGTGCGCATATGTGGTATTTATTGTGCATGGTTTGAGTGTACAATAGTTTTTAAAAAAAAATGAATGCATGGCTTTAGGCTATATGGTATTAATTGTGTGACTACATTAGTTATAGATTCGAATATTCAGATACCCTTCACACCAGCGGCTTGGTTATAGTTAGATTACATGATCGATCATATGTAAAATATATGCTCAGTCCGATAGATAAGTGGTATGAATGGATGAGGGTTGAGAGAATTTACTTTGTGGTCACAATCCATAATTGTGTTAGCACGACCGGTCATATATTTGTCGATAATTTGTTAAAAATGTCATGTGTTTTTGATTTCGAAATGCATGTAGATTTATTTGTATTCTATATAATAACTATGAGTATTATATGGATAATGATACATAGTATATGGTCGGAGTGTATTTATTTTATTAGATTATGTTAAGGCAATATGAGTTTAATACCTTCTACATCATCAGTATCGTATAGTATATATGGTAGGGAAACAAATTTTGTACTAGAATATTATGTTTCCTTACTGAGCTGTTTCGCTCACCCTTTGTGAATTGTGATTTTTATAGGTAATGTGACGTCGCGGGATATGGATGCGTACTCTTCGAGGTGTCAACAGAGCTAGTATCTTGATGATGGGGATATTCTGGTGTTAATACATAATTATGCATATGTTATATGTATATCTATATATATACGTTGGTACAGTAAACTTGTATTTTTGAGTTACATATTGTGGATTATGTGTGTAACTAAGAATATTATATATATCCAATTTTCACACACATATATATATATATCTTTATGTTTAAAAAAAAAAAAATTCAGATTATATCTTATGTAGTTGATTTTAAATAGAGGGGTGTTACAAATCGATATCTTTCTTTTATAATATTCATTTTCCTATTTAGTTTCTCCTAATAATAAATTCGTAGCAAAGCTCTTTTATAGGCGCATTTCCTCTAAATATATTTGGAGGGTCGATATTTTTCTAATGGTAGAAGACATCACTAAATATTAGTGTAAATATATACGGGGTGCTTCATAGAATGATCAATCAAATTTTTCAGTAGACTTTGACTACAAAATATCAGATAAAAAAATAAACCAATCAATCAATCAATCAAATTTTGTCATTCTTTTTGTGTAGGCATATCTTCACCTAATTCTAAATTTATGATAGTTTACATCCATCTGAATTTAAAATTTGTAGTGATCATAGATAGTTTTGTATTTTTGCATGTTTTAACATGAATTTATTCTAAATTCAAAGTCTATAAGACTGAAATCCAGTTGTTTCTATCTTGGAAAATCTACAATTTTTACTATTTAAAATTAACTTATTGGAACTCTTAATTTTATTCATAGTTGATAAAGATATACGTTGTGCACTTAAATTTTTTTTCTTAATCGTTGGAATAATTTTAATGCTGATTGCTTAACGCTATATACGGTAATGGGTTGCCTATAAATGGATGATAATATCTAATATCTACGAAAGATTAGTTATTGTAATATTTTTTGTTACATTGGATGAAATGTTTATTTGTTTCTTAAAAGAAGTGATAATGTTGTGTTGTCCAAGTCATCTACATACATTGATTGATTTAGGTTGTGGGTTGTGATAATTGGAGTTTCTTGTGCTTATAAAAATAGAAAGGCGATAAGGTCATGCATTGTCTTCACAGTAAACAAGAATGCAAATATTTAATATTGGAACAATATCATATATGAATCATCAACCATACTTTAAGAATATTATTAACACAAATTATTTATACAAATTTAATCATACAAATAATATAAATATATTTGATAGAAGATTATGTTTACGTTCTTGATACGCTATAAAAATTAAATTTAAGCCCCATTAAAAATTTTATATTTTCCCATAATTTTGTATATAATTCCAATCCAATCCAATAAAAAAAACTAGAAATAGGTATTAATATTATTCTCTATTAATTTTAATCTTTCTAAACTAATCTTATGCTTTGTGTGTATTATGTTTATTTATTTGTTTAATAAATTATAGAATACTCTATTAATATATACTAAAGTTGACGGTATATAATACATAACTAAGCATAATTATTATGTTTCTATTCATGTTAAAGTGCTTGAAATAGTTATAGAACATATAAAAAAAATTAAATTAAATTATGCATAATTTTTGAAGCATTATAGTAATTATTTCTTATAAAATATGCAACAATTTATTTAAGTTTATTCATAAAGCTTATTCATCACGACACAATCATTTATTTAAGTTTATTCTTAAAGTTTAGTCATCACAATATTTAAACTAAATATTTTACATTTCCATCTAAGATCCATTATTTATTACTATAGAATCATTTTTCCATATTTATCATACCAATCAATTTCTTTCATAAAACTCATACTCATATAGACACACACACACACACATATATATACATAGTATAGTTAGAATATACAATACTGTAAAAATACTTTGGAGTACTTAATTTAGCATTGTATGTTAGCAAAATTCAAATATCTTTCATTAGAATTTAACTAGCAGTATTATACAATACTCCGCCATCCTCAAATTTCAAACATGTAATCGCCATTAATTTTATCAAAATTTTCATAATACAATTCAATAAGACCGAATTATCTACATAACGATTCCATACAAAATTCTCCTTACTTTATACTCCAACAACATTTTTATACAAATAATCAATTCAAAATATAACACGTAAATAATTTTTTCCTTCTTATCCTCATTTGGCTGAATTCCCATTCATGCATACATAGTTTTATTGAACCAATTTCATCCTAATACACTTCCTAAACATATTTACATACTCATAATCAATCAAACACTTCAAAGCCAACATTTCTCCCTAACATTCCTTATATGGCTGAATTCCACATTCCATGCATACAATATTTTATTTTGTCAATTTCATCCAAACACACAATTTTCACCAAATTTCCTAAATGGCTAAATTTTCCTCCTTAGGATCCAAACTTCATACTTGCAAATTCTACATCAATTCATGCTAAATATCATCTCAATTTCATCATCCAACATATAATTGCATTAAAACACAATTTCTGCCTAACATACATACACGGCCGAATATACCATCATCCATACATACCTTGATTTTGATTTTTTTTTTTTTCAAATTCTACTTCCAATCATGCTCAACAACACTTCAATTTCATAATTTCACATCCAATTACAATAACATAATTATTTATGGAAACCCTAATTTTTACTATACCAAAAATTTTGAAAACCTTACTTTCCTTTATCAAAATTTGTTCTTCCTCGTTTGTTTGATATCTTCCTCCTCTTTTCTACACAAAACCACCATTCTACATTACATAAACTTAAAAGACACGAAATTTGAAGATTCTTACCTCAAATAAAAACTTTCTAAGCCTTCTTTCACTTTTCCTAAAGAAATTTCTTAAAATTTTCTTAATTTCTCTAAGATTTGGCTTAGAAATTTGAAAAAATAAGAAACAAAGAGACGGAGAAAGATTTGCAACCTTGGAGAAAAATTGAGAGGTTTCTAGCTTGTTATCCTTTTTATTTAATTAATTATAACATGTTTCCAAATTTATCCCTCTTTTTTCCAATACAAGGACCAATATATCATCATGCCATTTACCTACTTATTCCCCTCATTTTTTGGTTATGCTCTTCTTGTCCTATAAATTTAACTCCCATAAAATTCTTTGATTCTTTTTGAAATGACTATTTTGCCCTTGACAAAAATAAAATATCATTTTTATCCTTTTTCATATTTTCTAAGAAAATTTACATCCAAATCAAGTTCCAATTTCTTCTTACATATTATTTACTATATTTCAAGAATTTTAGGGTGGTTGGATTCTCATTTTACCCTTCCAAACTTTTTTAATTTGTCAATTTTATAATTTTTAACAAAATTGTCCTTTTTCGACAAAATGATGATTTTTGCGATTTTAGGGTTTGTTACTCTATCCTTTTTCTCCTAATGTTACTTATTCAATTTCACAACTTAACATCTCATTCGATGTCTATTTTGCCCAACTCATCATAGCATAATAACCATTTTACCCCTAACATGCCCATATTGTCCATTTCTTTCTTTCTATGGAATTTAACCTAAATTTTACCTTTATTACTTCAATTTCATAAATTTTAAAAATAAATTGAGTGGGAGTTCAAAAGCATATATGAATTTGGGGTGTTACATGTGATTAAGTATTAATTTAGAGTAGATAGATTTTATAAGAGAAATAATAAAGATTTTGGTATAATTAAGTATAACTAGGATATTTTAACTGTAACAAATTTTAAACTTTCTCTCATGATCTTTAGTAGTCACAATTTTTTTAGCTAGTATAGAAGATTTCATGTAAGCATTTGTGCTGTGTGTTGATTTTTTTCTATTTTTATTTTTATTTGTTATTTATTTAAAAAATATTTATTTTAGAAGATTTTGATGGGATATAAAATTTTCAATAGTTGGATCGTAGTGAAAGAAGACATATGTGAGCTAAGAATAAACAAGATTGTCTCAACTAGATCCATTAGGCTTGCAAGCCATAAAGCTTAGATGCAACTTGATCCACTTGACCGCTCGAGTTGATCAACTTGTGATTTGACAGCTTGAATAAGCAATTTAATTTGCTAGAAAGTGTTAGAAAATATTAAAATATATAAATATAATTGTTTATTCATTATACTATTTTTTAATATTCAAAAAAGAAATGTTAAAATATTAAATACTATTTGTAAAATGCTTTACGTACTATTTTAATTAATATGTAATTATGTACTAATTAAAAATCACATTTACTATTTATAAGTTTGACAAGTACTTTTTAAAATGAGTAAATATATATATATATATATATTAAAGGTATTCATATTTTTAATTAAATATTTATGTTGTTCTAATTAACTCTGCCAAATTAACCCTTAATAGTTATTAAACAATCCATAAAAAATGTTTAAAAAAGAAACAAACCATGTAGATTCATGGAATATTATTATCACCAATATAATTACACATCATTTTTAGCAACAGATTAAAAGAATTGTGCATACATATATGGTGTAATACTCTTATTATCAATTTGAATTGTGGTGATTGGGAGAGTTAAAGCCAAATCAAGACAAAAATAAGAACAAGTAATTTGAGTAATTCTCTAATTTTTCTTGTCTTTTCTATTATTCTCATCTTTTCCATTATTGGGAAACAAAAATTATAACTACAAAATTTTTTTTTCCTATTTAGGAAGATAAATTCCTTTTAAATAAGGTGTACGGTTTCACTATATGTATGTAATATTTTTAACTTTGGAGTAGCCATTGGAATTGCCAAAAATAAAGAGCATTTTGCATATTTTTATTCTCCTTTTCTCTTATTTTTTTATTTTCTAAATTGTTTGTATTTTTTTCTATGCTTTAAAGTGAAATTACTTGGTAGAGATTATGAATATGTAATTTATGTTTTAATAAACTTAGTGGATTACTTCTCCTAAATGTTATGAAAATATTTATTCTTTGATAAGCAAATAAGATATTTTTCAAGAGAATGATTTGTACTAGTTAAAGAGCATTCAACAACACCAAGATATTTTACTAAACTTGTTGAGGGGATTTTGAAAGATTTGTTTATGACAAACTTTAATTAATATTAACTAATTAATTAAGCCAAGTAATCATAGTGCAGAAAAATAAATAAAACCATAAAATTTTAACATGATTCAAAATTTTCAATTTTACATCCACGAGACCATGCCTAAAGAAAAATAATGATTACAAGCACTAATAAACTTAAACAAAATAAAGACATTCTCTTATATTTGTTGTCGTAATTTTGAATATTATTATATGGCTTTATTCATCGAGATCCTCTCATCTTAATATATCAAGGTCCCTTTGACTTAATTCAGCAAGATCTGCTTACTAATCATTGTTAAACTCTCTTCAACAAGCAAATGTCTTTATATTGACAATACTTAAAAATACTCTCTCTAAATTTTTGAAACTACATATTACAAACTCATAATATCTATCAAATTATTTTTCTTTCTAATTTACAAGAATATCATGAAACAACTTGGAAAACACAAGAGAAGGAAACAAGAAAAATATGCAGCAACTCTATCTTGATTTGGCATTCAATGCTCTTTCTTGGCTACTATATAAAATAAAATAATACACATGTATATAGCACAAGCCTAATACTAGTTGTGTATGAAATTGTTTCTTAAATCAAGTAGGAATGCACCTTCTTAAATTAAAAGAATTCTTTCCTTAATAGAATTCTATTTAGTCAATAATTCTTTTTTTCTTTTGTTTTTAAAATACATTCAAAAATAAGTTTTGTAAATAAGAATGACAATCGCATTCCCTAATAAGAGTAGAAAAACTAAAAATCCTCTCATTATGAAAATAACAAAAATGTGGAATAAATAGTACGCTTATGATAAATAATAACTTGTAGCAACTAACATGACATGTTTCAACAAGACTAGATGTTATAACAAGAATGGCAACATAGTTTTTCAAAGAATGTCAATAATGTAAACCAATGCAAATTTTAATAGATTTCAATATCATCAAAGCGAAGAGATTTCACTAAGTTAAAAAGATTGTCACACAACAAAGTGAGGAGATCTCACTAAAGAAGTCCACCTAAAAGATTTAACATAGTAGTGATAACATAAACAAGGAGTCCTTAGTTATGTATAAGTACATTTGTTTTTGAATCATTTTTAATTCTTAATATATTATTTTCTCTAGGCGTGACCTCATAGATATAAGATTGAAAAATTAAAACCATGTAAAAATTGCTTATCTTTTTTACATACTTTACGGTCTATTATTTTAACTAATTGGTTAAATTACTTAAAGTTCATAATTATTGCTTTGTTGTGTGTTATTTTAACTAATTAGTTAATTAGTTAAATTACTTAAAGTTGATAATTATTGAGTAAACCAAATCTATCAATAAGGTATATGAAAACAAAGCAAAAACACTTTAAAAAAATACTTTTGTTTTCATTTCTATGCATTGATTAATATTCTGTTTCATATTTTGGATACTACTGCTAAAGTACTTAGATTGCCATTCACTCCTTCAACCTTAAAAGTTTGATTGATTTCACAAAGATTAAAAAAGTGAAACCTAAAGTTAATATGGATCCAATGGCTATGGCATTTTTCATTATGGTTCTAATTTTATGTTATTATCATTTTACTATATAAAGTATTTGTTACACACACACATACACAGAGTAAGAACTCTTTATAATCTTGATGTTGGGACCATACTATTTTATTATTATGAGGTGGTTATAAACTTATAAAGATGTAATATAAAAAAAATATATTATTTTTAAATTGGTTATCCTTAGTGAAAGTGATATAGAGGTAAAATATGCATATTTTATAAATTAAATAATAAAGTATGTCAAATCCAATGTATAAAAATTGATAAAAAAGATAGATATAGTTTTAAAAAACTAATACATATGTTTAAGTAGTACTGAAAGCATGCAATGTAACACCCCAAATTCAGGTATGCTCTTGAACTCTCACTCAATTTATTTTTAGAATTTATGAAATTGAAGTAATAAAGGTCAAACCTAGGTTAAATTTCATAAAAAGAAAGAAATTGACAATATTAGTACGTTAGGGGTAAAATGGTCATTATGCTATGATAAGATGGGCAAAATGTATATCGAATGAGATATTAAGTTGTGAAATTGAATAAGTAACATTGGAAAAAAACAGATAGAGTAACTAACTCTAAAACCATAAAAAAATTGACATTTTGCCCAAAAAAGATAATTTTTTCTAAAAATGGCAAAATTGACAAATTAAAAAAGTTTGGAAGGGTAGAATGGGAATCCAACCACCCTAAAATTCTTGAAATATTATAAATAATATGTAGGAAAAAATTAGAACTTGTTTTGGATATAAATTCCCTTAGAAAAAGTAAAAAGGACCAAAATGGCCTTTTATTTTTGTCAAGGGTAAAATGATCATTTTAAAAAGAATAAGGGATAAAGTGGGGGTTAAATTTATAGGACAAGAAGAGAATAACTAAAAACTAAAAGGGGTAAGTAGGTAAACGATATAAGGACATATTGGTCCTTGTATTGAAAAAAAGAGGGGCAAAATTGGAAAGGTGATATGTTTAATTTAATAAAAGGAAGAACAAGCTAGAAACTCCACCATTTCTCTCCATTTTGCTGAACCTCCCTACCTCTCTTTGTTTCTTATTTTTCAAATTTTCAAGCCAAAAATCTTAGAGAAATTAAAAAAATTTTAAGAAATTTCTTTAAGAAAATTGGAATAAAGTTTGGAAAGCTTTTATTTGAGGTAAGAATATTCAGGTTTTATGTCTTTTAAATTTATGTGATGTAGAACAATTGATATAGAATGGTGGATTGTGTTGAAATAATGAGGAAGATATTAAAGAAACAAGGAAGAGCAAATTTTGGTGAATAAATAATTATGTTATTGTAATAGAATGTGAAATTATGAAATTAAAGTGTTGTTGAGCATGATTGAAAGTAGAATTTACAAATATATATATATATATATATATGTATGCATGATGGTATATTCAGCCATGTATGTATGTTAGGAAGAAATTGTGTTTTAATACAATTATAAGTTAGATGATAAAATTGAGATGATATTTAGCATAAATTGATGTAGAATTCGCAAGTATGAAGTTTGGATCATAAGGAGAAAAATTTAGCCATTTAAGGAATTTTGAAAAAAATGTATATTTGGATAAAATTGACAAAATAAAATATTGTATACATGGAACGTGGAATTTGGTCATATAAGGAATATGTGGGAGAAATATTTATTTTGACGTATTTGATTGATTATGAGTATGTAAATATGTTGAGAAAGTATATTAGGATGAAAATGGTACAATAAGACTACATATGCGTAAATGGAAAATTTTGCCAAATGAGGATGAGAAGGAAAAAAAATTATTTACGTGTTATATTTTGGATTGAATATTTGTATGAAAATATAGTTGGAGTATGAAGTGAGGAAAATTTTGTATGGAATCATTATGTAGATAATTCAGTTCTATTAAATTGTATTATGAAAATTTTGGTATAGTAAATGGCAATTACATGTTTGAAATTCAAGTATGTGGAGTATTGTATAATGCCGCTAGTTAATTCTAATAAAAAATATTTGGACTTCATTAACATACGATGCTAAATTAGGTATTCTAAAATATCTTTACATTGAATATGGAAAAATGATACTATAGTGATGAATGATGGATCCTATATGAAAATGTGAAATATTTAGTTTAAATATTGTGATGAATAAGCTTGAATGAATAGTTGCATAATCTATATATTTATCATGCATGCATAATAAAGGGTCTATTCGGAGGGTTTACGGGTTGGTTTGTGTTCTTGTAACATCTTCAAATTCGTATACTCTTAAAATCCTGTCACAAAGTTGTATTACAGTATTTTCGAGAGTTTTGATAAGAGAGAGAGTTGGCCTATATTCGGGGCAGTGCACTGTGTGAGCAAAAAATACATTATTTTATTACCAGTATCAGAAATCTAGCGACTAAAGCAGAAAGATGTAATTTCTCATCGTACATGCACAACTATATAAGAGGGATGGGGTTAGGAAATCCGACAACACAACCTCACTTTTACCCTTCCCTTTCTCTCTCTTCGCTCTCTCCTCCCCTTGTCTCTCTCTTGTGTGAACAATGACTTTCATCACCGGAGCTCAGATCACCTTACCGTCGAGCTGTCGCGAGTGCAACAACGCAAACCCCGCCACCATCGCCGTCGCCACGCGCCCTCATGTGCTGCTGGAATCCCTACCGGCGTGAACTTTGACCGCCAATTCACGGCAATACACGGCGAGTTGATTGTCATCACTGGCGCGTCTGGCACCATCTCGTCACGCTTTTCATGGTGGTGTGCCTAGATCCAGCATCCAACCACCAGATTCCAACGAAGGGTGGCTGATCGGCATGCTATTTTTTTAGCTAGTTTTCTGGCGATCTATGCTGTTTTGGTGGAATCCGAACCGATCAGTGTGCCCTCCAACACTCGTACTTCAATGCGGTATATTTATATCTCAATTTGGATTGTGTTTCAATGATGATTCAAGGGTCCAAAGTAGGAGTCTTGAAATATAAAATTTATGATTTTTATTGATTTTGAATGCTTAAATCTATGTTTTGTGACATATGAACACCATAAATAGTATCTTAACATCGTAAGGATCGTGATGGTGTGTTCCGTTTCTAAAATGGAAATCAAAATTTCGTGGTTAAATAGTATCTGTGAATAATACCCATGAACAGTACCAATGCATTTTTCGAGGAGATGCCTGTAGTGTACAAAAAAGTATTTAGGACGTGTATATCCTTTCCAGAACTGCTTTTTGTCATCCGTGTAGGCACCGGGTGCTCAAAGGTAAGATAATATGATATTTAAATTGTGCAAAAAAAAAAATTAATATTTATAATGCTTATAATTATATGAATGTACATCATAACATTAGTTTGAATTGTAGAAAAGTTTCATTGATAGAGAATGGACATGATTGTGTAATTAGAAGTGTTGGTATCCGTGTTATATACATATGTGTATATATATAGTTATAAGCGTAATACCATCTTCGTTAATCTGCAGTGCTACATTAGGTATTCTAAAATACCTATACAGCATTGTATACCCCATATATATATTTATAGGGTGGGTACGCTTGTATATGCATATGTAATTATGCCCGTGTGGTTGGATGATTAAGTAGATGCTGTAGTTGTTGGTTGTGTAATACTGTCCGGATAGATCTATGTGTATATGTTAGTGAGTTGTAATTATTGTGCCATAGCAAGATATTAAGCAAAATTTGACTTGTGATGACACGTTAGGATTGCGTGTATTGATACATTACATGAGAACCGATTGAAATATATTTCTGTGGTTTTATATTGATAGTGATATGGTGTATCCATGTGTTTGGACTGAAATATATTCCCACACCTTTATCTTGATAGTATTATGATGTATTTATATGCTCGGAATAGAATATATTTTCGTAGCTTAGTACTACTAGTCTTACAATGGACCCATGCATATGAAGTCTTTTTAGGAGATAAAGACTAGTAAATGTGTTTCATAGATAATTATGTTGCTCATTATGAAATTCTTAACTTGCCATTTTGATTAGTGTGGGCAAAGAGGTCATTTGGTCATGATCAAGTCGATTGAGAATAAATATGTACGGATAAGTGGTATAATTAGAATAGTTATGGATCAGTAGTTTTCCCTTCACATTATTAGAACCGCTTAGAATATAGTAGAATCGATAATAAGACTATGGTGCCCTACGGAGTATGTTGAACCCATAGCAGCTCAGAATCGATAATAAGACTGTGGTGTCTTATGAGGTATGTTGAACCTACAGTAGCTCAGCATCGATAAAAGACTATGGTGCCCTACGGGGTATGTTGAACCCACAGCAGCCCAAAATTAGAGTGTATGGTGAATATCATAATCACGATTCATAATTTACTTAATTATGACCCATCTATAAGAAAATAAATATGTGTACCTACTAGATTCAAGTTGCATTGTAAAATACCTTTATCTGCTAAGAGTTACTTGTGTTTGTGTGAATAGTGATGAGGTAGTAAAATGCTGTGTTTCATTTGGTTTTAGGACTGTCATGGTTTTCTTGTAAGTAGGGTAGTTTATATGTAAAGGCGAACCCTTGTCGAATTTTTATAAGAATTACTATTTATACAACCATTTGTGACCTTACCTTTGTATTATAGTTTTCATATGTAGAGGAAGGTCTAGGGCTATCCTTATTTGTAGTCACAATCGAATTTCATTATGATTGTGAATTACGGTAACAGTTGAAGTCCAATTACAACTTGACAAGTTCCAATTTCTTTAGAGGGAATTTAATCTTACAGAAAAAGAAAGCCAACATTAGCTTGAAAAAAGGAATTAAAATTTAAATAAGTTAATGGGTTAGGCAATATTTAGGCTGCCTCACTTCAAGTACATAGAATCTTGTAAGTGTGAGTCCATAATAGATTAAAGATCACGTGAGATGTTTGAAGATATTGTTGAAAAGACACACTGTGTGTATTGCAGGTTATTCAATATATTAGCCTACACATTTATACATGTAGTTGAGGATACAGTAAGAATATAATAGCGTAGAATATGTTATGAAATGGTGTAGGATTGATGTTATGAGTTTACATTTGTTATTATTAGTATACCTTAGCAGATAACTAAAATTTGATTGATATGTGTCACTATAGTGGTATAGTTATGGTTTATGTTAGTGAAAGAATCCCTAGTATGGGGTAAAGAATGGTGGTCATGTATTTTTGATTATGATATAACTGTCAATTTGTCTTGATACAGTAACAATAAAGAGATATTGTGAATGTGTGATAAAATAGACTGATAATAAATTAGTATTGAGATAATTGGAATATGTGGATCAGACATGTATGTTTCCTCGCACCCCAGTTGAACTTGTAGTCAGTTTATAATTGAGATATGATAGTAAGACTGTAGCATCCTAAGGGGTAAGTTGAATCTACAATTGTCCTCCAAATGGCCTTGTGGGTTAGAGTAACAACTATGGTCTATGATGTCTCTAAATATGAACGATCACCTGTAAATGCCAAGAATTACTAGCATTAACCTTCTGGGAATAGGAAGGGTATAGAGAAGTATTATCATACTTACTAATACCCTCGCTTATGTATATATAGATGTTTGAAATCTTTCTATCTTATGTGGATATTGATTATGTGCCTAGGATATTTTGGTTATCTTGGGCCAAGTGTGTAATTGAAATTGTGTAGTCATACCAATTTCCGATCAGTTTCTCTTTACATGGCTGAGACATTTAGTTGTTATCCATAAGAATATCTATGTATTGATTTTATATGGTCATGTAGGTATTTGTGATAAGAATAGAAATAGGAATTAAACGAGTACAGGTGAGGAAGCTATTCATTTAGAATGTATATTGTTTAAGATTACATAATCTGTGGTATGATATGTTATGAGGAGGATTACTCTGATTGAAGCTGTTTATACAGAATTTCTAGTTAAGATAGTGTTTAGAGTTCTGGATGATATCTCTTATGTACATCATTGAGCATATGCATGTCTGTACATGTACATTGATATATATTGACATGCATTTAACTATGTGTGTGTGATTACATAAAATGGCTAAGATAAGCAGAGATTCAGGTAACATGCTCCTTCCTTTATTAAGTATTGTATTATCTTACTGAGCAATATGGTGTGCTCACCCCTTTGTGGGATTATTATTTTTCAGGTAACTACGATATAGTAATAGCAATTCCGAAAAGTACAGTTAAGGCAAAGGTTTTCTGACAGGGCATAAAATATCTGAGGTTTAGCCCATTGTTATGTAATTTTCCTTTCTGCGCAATTTTAAATAGTATTTCTATTAAACTGCATAACAATTCTTTAAAAAAAAAAATCTTTCGGATAAATAAGAACTTCACTTTACTATAAGAAAACATTGATTTTACCTTTTCGACAACTTCAATGCATTACATGCCATGTCAATAAGAATGAATGGAAGGAGATGTTATAATGACCATAGGTTTGATCTTGTTATCTTACACTAAATATGGTCATATGTGGACAATATTAGGGAGATGAGAATTGTGAAAGTATAATGTGGTCACTGATTAAAAATGCATTAGTCATGATTAATCATAGAAAGAAAGAAAGAAAGAAAGAAAGAAGATAAAAATGAATGATATTTCAATGAAAAATGTGAAAGTTTTCCAAATTTACATATTATGGTGCATAATTGTGTGATTATGAATGTATGTGCATAATTGTGTGATTATGAATATATGTGCATAATTACTTATGTTTATGTATGTATGAATATGCTTATCAGTAGGCAAGTGTACTACCTATGGGCATATGAACTGGCTTAAAGTAAAAAGGTCATTATCTTATAATTATGTTTACCTTACTGGACAATTTTGATTGTTCACCTCTATAGGTTTTATTTTTTTTCAAGTAAGGAAAAATTCTCAAAGCTTAGAAGTCATCTGAGATATAACACCTGGCCCATTAAAATAATTAGGCCTAAAAAATTTTTTTAAAAACAAAATCTTGGCCCATGTGAATATATATATATTTGTGGATAAGTATGAATTGGAAGAAATTTTGGGAGAAGCTATTAGAACCTGCGGGAAGAGAAAAGAAAGAAAAGAAAAAAGAGAGAAAGAGAAGAAGAAAAGGGGAAAGAGAATAAGGAGAAGAAAAAGAATAAAGTAAAAAAATAAGAAATTGAAGGTAAAATTTTTCGTCGTTCTTCATTTTGAGAAGACAAATAGTTGATTTTAGTATAAAAATGATTGAAAATTGGAGAAATAGATATATTTTTTGTTTTAATAGTTTAATAGTTAAAATTGTTACTATATTAAGTTAGTGGACTTTAGATCCATAGATTTTGGATTAAATTCGACTGATTGATTAGAAGATTTTTCGAGAATTGTTGAAAAATTGAATAGAAAATTGTAGAATTTGATTGAGGGTGAAAATGTAAGGATTTTAAAATTTTTATTGAATTTGTAAATTAGAAATTTTATATGTAAATAGTTAAAAATTTTAGGGTCAAAATAAAAATTTGTATAATTTAAAGGTTAGATGATAATTTCTAATAAATTTTGGGTCTTAAGTATAAATATTTTAAAATATTTTTATAATTATTTATATTTAAGGGACCTTTTATAATTTATCAGTATTAATAATTTTTATTCTAAAAATTTAAAATTTTAGAATTTTTAAACTAAACTTTAGTTTGGTTTTAAGTCGAAAATTTATTTTTACTTTATTATAAGCAACATAAGATATTAGTTTATTTTAGTAATTATGTATTAATCTTAAAAATAATATCAGGTAGTGGTCAGGAAGAGAGTGATCGGTGGAGTTAAAAATTTAATTATCAGCATCTTTTGATTCAGATAGGTATTTCATATATAATTGAGTATTTTGGTGCTTTGAAAAATTGGAAAGTAAGGTTTTATATTAAAATTTTATGAAAAAAATTATATTTCAATAATACGATTGTTATTCTATTCACTTTTGTATAAATTCTTCAAGAATATAAAAGTATTATTATTATTATTAAACTATACTTCCGATGTTTGAAATACTGTGAAATTATATTAAATAAGTTGTTTTGTTATTACTATGTGTGAGTGAGTTGTGAAATAGTGCATGGCATTTGTTACCACTAGTGACTATAGACTTTATTTCAGTCCCACGGTGAAAACCCATAAACTTGAAATCATGGGCGGCGATTTCTGGGTATAGAGCTCCTAAAGTATGCAAGCTACACATTTATTGGACAACAGTCCTTAGGAATAGTACTCTAAAACTGTGCATTACATATGGTGATAACTAAATTAAATTATTGTCGTATTATCATTATTTATACTTATTTTGTTTATTTACATCGTCTATGACTTATTTAATTGGAAATATAACCATTATGAAATTACTTGAAAAACTTCAATTGTATGTGAATATCTACAGAGCATTAGCTCACACCCTACTTTTAGGTTCCATTGGAGCAGTTGGAGATAGGTAAACCTGAAGGAATCTTACCATTTTTGCTAGATAAATTTTGGAGGACTAATTTGCTGTATATATTGTGTTTGCTATAATATTGTAAGAACATTGTTAATATTTTATTGAATAAATACATTAAATTTTAATGTGATGTATTGTGTTGTGGCAGTGGTTTAGAATATTATGAGAAATATTAGAAGTGTTGTAGAATTTTTAAATTTGCAAATTTTTATGGATATTGTCTATGTATAGTAAGGACTTTGCCAAAATTTTTAAAATATCATAACTATCCTTTTAAACTCTAAATCACGAACCCTAGTTTAAGGGGTGTGACATGAGACATAGCATGCAAGGGAAAAAAAAGGGTATGGGCTTATAATTCTTGTTTGTTTGTAGATATTCACATATATAAGAATTTACATGTTCTTAACAAACTATTTTGAAGTAAATATATGTTAAAAAGAAAAATTGGTTTATTAAATATATTTTGTTTGATATTTGGATGCATATCCTTGAATGGTAATAGTAGTTAGAAAAAAAATGATATTGAAAGTGTCAAACCAATTCTTACAGGTAGTGGAAATCAAATTATGTAATTGAAATATTGGAAAAGATTTTCGAAAAAAAAATCCGAACTTTTGGAATTTCAAAAGCGTAATATAT
>CP135548.1:2574058-2630982 GCA_032402905.1 Khaya senegalensis | reverse complement strand
GTGAGCACACCACATGGCTCAGTAAGATAATACAATACTTAAATAAAAGAAGGAGCATGTTACCTGAATCCCTACTTATTTTGGCCATTTCATACAATTCCACACACACAAGTAAATGCATGTCCACATATCAATGTACATGTTCCAACAAGCATATGCTTAATAATGTACACAAGATATTATATCATCTATGAATTCTGTATAAATATCTCAATCAGAGTAACACTCCTCATGATATACCATATACAGATAATGCAATCTCAATCAATATATTTTCTAAATGAATCACGTTATCACCGGTGTTCGTTTAAATTCTATTTCTATTCTTATCAACGAACACCTACATGATCATATAAATTCATTACGTAGTTATTCGTATAAATAACGGCTAATGCTGCGGCCCCATACAGAGGAACTGCTTAAAAACCGGTATAACCACACAGTATCAATCACACACTCGGCCCGAGATAGCCAAAATATCCTAGGCACACAATCAATACCCACATAAGATACAAATATTTCAAACACTTAAATATAGATACAACTGAGGGTATTAGTAAAATAATAACACTGTTTCTGTATGCCATTTTCACTCTCGGAAGGTTGGTGATAGAAATTTTATTGCGTTTACAAATGATCGATTATATTAAGGAACATTATGGATCATGGTTGTTACTCTAAGCCACTGGGCCATTTGGAGGACAGCTGTGGATTCCACCTATCCCTCAGGGTACCACAGTCTTAACGTCACACCTCCATTAGAAACTGGCTTACAAGTCCAGCTGAGGGAGATGGAACATACATATCCAATCCACGTATCACAATTATCTCAATACTGGTTCATTACCAGTCTATGTTATTATATATTCATATTATCTCTTTATTTTCACTGAAGTAAGACAACCTAACAGTTATACTATAATCACAAATACACGTCCTCCATTCTTTATCCCATACTAGGGATTCTTTTACCTACATTAAACATTGACTATACTATTCTAAGGACATATACCAATCTAATCCTAGTTGTTTACTAAAGTATACCGACAATACAATGTAAATTCATAACATAGTTCCTGCACCATCATATTCTTACTGTATTCTCCATACTACGAATAAATGTGTAACTAATATGTCGAATAACCTGTAATACATCTAATGCGCCTTTTCCACAATATTCTCAAGCTTCTCACATGATCTTTAATCTTATTATGAATTCACACATATTCTTTTCATTTCCCAAACATATCTGTGAGCTAAACAGGATTCTATATATTATAAGTGAGGTAACATATTTACTGCCTTACCCATTATCCTATTTAAATACTAATTCCCCTTTTTCAAGCTGATGCTAGCTCTCTGTTTCTACAAGATTAAGTTCTCTCTTACAGACTTGACACTTGCCAAGATATGATTAGGCTTCCGCCATTTTCGCAATTTACATTCATAACAATAATCTATTTGTGACTGCAACTAAAGGTAATCCTAGACCCTCCGCTACATATGAAAACCAGAATACAAAGGGAGGTCATGAATGGCTGTATGAATAGTATTTCTTATAGGAATTCGGCAAGAGTTTGCCTATACATATAAGCTGCCCTACCTGCACAATAAAACCATGACAGTCCCCATATCAAATAAAACACAACGTGTTACTGCCTCATTGTAATTCACACTAGCACAAGCAACTCTTAGCAGATAGAAGTATTCTACCATACAGTTTGAATCTATTATGCACACGGATTCATTTCCTTATAGATTTGTCATAATTAAGTAAATTATGAATCGTGGACATGATATCCACCGTACACTTTAATATATGTATACAATGGTCATTCGCCCACACCGGGTTCCTCAGACCAATAGGATAATTAGTTCTACCATGGGTTGCACGTACCTAAGGACGCTATGGAAAACAGCCGCTTCCAACCATGGGTTCAACATACCCTGCGGGCACTATGATTCTTATTATCATTTCTCAATTGCTGTGGGTTCAACATACCTCGAAAGGCACCACAGTCTTACTATCAATATGGAGCTGCTGTGGGTTCAACGTACCTCTAAGGGCACCACAGTCTTATTATCAATCCGGAGCTGCTGTGGGTTCAACGTACCTCGAAGGGCACCACAGTCTTATTATCAATCCGGAGCTGCTGTGGGTTCAACGTACCTCGAAGGGCACCACAGTCTTATTATAATGATGCTGCTCCGTCCTAAGCGGCTTTACTAGGGTAACGGAAAAACTACCGATCCCTAATTATCCCAATTATACCAGTTATCCACACAGATTTATTCATAGTCGACTCAGTCATAACAACATGACTATTTTGCCTACATTAATCAAGCAGCATTTTAGTAATTTCATGATAGGTAATATAATTACCTATGCAACACATTTATTAGTCCTTATATTCTAAAAAGACTTTATACGTATGGATTTTTCGTAAGGTTAGTAGTACTTAGTTATAAAAATATATTCCTTTCTAGCATATAAATATCCCATAAGACAATCAAGATAAAAACATAGAAATATATCACAATTCGAACACATGGATACACTATACCACTATTAATACAAATTCGCAGAAACATATTTTAATCGGTTATCATATATTGCGTTATTACACGCAATCCCAACATGTCATCACAAGTAAAAATATACTCATTACCTTACTACGGCACAATAAATATAATATACTAACGTATGCACACATATAATATACTAACGTATGCACACATGTTAATTCGAATATCATTCCATCATAAGGGCATAATTACGTGTGTATATACAAGCGTTCCTACCATATAAATATATGTAAATACAAACATGGGACATACAATGCTGTATAGGTATTTTAGAATACCTAATCTAGCACTGCAGGTCGACGGTAATGGTATTACACTTATAACTATATATATATATATATATATATCTAACACACGGATATTAACACTTCTAATTGCACAATCATGCCTATTCCCCATCAATAGGATTTTTCTACAATTTAACTCATTATTATAATGTATATTCATGCAATTATAAACATTATAAATATTAAAACCAATTTTTCCACAATTTAAATATTATATTATCTTACCTTCAGGCACCCAATGCCTATACAAATGATGAAAAACTGTCCCGGAGAGGGTATACGCGTTCAAAATACTCCTCCGCATGCTACGGGATTTTCTTCGAAAAACATGCAAGTTACTGTTTACGGGGCACTATTTACGGACACTATTCAACCCACGAACTTTCGGTTTCCGTTTCATGAACGGAACACACCATCGTGATCCTTGCGATGTCGGGATGTTGTTCATGGTGTTCATATGCCACAAAACACAAATTAAAGCCTTCAAAATCACCAATCATCCTAAATGTTCAGATGTTAAGGAACCTACTTTGGACCCTAAAATCATCATCGAAACTCATTCCAAATTGAGATCTAAACATACCGTGTTGGAATACGAGTGTCGGAGAGCACACTGGTTGGTTCAGATTCCACCGGAGCTACACCGGTCGCCGGAAATCTTGCCGGAAACACCCCTTCCCGATCAGCCTTCCCACGCCGGAATCCGGTGACCAAATGCCGGAACGGGGCACACCACCGTGAAAAGGGCGGCGAGACGGTACCAGACACGCCGGAGGTGTCGGTCAACTCGCCGCCGTCCGTCGTGAATCGCCGGTCAAAGTTTACGTCGGCGGAGCTTTGGGTGGCGCGTGAGGGCGCGTGGCAGCGGCGATCGGGGCGGGGTTGGCGGCGTTGCACTTGCGGCGGTCCGGCGGTCCTCCACTCGCCGGTGGTGAGGTGTTCCGAGGTCCAGTGACGAAAGTCACTGTTCACAGGAGAGAGAACCGTGGGGAGGAGAGAGAGAAGAGAGAGAAAATGGAGGAAAAAAGTGAATTTTGTTTTTTCGAGTTTTTCGACCCCTTCCCGCTTATATAGTCGGGCACGCACGACGAAAATTACAGTTTTCTGCTTCCGTCGTCAAATTTCTGATACCGGTAATAAAATACTGTATTTTCTGTTCATACAGTACGCTGTCCCGAATACCGGTCAACTCTCTCGCTTATAAAAATTCTAAAAAATACTGTATTATAACTCCATGACAAGGTTTTAAAAGTATAAAAATTTCAAGATGTTACATAATGTCTCTATGTTATATGTGTGCATAAATATGTTTGATTAGTCTATTGTGCGTGTAACACCCCTTTTTCCTAATTGTATATTATATACTTTTGTATAGGTAATGAATTTGATGTTTTCCATGGGGTTAGGGGTAAAATTTTTATGCAATCTTATTATTGAATTATGGCACATATTTGGTAAGTAATGCATAGTGCATGTGAAAAATACATATGAATAATATCATAGATATGAATAAAGTATAGAGAGCGCCAAGCTAGTGTTTGAGTGGTCCATAGAAATTATAAATATTTTGTCCTTTTGTACTAGAGTTTTGTGGTAGTTGTGATGATGTTTGAACTTATCTTGTATACAAAGCTTTTCTGAGTTCAATAAGGTTATTTTCCTTTTGATTTTTTTATTGAAGGAGTTAATCTAGTACTTAAAGATCAAGATTTTCTTGATTGTGTCTTTTGAGTGCCTCTCACTAAAATCTATTCTCATCTCTTCATTTTAAACATTGTTTAAAATCAAAATGCTTAAGTTAATTTGGTTATGATCAGCAAGAGTTAAGTATGCTAGATTTTTTAAAAAATTACAATAAAAATCGAGTTTTATATGAGAAAAACTAAACATTGGTTATGGTTGTCGTAATTAATTATTATGTATCATACACTTAAACTAGCCTGCATTTTGGAAGAGATGAATTTGATTTCATCTATTGTTCAAGTCTCACATGAAACATACATACTACTCTTGTGGTACTACCAAATCTGATGGATTTTGTTGATGAGTTGGGGATTTGCCATAATTGCTAGCTTTTGCAATGGTTGTTGTACTTGTTAGTTACCTTATGGCTCTTTGTTTACATTGCCTATATGAGGATAAGTGTAAAAAAAAAAAAAAGAAAAAGAAAATGGAGCAAATTTCCTATAATTATTTCTATCGGATTGCCTTCATCTTTAATTAAAAGAAATTAGTTTAAATAATAATAATAAACACCAATAAACTTTATACAAAATTAAGAAATTTGTAGCGAGTTCATTAGAAAACAAGGAAGTAATAAATAGTGTTGTTCTAAAAATATACTTTGCTTTTGTTCAAGTACAAGTAATTTGAATTCTTTCCTTCTTTCTATTGTTTCAAAACTATTACTTCCTTTGTCATTAAGTATAAGTAATTTGAATCCTTTCCTTCTCTCACTACAATTCGAATTTTTATAGAGAAGATAATAAAAAGAAAAACTTTTAATGTGTATATAAACTACTAAAATCTAACCTTTTTTCATTCGACTACATAAAATTTGAGATTAAAAAATAAATTATTTTCTCATTTTCAAAGTTCTCGAAATAGAAATAGTTTATATTTCAAGAACATTAGCCTCCATTTCGGTATGATTTTTAACTTTCATGTATTAATTATTTTAGTTCTTTTATTAACATGTTGATGTGTTTAACAATATTCTTTATTTGTTGTGATGGGCAAGTGTTACTCAAATAAATGGGTTGATTGATAGAATCTAATAAAATTATATATTCATACAAACTATTTCACTATTTAATGTTCTCTTTCATCCACATTATTATTTTAAAATTTATTTTGGATTCTGTTAATTTATTGAATGATAATGAAGGGTGAATACATATTTTTAAAGAAATTGATGTGAGTTTTGGCCTTTTCCAATTCCCATATAAAATTTTAGACAACTAAAAAATGTATAAACACAATTAAAAAATCCATCATTGTCTACTCTTCTTGAGCTTCAAGTTTATGATCATGAATAGATAGTTGAAAATATTGTTCCATGCTTTCATGCTTTAATATTAGCCAATCGCATGTCCAAATAAATATTAAAGAAGGTGAAACAATAATAAAAAAAAAAAGATGATGAAATTTGGTCAAATTATTGATTTCAAGGTCCATGCCCGTGCCATAATTTTTACAATTATAGCTATTTGCTTTCAAATAATAATTTTATACTAAGGTTACCATATAATTTATGGTACCCATTAATATAAAATTATAATATGTAATAATTTAAAAAGATTCTAACAATTTATATATTTTTTATTCAAAAATGAATTTGTAAATTTATTCATTACTAGAAAGAGAACATGAAAATTGAGCAAAAATTATTCATTCCTTGAAAGAAAAAATGCATGGAGGTAATAGCATATGGTGACGAAAATATTGAGTTTGGACTTGAAACACGAGGCATTCAACTGCTCATCCCATATATTTATACATTGCTCTCATGTTTTATGTAGTGTAAAAGTCTTATAATTTTATACATTGTTCTTTTGTTTGTCTTAGTCAACAAATTCTTCTTCAATTCAACATGAGCACCTAGGACTCTATTGAAGGCACCATTTTAAAAGGTAATCATTAATTATCATAAGATAAGAATACGTATTAAAAATATGTGAACCATTGAATATTTTCGCTTATTGCTCGAATTTTAAACCATGATTGTTTTACAAACGTGAATAATATTCATAAATATGTGTGTGTGTGTGTGTAAGTTGGATGCATAAATTTTAAATTAATATTATGGTTATAATTTTATTTTTTTTCTAGGAAGGAATGCTCTACCCAGTCATTTCTTATTCAAAATTGGTTCCTTTTCTTTGCTATCAAAAGCTAAAATAAAGAATTTAATAACAAATGAATTTGAACTTGGTGGATACAAATGGTACATTTTTTCTCTTATGCTTGTTATGTATAAAATATAAACTACTAAGTAAGTATGTCTCTTCACTACTCATCTTATACCAAATTTCAGGAATTCCTTTATTTTAAATACCACTTTGAGATGCTACATGCAATATTTGTTAATAAAAGCGCTCTCAATTTAACAAGAAATTAATTAATTAATTAATTAATTAACTTACTTGCTATAATAGAATAATGTCTATTTACTTTACTGGGGACAAAAGCTATGAGGTGATAGATCATATTTTCATATACCTGCAATTGGCAGATACAACTTGTCTCCCTACTAGATGGAAAATTAATGTAATAATCAATTTTTTTATATTCAATCAACTTCAGAACCAATATTTTGGTCACCAAGGTACCAACGCAACAACTTTAATTGTAACTCTTTGTTATTATGTGTTAACATTTTATATGCTTAATTCCAAATAAAATTTCACTAGCTAATTATAGAAACATCTATTTTCTCTTTCTCAATGTCATATTTCTATGATATAGATGGGAGAGTTCAATATTTTCATCCAATGAAGACAAGATGTGATATTGCCAAATTCATCGACCTATAAACATTTTCCAATCCTTTAAATGGATATCTTTTCAATGATGAGTATGTCTTCCATGTGGAGAATTTTTATTGTCAAAAATATTTTCAAAAGGGGATGCTTATCAATGATGAATGACCCTCCCACTTATTACCATATTTGGAAAGTTACAAGTTTTTTAGTTTTAAATAGAGAACACTACATGTCTGAATCATTTGGATGTTACAATGGGTAAATTTTAATGTTTGTTTATAATAATTTGCAGATGTTAACTTCTCTTATTGCACAAATGAACAAACTAATTAATTAATGTATTTTAAGGATCTAGTATGTTACCCTAAAGGAACTGTAGAAGGCAAAGGCAACTATATTTTGATACTTCTTGATATGTCTCGGTCATCTAATCCTTCAAATATTAAATTTCTAACAAAAGTTATTATCTGTGTCAAAGACCAAAAGAATGAAAAGAACATTGAACTTACACATACATACTACTCTTGTGGTACTACTGAATCCGATGGATTTTGCTGATAAGTTAGGGATTTTCCATAATTGCTAGCTTTTGCAATGGTTGTCATGTTCGTTGGTTACCTTATCAACTCTTTGCTTACATTGCCCTTATACAAGGATAAGTGTAAAAAAGAAAGAAAATGGAGTACATTTCCTATAACTATTTTGATTTGATTGCCTTTATCTTTAATTCAAAAGAAATTAATTTAAATAATAATAATAATAATAATAAAAGGCAGGTAAACTTGACACAAAATTAAGAAATTTGTAGCAAGTTCATCAGAAAAATGAAAAAGTAATAAATAATGTTGTTCTAAAATATACTTTGCTTTTGTCATGAAGTATAAGTAATTCGAATTCTTTCCTTCTCTCACTATGATTCTAATTTTAAAAAAGAAGTTAATAAAAAGCAAAACATTTTGAAGTGTATATAAACTACTAATGTTTAGCCTTTTTTTCACTCAACTACATAAAATTTGAGATTACAACATCAATTATTTTCTCCTCTTCAAAGTTCTCCAAATAGAAGACAATTTATATTTCAAGAACATCATCATCTACTTCGGTATGATTTTTAATTTTCATACATTAATCATCTTAGTTATTTTATTAACATAATGATTTGTTTAATAATATTATTTATTTGTTGTGATGGTAAGTATTACTCAAACAAATGGGTTGATTGATAGAATCTAACAAAATTATATATTCATATAAACTATTTCACTATTTAATGTTCTTTTTCATCCAAATTATTATTTTTTATTATTTGAAAATTTATTTTGGGTTCTATTGATTCATTGAATGGTAATGAAGGGTGAATACATATGTTTAAAGAAGTTGATGAAAGTTTTGGCCCCATCTAATTCCTATATAAAAAATTTTAGACAGTTAAAAAAGTGTAAACACAGTTAAAAAATTCACCATTGTCTACTCTTCTTAAGCTTTAAGTCTATAAATCATAAATAGACAATTGAAAATACAACTCCATGCTTTCGTGATTTTTTATTAGCCAATCGCATATCAAAATATATATTAAAGAAGGTGAAACAGTAAATGAAGATGAGCACCTAAGACTCTAGTAAAATAAATATTAACCAATCGCATGTCAAAATTTTCAAAATAAATAGATAGTTGAATATAATACTTCATGCTCTCTTGTTTTTGCAATGTATAAATCCTATAAGTTTATTATACATTGCTTTCATGTCTTACTTAGTCAACAAATTCTTTTCAGTTCAACATGAGCATCCAAGACTTCAATGGAGACGCCATCTTAAAAGGTAATCATCAATTATCATAAGATAACAATATGAATTGAAAATATGCGAACCATTGAATACTTTTGCTTACTACTCAAAGTTTAAACTATGATTGTTCCATAAAGGTGAATAATATTAATATATATATATATATCAAAGTTAGATGCATAAATTATAAATTAATATTATGGCTATAATTTTATTTTCTTTTAGGAAGGAATGCTCCACCCAATCATTTCTTGTTCAAAATTAATTCCTTCTCTTTTCTATCAAAAGCTGCAATAAATAATTTAATCACGAACGAATTTGAAGTTGGTGGCTTCGAATGGTATGTTTTTTCCTTATGCTTGTTATGTATAAATTATAAACTGCTAAGTAAGTATGTGTGTCTTCACTGCTCTTCTTATACCAAGTGTCAAGAATTCCTTTCTGTGAAATGCTACTTTAAGATGCTGCATGGGTTATTTATTAATAAAAGCATTGTCAATTTAACAAGTAATTAATTAATTAATTAATTAATTTACTTGCTACAACAGGAAATTGTCTATCCACTTTACTGGGGACAAAAGCAGTAATGTGAAAGATCATATTTCTATATACCTGCAATTGGCAAATACAACTTGTCTCCCTACTGGATGGGAAATTAATGTAATAATCAATTTTTTTATATTCAATCAACTTCAAGACCAGTATTTTGGTCACCAAGGTACCAACTTGACAACTTTAATTGTAGCTCTTCACTATTATGTGTTAACATTTTATATGCTTAATTCCAAATAAAATTTCACCAGCTAATTACAAAAACATTTATTTTCTCTTACTTAATGTTATATTTCTATGATATAGATGGAAGAGTTCAACGTTTCCATGCAATGAAGACAAGATGTGGTATTGCAAAATTCATCGACCTGGAAACATTTTCTAATCCTCTAAATGGATATCTTTTCAATGATGAGTGTGTTTTTGGTGTGGACGTTTTTATTGTCAAAAATATTTTCATAAGGGAATGCTTATCAATGATGAATGACCCTCCCATTTATTGCTATACTTGGAAAGTTCCAAATTTTTCAACTTTAAACAAAGAATGCTACATGTCTAATCATTCGGATGTTATAATTGGTAAATTTAAATTTTTTTTTCTAATAATTCATAGATATTAACTTCTCTTATTACACATATTAACAAATTACTTTATTAATGTATTGCAGGGAACTTGTACTTTACCCTAGAGGAACTATAGAAGGCAAGGGTAACTGTATTTCGATCCTTCTTGATGTGTCTCGATCACTTAATCCTCCGAATATTAAATTTCTGACAAAATTCATTATCTATGTCAAAGACCAAAGGAATGAAAAGAACATTGAATTTACAGGTGAGTTTATGCTCAAAACAGACCTTTTAGCCTATATATACAAATGTATATGAGGAATGCAATTGCAATATTTAATATAATTAAAAGAATTTTAATATAATTTTCTCTCCTTTTAACCTTTTTTTTTTCTTCCTTCTCTTAGGTGATTACCTTTATACACCCTCAAACCATGCCTTTGGATGCCAAATGTTCATGTCATTGGCTAAACTAATGGACCTAAAAGAAGGATACTTAGTAAATGACACTTGCATCATTAAAGCTAAAGTTGCATTGATTGGAGTGATTGTAGCCGAGTGATCAACAACTATTACGTAATATTTTATGTTGTGATGTTAAATTAGTGCTTGAAAGTTTTATTTCTATTTTAAATAATTTGTCTCAAATTTAAGATTAAATTTTAATTAATGCCTTACTAGCTCATATTATTAATCTAATTTTGTCTTGTTCAATAATATGCAGTATGACAATATATAAATAATTTATATTTTATTGACTTTTTATTGATTTATTTATTTATTTCTAGATTGATCTCATGATTTATTAAATAGTAGGAAAGACATTAATTCACGGACCTTTTAAAAGACAAATGTCGTTTTAACCTGTCTAACCTTTTACTACATAATGTAGACAGCTGACGAACATGAAAACACAATTAAAAGGTCCACTGCTATCTACTTTCTCAAGCTTCTAGTCTTAGAAATCATAAATACATAATTCAAAAAAATACTGCATGCTTTCGTGATTTGTCATTAGCCAATAGGATGTTGGAGATATGCCCTAGAACCAATCATATCATTAGATTCAGGGATATCATTTCTTTGTATATATATATTTTTGTAATTAGTTGTAAAAATATTTACAATTAATAAAATAATAATTATTTTATTTTGCAGTTATTCAGCTATTATTCTTTAATTATACACAAAATGAGATCCCATGATATATTATGTGTTTAAACTCTATCTGTAAAAAGTTGTAGATATTAATATAGAGTCTTTTATTTAAATTGTAACACCCCTATATTTAAAATCAACCACATAAGATACAATCTGAATTATTTTTTTAAAAACATAAAGATATATACATATATATATATATATATCCACACATAACTATTAATTAAAATATAATCTATTTTAAATAAAATATTCGGCAATATTGATGGAGTGCGTATAAGAGGTTATGTATTGATATAATGGATAACCCAACAGTACACCAATGTGATGTACCCTTACACACACGCACACACTTATATCTAATTATACAGTCACATACTACCTAAGTATACTACTAATTGTGCTCATACTATTATTTTCACTCAATGCACATATTGAATACTGTCCTTAGTACTGATGCATGCACACGCAATTACCTTTAGGATGTAGTATGCCACTTGGTAGTATGCACCCTATCTAAAAACAATAATCATATATATATATATATATTATGAGTTAAAAATTAGAAAACAACATAAATTTAATTTAAGTCAAGGAACATATTTATAGTTAAAATAATTTATACATACATACATGCATACATACATATATATATATATATATATATACGGAAGCTGGATATGTATAACATATTGATTACACACATAGTCCATAATATATAATCCTAAAATACAAATTTATTATACCAACGTATATATATACATATGCATAATTATGCACTAATACCAAAAATACCCTCAGCATCAAGATACTACCCCTGTTGACGCCTCGAAGAGTTCGCATCCATATCCCGCAGCGCCACATTACTTGTAAAAACCACAATCCACAAAGGGTAAGCGAAATAACTCAGTAAGGAAACATAATATTCTAGTACATAATTTGTTTCCCTACCATATATGCTATACGATACTAATAGCATAGAAGTTATTAAACTCATATCGCCTTAACGTAATCTAACGAGATAAATACACTCCAACCATACACTCTGTATTACTATCCACATAATACTCATAATTGTTGTATAAAATACAAATAAGTCTACATGCATTTCAAAATCAATATCACATAATATTTTCAACAAATTACTGACAAATATACGACCGATCATGCTAACACAGTTATGGATCGTGGCCACAAAGTAAATTCGCCCAACCCTCATCCATTCACACCACTCGTCTATCGGGCTGAGCGTATATTTTACATATGATCAATCATATAATATGGCTATAACCAAGCTAGCAGGTGTGAAGGGTATCTGAATATCCGGATCCATAACTAATGTAGCCATACAATTAATACCACATGACCCAAAGTCATGTATTCATTTTTCGAAAATTATTGTACACTCAAACCATGCACAATGAATACCACATATGCATACCTATACACACTGAAATGATAAATAGTGTCCACACCTCAATTTTCATGCACATATGCAATTCATTCACATAATGAATGCATAATGCACTTGCAGATAGTGATACTTAATCAAAAATTCATAACACTTCCATATCACATACACTCGCAAATACCCAGTCTACCAGATTCACTAGCATTTATTCATTATAATTATAATTTCTACCATTACAATAAATATATCGCATAACTATCCAATATTAAGGGACAACGCATCATTTACTAATAAAGAAAATTTACATAATAATTATGTAAATTTACATACATAACACATCAAAACATTTCTAAATCTCCGTAATAATAACTAAAATTATCATTTTACCCTTCCTTCAATTTTTCTCATTTTGTCCATCTAACTCAAATGTACTATTTCTAATATTTCACATCACACTTCTGAGCATATAAATATATTATAAAAATAATTATTAAGGTCATCGAATAGTAGTTAAAGTTTTTATTTTACCCTTTTTTCATTTTTCTTCCATCTTAACCATCCAAATTAATTCCTACTAATTTTATTCGCTCCCCAACTCACCTATACACATTCAAACATACCATAACATATTAAAATCTATCATTTAGAGGCTTGATGAATAGTATTTTAAATTTATCATTTTGCCCCTCTTTCTAATTTTCTTCCATTTTATACATTATCCTATACCCAATCTCGTCTAAACACCATTCCCAAATCTATTCCTACACAAATTAGCCACCCATCACAAATTCTTTTATGAAATTTGTGATTGGTGGCTGATTTGTATAGGATCATTTTCTTACCTTTAAAATATGCCAAATGTTTGAGTAAGCTTCTCAATATGGTAAAACCACCTAAATTACCATTTAAAATCATAAACCACCATCAAAATCACTTTTTAACAAATTCATAAATTGAAACCTAGTAAAATCAAAAAATTTTACAGTCAAATTAAAACTCTCGACACATAGAACAATTTTTCCTTCTGTGGTAACGCGTTTAATCGGGCGAATTAAGAGATTTTGCTTGATTTTTTTTTCAAAAATTAAAAGAAAAAGAATTGGGTAACTCACGGCAAGAAGAAGAGAAAAAGTTGGTTTGCTTCAATTTTGAAAAGTCAACCAATATTATCCAAATTTATATTTTTAAAAATTACACTATTGCCCAATAACATTTCAAAGCTTGCATTTAACTCTCAAAAAAATTATGAAACTACGAAAACTATTTCTATATTCTTTCACTTTAGTCCATCAATTTTAATTATCACTTTTTCTTCTAATTCCTGGTGAAAAGACCATTTTACCCATAATAAAGAAAATTGATCATTTTGGTCCTTTTTCATCCTTTCTAGAGAAATTTACATCCTAATTCAATTCTATTTTTTCTTTATCTTATTTACAATATTTACAAGAGTTCTGGGTGATCAAAATCTGACAGAGTCCTTCTGACCCTTGATGTAATGACTATTTTATCCTTTTTAGTAAAATTGTCCCTTTTGTTCAAAATAGTAATTTTGACATTCCTAGGGTTATAAAATCTATCTTTCCTTCTAACACACTCTATCATACTAATTTATATTCCCAACATCTGGTTTGGTCAATCAAAACTTTATCAAAATGATAATTTTACCCTTTCTGTTTTTGACTTTGCAAAAATATACCAACCGCATCTCAAATTGAAATTAAACTTACCAACATGATATTTATGAAGTTCTAAGACTTTTTTATGTGATCAAAACTCACTTTGGCTTCAATTTTGAGTGAAAAGACTATTTTATCCCTACCCGACAAAATGACATGTTTAATTGATTTTCATTCGGTCTTCTTCCAATAACTTCATAAAATATTTTCAAGGATAAGAGATAATAAAGATTAAAGTTTACTTATATCTGAGTGTCACATAAATACATCCAAATTTATTTCCAGTTGAAGTGATGTCATTAGAGATAGTGACATTGCATGATTGGCATGTTTAGTCACTACCACTAATTGGTATATAATGCTAATAATTAGGCAACAAGTCTTATATCACAAGAGCATGAATGTGGGCAATATATTAAAGAACAAGTTGCAGAACGTGACCAAACGTGATGAAACACATAGGTGATTATGTGCAGTCAATGATTCGTCACACAATTGTACTAGTGTACCCTAATTCTTTGACCTATGCTATCACGACTACCCTCTATGCTAAAACAAATCATTTATTTGTGTATATCATACTAGGCTAATCACAACTGGTGAAAAAAGTTTTATGGTAATGTGTTCTTATTGTATGAGGACAGGTGATGATCAAAAATAGAATCTGTTAGCTTGGATAATTAACTTTAAGATCCTAGGTGGGAATGTCATACATGGAAATAGAATTTCTAGTCAAAGTACTTAATATTCGAAAATGAGTTTTATGTATATACAAATCCCATATATAATTGAGTTCTCAACCTTATGATTAAGTTAGGGGTTTGACAATTCTATGACTTACACTCGATTAGAAGTCAACAGTAGAGAAACTTTACTACAAACTTGTTCTTGAGGTTATGATATCTTGTTAGAGGTCACTCATGATCATTGGGATCTTCAATTATAATAAGTTGTATTGAAGTAATACGAAATAGTTCATATTGGCTCATGTCCAGTTCACTGTGAACTTAGATGGTCACACACAATAATTGGTTAAATGACAATAAATAAATAAATATCATTGAAATAGTTAATGACATTTAGTATTAACGAATACTAAATTATACTGATAAGTTGATTAGAAGATAATTTTATTCTTTAAATATAAAGAATAAATTCTTTGACAATAATGTGCTAGCACTCGTTAGTTCAAAAAATATTCTGGTAATTTATTAATATCATAAATTTGATTTACGGATATATAGAAGGCTAATTAATATATTGTTTGAGTTATATATTAATAAATAAATTAGTTTATTTATTAATATTTAACAAATGTTATTATAAATGAAATCAACTATCTAATCATGGTGGATAATACTTGAGTATTAAGTTTCTAGATTTTGTTAAGTTTAAAGGCATAATCTATCAACTAACACCTTATTATGTACCTCAATATAATGAAGTGTTAGAAAGGATGAATCATATCTTATTCGATATGGTACGATCCATGATGAGCTTCACAAATTTACCTACATATCTTTAGGGATATGCCCTTAATACTATAATTTATATATTGAACAGATTCCATTTAAAGTAGTTCCCAAGACAATGTATGAGATATGGTATTAAAAGCTACCAAGTTTCAATCATATGAAGCTTTGGGGTTGTCCGACTTATGCTAAAATTGTTAAACTTGAGAAACTAGACATAAAATCTAAAAAAAGTCAATTTATAAGTTGTCCTAAAAATAATTTGGGATATTATTTTTACTTTCATATTGATCGAAAAATTTAATTAATAGACATGCATAGTTCCTTCAAAGTTAAAAAAATTTAATTAGTAGACATGCATAGTTCCTCCAAAGTCGATTTATAAAGAAAGGTAGTGTAAGTAGAAAAATCAAGCTTTCAAAAGAGTTTGGAGAGCTTAATGTTAATTAACCTCAGATGGATATGCCTGTTAATACAAATGAACCTATTCATTTTAATCCTTAGCCTTTTGTAGACCAATCTCTATGTAGATCCACTAAAATATTGCATCCTCTACAAATATACTTGTTCCTTTCTAATAATGATTTTGAATTATTTATGATAAGAGAAGATGAGCAAAGAGACGATCTTAAAACTTATGAAGAGTCAATATCATATATCAATTCTAGAAGATGGCTTGAAGTCGTGAAATTTTATATGGTCTCTATATATACTAATCAAGTTTAGTCACTAGTTGATCTATCAAAAGAAATTGTTCCTATTGGTTGTAAATAGTTTTACCAAAAAAAATGGGCAAAGATAGAAAAGTTAAAAGTTAAAAAGCAAAGCTCGTGGCGAAAGATTATACTCTAAAACAAAGCATTAACTATGTGAAAACTGTTTCGTTAATAGCCATGCTAAAGTCCATTTGGATACTATTTGCTATTGTAGCTTATTATAACTATACTATATGGCAAATTTATATAAAGACAACCTTCCTCAATGGTTTTATTGAAGAGACCATATATATACAATAACCTACAGGGTTTGTTTCTATAGATAGTCATAAAGTATGTAAGGTACATAGATCTATATATGGATCAAAGTAAACTTTCAAAAGTTGGAACATACTGTTCAATGATACAATCAAATTTGACTTTATTAAGAATATTAATAAATCTTGTGTCTACAAGAAGGAGACTAAAAATGCCACCATATTCCTTGTATTATATGTAGATGACATACTTTTCATTGGGAATGATGTGGGCATATTAATTAAGGTTAAATTGTGGTTATCTAATGTGTTCTCCATGAAAAATTTAAGAGAAGCGTACTACATTTTGGGTATTCGTCTCTATAAGAATAGAGTAAAATGAATAATAGGTCTTTTTCAGTATCAGTACATAGAAAAAGTATAAAAAAAGTATGGTATGGATGACTCTAAGAAGGGTTTCTTACCCTGCAGTCATGGTGTTAATCATTCAAAAGATATGCAATCTAAGATTGAAGTTAAGCGAAAATGTATAAAAAAGATTCTTTATGCTTCGAAAATATATGGTCTCATATACGTCATGTTATACATTAAACCTAATATAGAATATGCAAGAAGTGTTACGAATAAATATCAAGCAAATTTTAGAGAACAACATTGGACTGTGGTTAAAAAAATCCTTAAATACTTAAGAAGAACTAAGGATTTAGTATTAACCTATTGAGGTGGTGAGTTAAAAATTAATGGTTACACTGATTTGACTTTCAATTAGACATAGATGATAAAAAGTCTATCTCTATATTTGTTTTCATTTGTAAGAAGGAGCTATTAGTTGGAAAAGTTCCAAGCGGACTACTACAACTGACTTCACTATAAAAGCTGAATATGTTACTACTTTTAAAGCTGTAAAAGAGGTTGTTTAGATCCGTAAGTTCATGAGTGAACTCAAAATGGTTCTTTCCATTCTTGATCTAGTATTTTTGTACTATGATAACAATGGAGTTATAGGACAAGCTAAGAAACCTAGGTCTCGCCAGAAGTCTAAACATATTCAACAAAAATATCACTTGATTATAGAGTTTATTGCTAATAAATAGCTAATCGTTCTGAAGACTCCATTAATAGATAATGTGGCGAATCTACTAACTAAGCCTATGGCACAACAACAACTGAATCACTATCTTGAGAAGATTGGTATTGAGTACCATGGTGATTGGCTTTAGTGCAAGTTGGAGTTTGTTGGAGATATGTCATAAAACCAATAATGTCATTAGATTCAAGGATATCATTCCTTTGTATATATATTTTTGTAATTAATTATAAAAATATTTATAATTAATAAAATGTCAATTATTTTATTTTACAATTGTTCAATAGTTATTCTTTAATTATACACAAACATGATATATTAAGTGTCAAATCTCTATTTACAAAGAATTATAGATATGAGTACAGAGTTTTTTATTTCAAAACATTCAAATTTATTCCTAGTTAAGGTGATATCATTAAGGACAATGATATTGCATGACTGACATGTTTGATTGCTACCACTTATTAGTATATGATGTTAATAATTAGGCGATGAGTCTCATGTTTCAAAAGTATGAATGTGGGCTATACATTAGAGAATGTGTTGTTGAATGTGACCAAACATGACAAAACACATGGATGATTATCCACAATCAATAATTTGTCACACGGCCATATTAGTGTACTACTAGTCCTTTGACCTAAGATATCATAGCTGCCCTCTACACTAAAGCACATCATTCACTTGTTTATATCGCATTAGGCTAGTCACTTATGGTGAAAGAAGTTTGATGGCAATGTGTTCTTATTGTATGAGGACAAGTGATGATCAAAAATGAAAACTGCTAGCTTAAATAATTGAGCTAAAGATCCTAAGTGGGAATATTATACATGGAAAATAGAATCTCTAACTAAAGTACTTAATATCCGAAAATAAGTTTTGTGGATATACAAATCTCATATATGATTGAATTTCTAACTTTATAATTAAGTTAGGGGTTTGACGATTCCATGACTTGTACTCAATCAATGGTCAACAACAGGGAAACTTTACTACACGCAAGTACAATTATATGGGTTTATCCAAAAATATATTCTCTGTGTTCTGCGGGCTCATAATTTATTGTTAATTGTAAAAAAATTGTTCAAGACTTTTTGAAGCTTGTAATAGTTATATTATAATCTAAATCAAGTCTTCCAATACTTTAATTAGACAAATTGTTAAAAACTAGCGTGTGGATACACTTAGAGACAATTGGAGACAGTTCGCTCATTCAAATCAAATATAGGGGTATATTTCTTATATTCTTGTGTTATGCTTATTTAAAACTTGCATAATATCTATTAAAATTCACCAAAAATTTTTCCGTGCAACTATGTGATGGTTGTGATTTCCGGCATGTGAAATTAGATTCTTAACATAGGATGTCTCTACTATGCAGCTAAGTTGAAGATCAATTCTCAATTCTCAACAAGAAGATAATGACTTTTGTTAAATTCATTTTAACAAGTATTTATAAGTTTTAATTAATTTATTTAATTAATTTAAAATGCTATAGCACAAAGCAAGTAAAGGAGAAAAACAATTTTAACATAATTAAAATTTTTCAATTGTATATTTTTAAGGTCATGTTTAGAGAAAATAATCTATTAAGAAAATAAAATGATACAAATACCAATAGACTTAAACAAAATTAAAGATTCTTTTCATGTTCGCGTTTTGTATTGAATCTTCTAGGTGAGCCTACTCAACGAGATTCCCTTACCTTGATACGTTAAAATTTCTTTAATTTAGTGAGTAGTATTAGCAACGATAGAAGCAGTAGAAGTACTAGCAACAAAGGAAGCTGTTCTTCAACTTCTATTACAAGTACAAATGCAATTAAAAGCATCAAAGTCATGAAGAAAACAGTGTCTTTCTCTAATGTTTCAACAACTGCAGCAGCATTAAATGATGTCATGCAAAAAAGGGTTTCTTGCAGTCTACGTAGGAAGAGAGCTAAAGAGATTTGTAATACTAATTGAGTATTTGAGTCATTAGTAATTTTACTAAGAGAAGCTAAGAAGTGTTTGGGTTTCAATAAGAGAGAGTGTTGAAAATTCCATCTGAAGTTTTTGTTTTCCAGTAGAGCTTGAAGCTGGTTGAAGAGAAAAGAGATGGGTTTTATTTGCATGAATTAGAGTTTAATATTGCAAACAAAAAAAAAGGGAGATGATTAAATGTTGTTATTGTTCATCAGATAATGAGTTAACACCTTCACATCATCCTCAATTTAATCTATTTATTAGCACTAATTTGCTTTATATTTTGTGAAGGCATCGAGTAAATGCATGTATTTAGAAGAGGAATTAACATTGATGAATAAGGTAGAAATTTTACCATGTTGGATAGTTATTTTGATCCAGTTGGTGTTCTTGCTGCTGTTGTTGTTGAATTTACCATTAATACAAGTAATTGAGTATTAATTTTCTCTTAGATTTCAGAATGTTGAACAACTTAATTGGTCACTGGAGGACCAACTAGATTCAACAACAATCTTTCTTCTTAATTTTTTTTTTTAAAATATCAATTTAATTGCAGACAAAGGGATGATTATTGTCTTTCTTCTTCTCTTCGCTCTCCATCTCCTTACACAATCTTGCAAAGGGGGTGAAAGGTCAAGATTCATGGCGACCAAATAAAATTGAAAATCTTATCTTAAAAACAATTAACCAATCCCTAATAATGTGCGTGTGTGTGTGTGTAAATATATATAAAATAATACATGAAAATTACTAAAATTACAATTTTAAACAGGACGAATGGGTGTACAAGGTTAGAATGGCCCATGAAAGTGAGGACTATATATGAATTGAGTCACCCATCCTAGACACGGCATATCACAACATATATGGATAGTTTTTTCCTTTTGTGCTCATGTTGATGAGAATAAGAAATACTTCTCTTTGTCAAAAAAAAAAAAGTCCAAATTTTAGGATTTAAAATAATTAATTAAATTCTAGTTTAATTAACCTGAATGTACTACTTATGTGACGAGTCTATTGAATTTAACAGCAAAATGCTTAAAATATGTTTCTTGTGTCAAATTTAGGAAATAGTTAAGGGAGTTATGAGACTCAAATAATGTCTTAGAGATATTATTTTTAAGCTGTTATTTTTAAAATAAAAAATTACATTTTGTGCTAAATACTTTCTGGAGTTAAAGAATACGTTTGTCAATATATTTTTTAAAAAATTGTATTATATAAAAAAAAAAAATTGGAAACAACTATATGGTAATTTATTTTTTTGATATCAATGATCATTTTCTATCTCATGGCAGTACCTTTTATAGGATAAACTACCGCTTAGTTATTAATTTATTAATAAACTTAGTCATTCCCCTAGAAAAAGGGTCACAATAATTATGTAATTGCTGATATCTTGATTATCATAATAAGTGATATAATATTAAAGCTAATGGTTACTAAAAATTTATTATTATTGAATTGTGTACTTTGAAATATAATAAAATATCCAACTTATATGAGTAGCATATACTACTATACCTACTTTCATTTCAATTTTTGAATGAATTTGCCCATTTGTTTTTGGTGTTCAGTTCATTTGAGGGAATCATAAGTTACTTTTCTACTCATAATATGATCAAATATTACGTGCTAACATCACTTAATTTGGGTGCTAATACGCATAATATCAGCATGATTGCCATTCACATGATCACACTCTTAATCGTGGTGTTTCATCAGACAGCATATATAATATGCGAAAAGGTTGTTTTCGTGATTTTTTTTTCTCCATAGCTAATTAAAGGACATCTTTTCTTAATTGTTAACTAATTTTATTTGCTTGAAAATATTAGAAATCAACAATAACAAGCTGACATGTAATCAATCACTTGTATCTTTTAGGCAGATATATGGCTTGGTGCATTGTTGTTAGAACGTAGTGAAGAAGACATGTGAACCAAGAAGGGAAGAACTTGAATGGAAAGAAATTATATAAGGGATTTATAGCATGCTTATTGTCAATGTGATCACTTGAAACAATTCATTCTGTTCGACTGAATATTAATTATTAATGTAAATCTTGTGTGAATTCAGTGAATGACTATAACCATCTATAGATATCTCAAAGCAAAAGAAAAATTGATTTCTATGTTGCAACAGTAGCATTTTCCAATGTTTTCTAGTATTGAAAATTTCCTCATTTTTGTTTGGCTTAACAGCACTAGATCTGTTAGGCTCATAGACCCTAAAACTAAGTACTACCTATGTAACACCCCCTTCCTTTCATTTCTATTCATGTGGCATATAGTACATTGAAATTATCAAAAACATAAAAATCAACGCTCTCTCATAGTGAAGCGAAGTTTTCATTTGTTCAAAAGAGTTTATAGAAAGTAACCACATAAATAGTAACAACTAAATAGTATTATTTTTTTTTTCTAAATAATTGTTATGCATTTTAATGAAATTAATATTTCAAAGTACACAGAAGGAAATTACATAACAATGGCCTAAACTTTAGATATACTATGCCCTGTCTAAAAATCTTTACCTCAACTACACTTTCCGAAACCGCTACCGCAATATCGTAAACACCTGAAAAATAATAATCCCATAAAGGGGTGAGCACACCACATAACTCAGTAAGATAATACAATACTTAAATAAAGGAAGGAGCATGTTACCTGAATCCCTACTTATTTTGGCCATTTCACACAATTCCACACACATAAGTAAATGCATGTCCACATATCAATGTACATGTACCGACAAGCATATGCTCAACAATGTACACAAGATATCATATCATCTCCTTTGGAACTCTAAGCACTATATCATCTATGAATTCTGTATAAATATCTCAATTAGAGTAACACTCCTCATGATATACCATACACAGATAATGCAATCTCAATCAATATATTTTCTAAATGAATCACGTTATCACCTGTGTCCGTTTAAATTCTATTTCTATTCTTATCAACGAACACTTACATGACCATATAAAATCATTACTTAGTTGTTCGTATAGATAACAACTAATGTCGTGGCCCCATACAGAGGAACTGCTTAGAAGCCGGCATATCCACACAATATCAATCACAAACTCGGCCCGAGATAACCAGAATATCCTAGGCCCACAACCAATACCCACATAGGATACAAATATTCCAAACACCTAAATATAGATACAACCAAAGGTATTAGTAAAAACGATAACACTGTTTCTGTATGCCATTTCCACTCTCGAAAAATTGGTGATAGGAATTTTATTGCGTTTACAAGTGATCAATTATACTTAGAAACATCATGGTTGTTGCTCTAAGCCACTGGGCTATTTGGAGGACAGCTGTAGGTTCCACTTACCCCTCAGGGTACCACAGTCTTAACGTCACACCTCCATTAGAAACTGACTTACTAGCCCAGCTGAGGGAGATGGAACATACATATCCGATCCACATATCACAATTATCTCAATACTGGTTCATTACCAATCTATGTTATCATACATTCATATTATCTCCTTATTTTCACTAAATCAAAACAACCGAACAGTTGTACCATAATCATAAATACACGTCTTTCATTCTTTATCCCATACTAGGGATTCTTTCACCTATATTAAACATTGACTATACTATTCTAAGGACACATATCAATCTAATCCCAATTATTCACTAAAGTATACCGACAATAACAATATAAACTCATAACATAGTTCCTGCACCATCATATTCTTACCGTATTCTTAACCATACGAATAAACATGTAACTAATATGTCGAATAACCTGTAAAACATCCAATGCGCCTTTTTTACAATATTCTCAAGTTTCTCATACGATCTTTAATCTTATTATGAATTCACACATATTCTTTTCATTTCACCAACATATCGATGAGCTAAACAGGATTTCATATACTAGAAGTGAGGTGGCCTAGGCATTGCCTAACCCATTATCTTATTTAACTCCTAATTTTTCATTTTTAAGCTGATGCTAGCTTCCTGTTTCTGTAAGCTTAAGTTCTCTCTCAAAGAATTGACACTTGCCAAGGTGTGATTAGACTTCCGCCGTTTCCGCAATTCACAATCATAACAATAATCTGTTTGTGACTGCAACTAAAGATAATCCTAGACCCTCCGCTACATATGAAAACCAGAATACAAAGGAGGTCATGAATAGCTGTATGAATAGTATTTCTTATAGAAATTCGGCAAGAGTTTGCCTATACATATAAGCTGCCCTACCTGCACAAGAAAACCAAGACAGTCCTCATACCAAATAAAATACAACGTGTTACTGCCTCATTGCAATTCACACTAACACAAGCAACTCTTAGCAGATAGAAGTATTCTACCATACAGTTTGAATCTAATAGGCACACGAATTCATTTCCCTGTAGATTTGTCATAATTAAGTAAATTATGGATCGTGGTCATGATATCCACCGTACACTTCAATATATGTATACAATGGTCATTCGCCCACACCGGGTTCCTCAAACCAACAAGATAATTAGTTTTACCATGGGTTGCACGTACCCAAGGACGCTATGAAAAACAGCCGCTTTCAACCATGGGTTCAACATACCCTGCGAGCACCATGATTTTTATTATCATTTCTCAATTGCTGTGGGTTCAACATATCTCAAAAGGCACCACAGGCTTACTATCAATACGGAGCTGCTGTGGGTTCAACATACCTCAAAGGGCACCATAGTCTTATTATCAATCCGGAGCTGCTGTGGGTTCAACATACCTCAAAGGGCACCACAGTCTTATTATAATGATACTGCCCCGTCCTAAGCGGCTTTACTAGAGTAACGGAAAAACTACCGATCCATAATTATCCCAATTATACCAGTTATCCACACAGATTTATTTATAGTCGACTCAGTCATAACAACATGACCATTTTGCCTACATGAATCAAGCAGCATTTTAGTAATTTCATGATAGGTAATATAATTATCTATGCAACACATTTATTAGTCCTTATATTCTTAAAGGACTTCATACGTATGGATTTGTCGTAAGGCTAGTAGTACTTAGTTATAAAAACATATTCCACTCTGGCATATAAATAAACTATAAGACAATCAAGATAAAATACAGAAATATATTACAATTCAAACACATGGATACACAATACCACTATTAATACAATTTCGTAGAAACATATTTTAATTGGTTATCATATATTGCGCCATTACACGCAATCCCAACATGTCATCACAAGTAAAAATATACTCATTACCTTACTACGGCACAGTAATTATAATATACTAACGTATGCACACATGTTAATTCGAATAGCATTGCAAAACATCGAATGCAGCATCTACTCAATCATTCTATCATAAGGGCATAATTACGTATGTATATACAAGCGTTCCTACCATATAAATATATGTAAATACAAACATGGGACATACAATGCCGTATAAGTATTTTAGAATACCTAATCTAGCACTGCAGGTCGACGGTAATGGTATTACGCTTATAACTATATATATATATATAACAAACGGATATCAACACTTCTAATTGCACAATCATGCCCATTCCCCGTCAATGGGACTTTTCTATAATTAAACACATTATTATGATGTACATTCATGCATTTATAACTGTTATAAATATTAAAAACCTATTTTTTCACAATTTAAATATTATATTATCTTACCTCCGGGCACCCAGTGCCTATACGAATGATGAAAAACTGTCCCGGAGAGGGTATACACGTTCGAAATACTCCTACGTACGCTACGGATTTTTTCTCGAAAAACGTGAAAGTTACTGTTTACGGACACTATTTACGAATACTATTTAACCCACAAAATTTCGGTTTTCGTTTCACGAACGGAACACACTATCACGATCCTTACGATGTCGGGATGCTGTCCATGGTGTCCATATGCCATAAAACACATTTTAAAGCTTTCAAAATCACTAATCATCCTAAAATTTCAGATTTTAAGGTACCTACTTTGGACCCTAAAATCATCATCGAAACTCATTCCAGATTGAGATCTAAACATACCGCGTTGAAGTACGAGTGTCGGAGAGCACACTGGTCAGTTTGGATTCCACCGGAGCTACACCAATCGCCGAAAATCGTGACGGAAACACCCCTTCCCGATCAGCCTTCCCACGCCGGAATCCGGTGACCCAATGCCGGAACGGAGCACACCACCGTGAAGAGGGCGGCGAGACGGTGCCAGACGCGTTGGAGGTGTCCGTCAACTCACCGTGGACTGCCGTAAATCGCCGGTCAAAGTTCACGTCGGCGAAGCTTCAGGTGGCGCGTGAGGGCGCGTGGCAGCGGCGATCGGGGCGGGGTTGGCGGCGTTGCACTCGCGACGACCTAGCAGTCCTCCACTCGCCGGTGGTGAGGTGATCCGAGGTCCGGTGACGAAAGTCACTGTTCACAGGAGAGAGAACCATGGGGAGGAGAGAGAGAAGAGAGAGAAAATGGAGGAAAAAAGTGAAATTGATTTTCTGAGTTTTTCGACCCCGTCCCGCTTATATAGTCGGGCATGCACGACGAAAATGAGAGTTTTCCGCTTCTGTCGTCAAATTTCTGATACCGGTAATGAAATACTATATTTTCTGCTCATACAGTACGCTGTTTCGAATACCGGTCAACTCTCTCTCTTATCAAAACTCTTAAAAATACTGTATTATAACTCCATGACAAGGTTTTAAGAGTATAAAAATTTCAAGATGTTACAACCTATAGGGTATTTTTATTCACAACTAAAATTTTTTAAAATAAATATATCAAATAAATAATAAATAAAATTATAAATAGAAAAATAAAACACCAATCACACAATACAAATATTTACGTGAAATTTTTTATATTAGAGAAAAATCACAACTATTGAGGATGACCAAAAAAAATTACTATGTAAAAAATTGCTAAAATCACACTTTTAATAATTTTTCCTCACAACCAATCTCCAATTACACCTAATCACATCCAAATTCCTATAGATCTCACCATTTTTTTTCACTAGAATTTATCTACGATCCATCTTAATAAATCTAAGATTGATACTAAATCTCAATGACCACTTGCCACCAGTTATTATATATTACATTGTAAATAATATATTATGTAATCTTGTTTTAAGAGCAATTCCAATCTCTTTTTATATAGTGACTAATAACCTATTTCTTGTAAGAATAATAATTTCTGTTCTTATACAAGTAGAATTTTGCCTTGAATATAAATAAATCTTACAAGAATACTATTTAACAACTAAAATAAAAATTGTTCTAAGACAAGAAATACAAAAAAAAAAATCTATTAAAATACCCCTAGTTATTTGTAACATAAGTCCTTGTAAAAAATGGAGTCATATATTACAACAATCTCTAACTTAACGAGTTTTTTAATTTGAGTGAGAAATCATAATAAAATAACCTTCATCATCACTACATCCATGTGGTCTCTACCTCATTTGATATACTCCATAAATCTACTAAATCTACACTCATATATGAAAGAGTGAAGAATGCACATGATTGCGTGGGAGCTATGATATAACGTCTTAAAAAATGTCAAATAAATACGTAAATATTATAAAATATATGAATATTTGTTAATTTTTTGTAAGACCAAAATTGTAAGAAAAATTTGGACGAAAGTGAATAGTTTTTGAATAATTATGGTCCAAGTATAATTTTAAAAAAATTTAGGGTCATTTTATAATTTTTAAAAATTTTTCCTATATATACCTTTTCATTTCCTGAACTTCCAAACATACCCCCCACCTTTTTCTTTGTCCTCACTTTTTTGATCACCTCTCTGATGAACTTCCTCTTGTTCTCTAATCGTCATGAGTTTTGGATTACACATCATTTTCGATGTTATCATTCCACTGCTGCAAATCTCACATCAATTTGACTTTCAATAAGCCACCAAATCCTATTTAAAGTTTTGAAAATTTTTTAACTAAATTTTTTAGCTAATCTGTCTTTTTATCAAAAAATTAAGTACACCGGTGAACTTATTTCGATAAGTAGAACAAAATAATCATAATGCTCAGATCTAAAAGTCATCAAATTTTCCCCAAAAATGTTGTCAAAACGTAAATTTTTTGCCAGATTTTTGGCAAATGGTGCGTCAGATGAAGAAAAGGACACCATTGTTGGACTCAAAATGTCAAAAACTATAAGGCCCGCTATGATCCACTTCCTAAGTCATCAAATTTTGAGTTACTATCGTTGTTAACCATTGTTGGTTAGCAAGTTTACTAGTCAATGGTCAATTCTCGGTCAATCCTCCTATTTTAGGCCTTTTGGATATTATTTTCGACCCCAAAGATATCTGCTGGACTCCTTTTGATGAGAAGATTTCAACTATAAGTTAAAATTGACCAAACAACTTTTTGAATCAGAATACACATAAATCAAGGCGATTGAGGTAGAGATTCCATCACTTATTTAGTTGTTTCTTTTAAAATATGAATCAAATATATATTTTAGTATGGTGTAAATGAATTTAAATTATTTGAAATGATTATGCATTTTCACGATGAAATATTTGGATGACATGTCTTACAGCTATGTCGTGTCGAACTTGTATTGATTTAAATGTTTTACCTTGAAATTATCTACATGGTACAAAAATATATGAAATGTATGGTTTTGATGAGTAGTATGTAAGATAGTTTTTATTGATTTCCTGTGATTATACCATCTAAATTTTTATTAAATATTGTATGTTATTCATAATAGACATGAATAAGGCAAAGGGGGAGTATCCCTAGTATGTTTAAGATGATGGGGAAGTATCCTCGTTACATTTGGGATGATGGGGGAGTATTCCTGGCATGTTTGGGATGATGATAGAGTATCCTTGTTATATTTGGGATGATGTGGGAATATTCCTGGCATGTTTGGGATGATGATAGAGTATCCTCGTTATATTTGGGATGATGTGGGAGTATCCCTAGGTGGAAGAGACGGTGAGGGAGTGTCTCTAAGACCCAAAATCTACATAGGTTTTGCTCTTTGAGAGCCCCGTGAGGCTATCATTTAATATTATTTCATGATCCCCTTATGAGTATTGCTAGCATACATATAAAAATTTGATTCATATGGCTTAAATTAAACTATTGATGCTTATTTTAACTACATATTACATATTATATATAAAATGTAAATTTTTAACTTTAGCATCATCAATGGTTGTATTGAAATTGAGCATGACTGATTTTAAACTAACCATGCAGACTTTCGGGTAAAACTAATTTAAGAAAGTGATGTTAATCCTTACTGAGTATCGTGGTTTTACTCACCCCTTCTTTTTCCCCTCTAGAAATATTCTTAACATAATATAGATACCAAAGAGTGAGTAGTATGATTGGCTACTAAGAGATAAAACAAGTAAGTTTCTAGTTGTTAGTTTGTTAGTACGTTCCTACTTACTTGTATCTAAATTATTAAATTATTGACTATATGATGATGCATGATTTGTATGGATCACTTAGATTTATTTTATTCATTTTAAATATGTAGTAAGTGTTCACATATTTTCGTAAGATTTTTATTAGATTTATTATTACTATTATATATATATATATTCTAAAGACCTTGGGGCACAATTGACCTTTTAACCAATAGTACATATTTTATCTATTAGTTTGACTCTTCAACTTAAAAGTTATTAACCCTTATTTTGAAGTGTGACAACATTTTTAATATCAGAACATAGTTTTACTTTCCTAGGGATTTGACACTTGAAATAAGTATTTTAAAGTTTGAATTTATTATTTTCAATTGCTTTGGTCCATATGCATCATGTTAGTGCTATAGTCTGATAAGATGATACATGGTCAATAGAATGACTCAATGAAAAGTGTTAGGCTTGTTATGCTAGTGTAATAAATTCGATTTAAAGCATGTGTTTAATATATTTGATGAATCTTTTATTTATGAATTAAGGAGGGATGGAGACAATTTGAGTCTTAACTTTTATGATTCATTTTTATTGGCATTAGCTCTCAAATGTTGTGCTAATCATTAGGAATTATTTGATGATCTAGTATTCTTCTGGTGATTGTTGTATTTTGGAATAGTTAGATAGCATAAGTAAAGTTGTTGAATGATCATGCGTTTGAAAGGATATCAATATGCAAAAATTTTCTGAATTAAGGTATGGCTTTTAGGAAGTTTGTTAATTGAATATATTGATAGTATAGATTAATGATATGATTAAAATAGTATCTTTAATCATTTTGTATGTAGTATATGAATGCATTATTTTCTAATTGATTTTAAAGTCCTATAAATTGAATTATGTGGCATTATAAGAAATATTTATTATCATTTTAGGATTAATACATTTTACATGCATTATTTTCATATATGGAGTAGAGTATAGATAAAGATATTTGTAAAATTTTAGGGTGATTTATTCAATATGTCTATTGATAAATGTTTATTATTGGATTTTTGAGTTAAATAATGGTTTTGTTACAGCATTATAGGCTTTAATCAAATTAAAATGGATAAATTTCATGGACAAATGTTGGAGGTGTTTAAAAATTATTTTGGGAATATCAAAAGTACCATATAGTAGCAACTATTAAGAAATTTGGATGCATTTCTATAAGAAATTTGGATGCATTTCTACAAGAAATTTTACATGTGATGTTATAAAGGTTTAAATATGATATTACGCATTTTATGAATAGAGGTTAATAATTGTAACTATGCTTGAAGAATTTATGAAGTAGAGTTGTTGCTTTTTTAGAAATAGCCTAATCTTGTTACAGGTAAGAGATAGCTAAAGGTCATAAAGAAAATGTTTAATATTATAAGAGGTATTTTTGAGGTACATGCTAGGTATTAATCTAGATATGTGATTGTTGGACACTCAATTTGATTGTGATATTTGGCATAATTATCAAGTTACAGTTGAATACTACGATAAAAAAGTTATGTTTTGAAAAAAGAATAGACAGTTAATAATATGTCAAACTCGTTCACATGTGAGACCTCTTAGTTCTACTTTAAAGCATGTTATGGTAGACAAGGGAAATTAAAAAGTTTAAGTACTTGTATATAAGAAAAGTTAGTTACTAATTGACAAACCCATTTTATATCAAAGGTTGAAGCATTTCTTGACATGTTTTGTAAAGAGTTGTCTAAATTACCACCGACCATGGAGATAGAGTTTTATGTTCATTCAATTTTAGTTACATCTCTAATTTTTATATCTTTCGATATCATATGACATTGACTAAATTAACAAAATTGTAAAAGGGATTAATACACCCTAATGTTTCTATTTGAAGAGTTATGGTGTTATATGCCAAAAGCATGATGGTTCCTTAGGATTATGTGTTGACTATCTACAGTCAAACTAAGTTACTATTTAAATCAAGTATTTGTTTTTTGAAATGAAGAATTATTTGACCAATTGAGTGATTCAAAGTGTTTCTTTGAGAAGTAAACTAGAGAGCCATCAATAAAGGATAAAGGGTGATGATGTAATCAAGATAGCAATTAGGACCTATAGACCATTACTCATATATACATACACACACACACACACACACACACACACACACACACACACATATATATATATTATGCTTTTGAAATCCCATAAGTTTGAAATTTTTTTTTTTGAAAAAATATTTTGCAATGTTTCAATTATATAATTTGAGTTCCACTACCTATAAGAAGAGGTTTGGCACTTTCAATAATATTTTTTTCAACTACTACCACTATTCAAGGATATTCATCCAAATATCAAACAAAATATATTTATTAAACTAATTTTCCTTTTTAACAAATATTTACCTTAAAATAGTTTATTAAAAATATACAAACACTTATATATATATATATATATGTAAATCTACAAACAAACCAAAATTATAAGTTTATGCCTCTTCTTTCTTTTTTTCTTCCTTGTGTATTATGCCTCAGATGTACTTCTAGGCTTTGAATATTTTTCCTTACCTAAAAAAAAAAAATAAATCCCATAGAAGTGGCCTAGCCTATGGTCACTCAGACCAAACCCATGACTCTTTTTCGTTTTCACATTAGCCTTTATTATGAATGCATGATAAATATATAGAATATGCAACCATTTTTTTAAGCTTATTCATCATAATATTTAAACTAAATATTTCACATTTTCATCTAGAAATCATCATTTATCACTATGGAATCATTTTTTAATATTCAACATAACAATCAATTTCTTTCATAAAACTCATACCATATAGATATATATATATACACATATATATATATATATATAAATATTATAGCTAGAACATATAATACCGTAAAGATATTTTGGAATATCTAATTTAGTATTGTATGTTAATGAAGTCGAAATATCTTTCATTAGAATTAACTAGTAGTATTATACAATACTCCGTTATAATTGAATTTCAAACATGTAATCACTATTTATTACTCCAAAATTTTTATATTACAATTCAATATGACCAAATTTTCTACGTAACGATTTCATATAAAATTCTCCTCACTTCATACTCCAATCACATTTTCATACAAATAATCAATCCAAAATATAACACGTAAATAATTTTCTTCTTTTCTTTCTCATCCTCATTTGGCCGAATTTTCCATTCACGTATACATAGTATTATTGTACCATTTTCATCCTAATATACTTTATCAACATATTTTTCCCTAACATTCCTTATATGACCGAATTTCACATTTCATGCATACAACATTTTATTTTATCAATTTCATCCAATCACACTTCTTAAACATTTTTACATACTTTTAATCAATCAATTACATCTAAAGACATAATTTTTCCTAAAATTCCCTAAATGGCTAAATTTTCCTCCTTAGGATCCAAACTTCATAGTTGCAAATTCTACATCAATTCATGCTAAATATCATCTCAATTTCATCATCGAACTTATAATTACATTAAAACACAATTTCTTCCTAACATACATACATGGCCGAATATACCATCATGCATCCATTTTATTTTTTAAAAAATTCTACTTTCAATCATGCTCAACAACACTTCAATTTCATAATTTCACATCCAATTACAATAACATAATTATTTATGAAAATCCTAATTTTTTACTATATCAAAAATTATAAAAATCTTATCTTTCTTCCCCAAAATTTGCTCTTCCTTATTTCTTTAATATCTTCCTCCTTCTTTCTACACAAAACCACTGTTCTACATCAATTATTCTACATCACATGAACTTAAAAGACATAAAAGTAGAAGATTCTTACCTCAAATGAAAGTTTTCCAAACCTTCTTGCACTTTTCCTAAAGAAATTTCTTAAAATTTTCTTAATTTCTCTAAGATTTTTGGTTTGGAAATTTAAAAAAAAAAAAAAAGAAACAAAGAGAGGGAGGGAGGTTTAGTGAAAATGGATAGAAATGGAAAAGTTTCTAGCTTGTTCTTCCTTCTATTAAATTAAACATATCACATTTCTAATTTTGCCCCTTCTTTTTTCAATACAATGACTAATATATCCTCATGTCATTTACCTACTTATCTTCCTCATTTTTTTTTGTTATTCCCTTCTTGTCCAATAAATTTAAATAAATTTAACTCCAACTTTATCCCTTGATTTTTTTAAATGACCATTTTGTCCTTGACAAAAATAAAATGTCATTTTTGTCCTTTTTCATCTTTTCTAAAGGAATTTATATCCAAATCAAGTTATGGTTTCTTCCTATATATTATTTACAATATTTTAAGAATTTCAAAGTGATTGGATTTCTATTCTACCCTTCCAAACTTTTTTTATTTATCAATTTTGCCCTTTTTAAAAAAATTATCTTTTTTGGCAAAATAGTGATTTTTGTGGTTTTAGGGTTACTTATTCTATCCTTTTTTTTTCGATGTTACTTATTCAATTTCACAACTTCACATTGTTTTTGATGTCCATTTTATCCATCTCATCAAAGCATAATGACCATTTTACCCATAATGTGCCCACGCTGTCAATTTCTCTCCTTTTATGGAATTTAACCTAGGTTTTACCTTTGTTATTTCAATTTCATAAATTTTAAAAATAAATTGAGTGAGATTTTAAGAGCATACCTGAATTTGGGGTGTTACAATTTCTTCTCCCCTTATAAAGAATTTTGTCCCCAAAATTCACTTGAACAATATAGGAGCGTTAGGACTAAAATGGTCATTACGCTATGATGAGATTGACAAAATGGACATCGAATGAAATTTTAAGTTGTGGAATTGAATAATTAATATTAAAAAAAGAAAGGATAAAGTAACTAACCTTAAAATCGCAAAAAATTGCCATTTGGCTGAAAAATGGCAATTTTGCCAAAATGGGCAAAATTGACAAATTAAAAAAGTTTGGAATAGTAGAATGGGAATCCAACCACTCTGAAATTCTTGAAATACTATAAATAATGTGTAAGAAACCAAAACTTAATTTGGATGTAAATTCCCTTAGAAAAGATGAAAAAGGATAAAATTACCTGTTATTTTTGTCAAGGGTAAAATAGTCATTTTTAAAAAATCAAGGGATAAAGTAGAAGTTAAATTTATAAGACAAGAAGAGAATAACCAAAAAAGGAGGGGAATAAGTAGGTAAATGGCATGAGGACATATTGGTCCTTGTATTGAAAAAAGGAGGGGCAAATTTGAAAATGTGTTATAATTAATTAAATAAAAAGGAGAACAAGCTAGAAACCTCTTAATTTTTCTCCAAGGCTGCCTAACTTCTCTCCCTCTCTTTGTTTCTTATTTTTTTTCAAAATTTCAAGCCAAAATCTTAGACAAATTAAGAAAATTTTAAGAAATTTATTTAGGAAAAGTAGATGAAAATGGGGATTGTGAAAGTATGATGTGGCCAACTGATTAAAAATGCATTAACCATGATTAATTATAGAAGAAGGAAAGAAAGAAAATGAAAATGAATGATATTTCAATGAAAAATACGAAAGTTTCCCAAATTGACATATTATGATGCATATTTGTGTGATTATGAATATATGTGCATAATTGCTTATATTTATATAGGTACGAATATGTTTATAAGTAGGTAAATGTACCACTTATGGGCATATGAATTGGCCTGGAGTAAAAAGATAATTATCTGATAATTATGTTTATCTTACTGGACAATTTTGATTACTTATCCATATAGGTTTTATTCTCCGAGAAAAAAAGGGAGCATGGACTTATAATTTTGGTTTGTTTGTAGATTTACATATATAAGTGTTTATATGTTCTTAACAAACTATTTTGAAGTAATATTTGTTAAAAAGGAAAATTGATTTATTCAATATATTTTATTTGATATTTGAATATATATCCTTAAATAGTGGTAGTAGTAGTTGGAAGAAATAATATTGGAAGTGTTAAACCTCTTCGTACAAGTAGTGAAACTTAAATTATATAATTAAAATATTGCAAAAAATTTTCAAAAAAAATTACTATTTATTTGGTCAGGTGACACTATTTATATGGTCAAAAATTACTTATATATATATATATATATATAAGTAATGGTCACTACACACTTTGAGTTTTAATTATGTCATTTAGGCAAATTTATGCCCTAATAGCTTTGTGGATCTAATGAATAGGGCATTTAGACCCTATTTAGATTAAATAGTTACTGCGTTTATCAATAACATCCTAATCCATCTTAAGATTCAGGAGGGATACGAGTGACCATTAGTTGTATGCTAAAAAAGAATAAATATGACTTGTAGATGTTAGAAGTTGGGTTACTATGATACATTCTTAAGAATAGTATATTAGTGGATTTAGTTAAGATAGAGATTATATTAGGTTGACAGAGGTCTATATATGAAGTTTTCTTGGAATAAATGCTTATTATTGACATCATGTTAAAAGATTCTCTTGAATAGCTCGGTCATTAAGAAGGTTGACAAGGAAAGAAGTTAAGGTTATTTGGATGAAAAATATAAAAGGCTTACTTAAAAATTAAAAGGACAATTGACAACTGCTTTAATTCAAGATGTGCCTAACACTCAAGAACTGTACTTAATTTACATAAATGCTTCTGATATTGGATTAAGGTGTATCTCGATGTAGGATGATAAAGTGATAGGTTATATTGCTTTTATTTAGTGAAAACCCCATGAAAGGAATTACCTCACTTATGGTCTTAAGTTAGCTAGTGTGACTTTTACCTTAAAAGTTTGGAGGTATTATTTTTATGGGGTTAAATGTGAAATATACTCAAATTATAAGAGTTTGAAGTTTCTTTTCTTTTAACTTGACTTGAACTCAAGGTGATAAAGGTAAGATAGAGTACTTGGAGAATTATGCCTTTACTTTTTAAGATTAAATTGCAAAAGCTAATATAGTAACTAATACTTTGAGTTATAAATCCAATGAAAATTTTTTCAATCACAGCTTTAAAGGGTTGAAAGAAGCCAATGACAATTAGAGATTTTGATTTGCGGTATTGTGCGAATAATCATTTAGCTTATGTTTATAATGTAGTTGTAATTTCAACATTGATTGTGATAGTGAAATAAAGATAGCAACTAGATGAAAATCTGAGAACTAGAAGAGTCGACTGTCAAATGGTAAATAGTTGGATAATTGAAAAATAAATACAGATAATATTCTTCCATTTCATGGAAAAATGGGTTGTACTAAGTGATATCGAACTTAGAGATTATATTTTAGTACAAGTTCATTGATTTAAGCTTACTGTGCCTCGAAAGGTAGTAAGATGTATAGAGATCTTAAGAGGCAATACAGGTAAAAAAAAAATGAAATATGATGTGATTGAGCATGAACTTCAAGGTATGACCTATCAGTAGATAAAGGTTGAACATTGAAACTAGAAAGGATATTATCACTTTTATCTATTATTGGGTTGTGGATGTAAGTCCTTAGCAGTTGAACCATGTTAAATCTTTGGTGGTTTTTATCTATTTAAATGTTGGTTTTGTTGAGTTAAAATTCATTAGTTGAATGGTTTTCTAAATTGTTAATTTATGAATCTTAGAACTAGTGCATAGTTTGAGTTTGGTGGAACCCATTATCTTAATATATACAAATATACCAAGATATACATATATATATATTAAAAGTAGATATTTGCAATATTAATTTTAATTACTAGAAAACAGTAATGAGAAAACATAATTTCCTTTGAATTTTTTTTTTTTTTTTTATGAAATAACAATTTCAATGCACACATTTTTATATCATAAATATTCATTTTACATAGCAAATTGAAACTTATTACAAATAATAGTATGTTTTCGTCTGCACCAATCTAGTCTTAGAGGCGTTCTATGGATCTATCGCTCTACGAACCTTACCTATAAAATAATGTTCAATAACGAAGTGAGTAACGTAATATTATTCAATAAGTAATGCAAAACCCTAACTGGCAATTTAGTAAATATCACATCCCAAACACATAAATAATAATCAATTATAATAGAACTCTACCCAGTGCCTATTCATCTTAAACTACTCACTAAAATAGCATTCTTATTAATGAATAGACACAAATAGCTATATAAATAGTAATTGACTACATAAATAGTATCACTTAACCAAATAAATAGTAACTCTTATAAAAATTCTACAAGAGTTCATCTATACATATAGACTACACAACCTGTAAAGAGAATTAGAATACTCACAATCCCAAATAATCACAACGTGTTGCGGTTTCAATAACTATGCACGCAATCTACCAATAGATTTATCACACAAAAGTATTTTATTTACCTTCTAAATTTGTTCTCTTTTATACCCTTTCTACTCTATTCATTCTAGTCCTATTATTCTATTATATTTTTATTTGACTGATCATAATTAGGGTAACTATGGATCGTGGCCATAACTCTAGCACATTCTTCATCCTACACACCCACTTTTTCTGTTGGCTTGTGCATAAATTCTCCCATGGGTTCAACATGCCCCTCGTACGCCATTAAGAGGTCTATATCACAATCTCACCCCCATACTCGGGCACGGGTGAGATCTGGCTGTGCCACCCCGGCCAGGACCCATGTTGGAGTCGCGTCTTCCTAGTTATAGCCATAACTAAAATAAAATTTTTTTACAAGCTAACTTAACAGCATAGTTGGAGTGTGAGAGAATTCATTACTGATCCACAGTTATCCTAATCATTCAATTATTCATTTTATTTAACCATTGGTTAATTATTATAAATTCCAACCCTGGCTATACCCAAGGGCATTTTGATAATTCCATCTACTTCGCTATCTTAACAAGAAATACACAAGTTACAAAATCTGTAACATGTCCACATACACGTACAATTAACCAATTAATAAAAATAATGATTACAACCACATTAACATTATTAATAATCACGTTAATAATAATAATAATAATAATAATAATAATAACAATATCAACAACAATAAAGATAATAATAATAATATAATTATTGTATCAACTATTCCAATTAAAATACCCAACACTAATAAGGTATTTTAGAATACCTGATGTGGAGGTGAATATTTGATGCAGTTATTACTAAATCTATAATCATAAATATTTACCCGTATAAATATACACACACACACACACACACACACACACACACACACACATATTCCTTATTAAAAATTTTGATTCCTTACTACATTCATTCGTTTTTCCTCAACATTCTTAAAAGACATTCGACTACACATAATTATCTTCATTACAACTCATAATCAGTACCTTAAAACTAAATTTTGGATATGTATTTCAAAACTATGGTTGTAATTTATAAATGTGTATATTTTATTTTTAGTAAGAAAAAAATATTTAATAAAAATTTTCTTTGATATCCACAAGTTGATTAAATAAATTAAAATTTTAAATATTTAATCTTAATATATATATATATACATATATGCATGTGTGTATATATATATATGTATATATTGGGTTTATGGGTTCCACAATTACCTAGTAAAAGCTTCCCTCATTCAATGAGTTTTAAGGAAGAAAATAAAGACTTATTTGGGGCATATATAAAGAATAACCTGAATCCAAAATCTATTCTCCTTCATGATGATTTGCTAAGACAGTAAGCATGAATATTGATTCAAAATCCTTTTTTGAGACTACAACAGCATCTCCTTGATTGAATGACTGTTTATCTTTCTTTTAAGTCTCATTTTCAGGGCAATCTTTCTAAAAATGCCATTCTTTATAACAATAGAAGCATTTAAGTTTTTTATTCTTTGACCTAGATTTGCTAGCATTCTTTTTTCCCTCCGAATCTCTTCTGTCAGATCTTTCTCTAGCATGCAAGCTTTCACCAAACCTGAAATCCCTTCCTTTTGATCTCTTATTTAATTCCTTTAAGTAAAAACTAGATTTTACATCATCCATAGAAACTAAATCTCTTTCATAGAGTAATGTATTAATAAAATGCTTATACGATTTTGGCAAGAAAGTAATAACTATCAATACTTTATCCTCATCATCAATCTTGGTGTCGATAATTTCAAGATCAAGGACAATCTTGTTGAACTTATCTAGATGTTCTGCAATCAATCCCCCTTCTTCCAAACTAAAAGAATACAGCCTCTTGTTTAAATAGAGTTTATGAGCTAGGGACTTTGTCATATACCTAGATTCCAATTTTTCCAAATTTCAAGTGCTATAGTTTATTTAGACACGTCCTTTAAAACTCCATCCCCTAATGAGAGTACTATAAGGCTTCTTTATAATTTCTTTCCTTCAAGTGTTCAGACATCTCAACTTCTTCAATAAGGGCATCTTCTAGGCCTTCATGAACAAAAAATGCTCTCATTTTATTTTTTAGAGATTAAAGTCATTATCCCTTATAAACTTCTCAATAAAAAAATTTATGAACACCATTTTACTGATATTCTCAGGCTTTGATACCATTTATGGAGAAATTGTTCACAACCAACAAAGACCCCCTAAAAAATCTAAGCTTCCACAAACTGATTAAGCAATTTAAGATTTCAAGAACTTAATTTTCCAGAATTCACATTTGCACTTAACTAATCAATTCAACATTAAACAGAATCAAAAATGAAAGAACACATGGCAGTCAAAGAACTCATGTAACATCTTGAAAATCAAATACTCTTAGAATCCTATCATGGAGTTGTATTTCAATATTTTCAAGAATTTTGATAAGAGAGAGAGTTAGCCGGTATTCGAGACAGTATACTGTATGAGTAAAAAATACAACATTTCATTACCGGTATCATAAATTTGATGACTGAAGTAAAAAACTGTAATTTCTCGTCGTTCGTGCACGACTATATAAGTGGGACAGGGTCAGAAAATTTGACAACCTAACTTTACTTTTTCTCTCCATTTTCTCTCTCTTCTCTCTCTCCTCCCCACGTCTCTCTCTCTCGTATGAACAGTGACTTTCATCACTGAAGCTCGGTCACCTCACCGCAAGCGAGTGGAGGACTGTCAGGCTGTCGCGAGTGTAGCGCTGCTAACCCCCCCACCATCGTCGTCTCCACGCACCTACACACGCCGCCTGAAGTCCCATGGACGTGAACTTTGACCGCCGATGCACGGCAGTGCACGACGAGTTGACCGACACCGTCACTGTGTCTAGCACCGTCTCACCACCCTCTTTACGGTGGTGTGCCCAAATCCGACATCCAACCACCAGATTCTGGTGAGGGATGGCTAATCGGTGGGCTGTCTTTCTCGCAAAATTTTTGGCGATTGGTGCAGCTCCGGTGAAATCTGAACTGATCAGTGTGTTCTCCAACACTCGTACTTCGACGCGGTATGTTTAGATCTCAATTTGGATTGTGTTTCAATGATGATTCGAGGGTCCAAAGTAGGTACCTTGAAATTTAAAAATTTAGGATGTTTGGTAATTTTAAATACTTAAATTTGTGTTTTGTAGCATATGGACACCATGGATAGTATCCTGACATCGCAAAGATCGCGATGGTATGTTCTGTTCGTGAAACGAAATTCAAAATTTTGTGGGTTGAATAGTGCTTGTGAATAGTATCAATAAACAATAACTTGCACATTTTTTGAGGAGATGCCTGTAAATACGGAGGAGTATTTCGGACATGTATATCCTCTTCGGGACAGCTTTTCATCATCCGCATAGGCACCGGGTGCCTGGAGGTAAGATAATATGATATTTAAATTGTGAAAAAATAGATTTTAATATTTATAATGTTTATAATTGTATGAATGTATATCATAACAATAATTTAAATTGTAGAAAAGTCCCATTGACGGGGAATGGATATGATTGTGCAATTAGAAGTGTTAGTAGCCATGTTTTAAAATATATATATATATAGTTATAAACGTAATATCATCACCCTCAACCTGCAGTGCTATATTAGGTATTCTAAAATACCTATACAGCATTGTATGTCCCATATTTTTATATATCTATTTATATGGTAGGTACGCTTGTATATACATATGTAGTTATGTCCGTGTAATTGAATGATTAAGCAGATGTTGCACTTGATGTTTTGTAATGCTGTCCGGATGAACATGTGTATATATGTTAGTGTGTTATAATCATTATGCCATAGTAAGGTAATAAGTATTGTTTGACTTGTGATAAAATATTGGAATTGCATGTAATGATGCAATATATGATAACCGATTAAAATATATTTCTGTGAATTTGTATTAATAGTGATATAGTGTATCCATATGTTTAGATTGTAATATATTTTTGTCTTATCTTGATTTTATTATGGTGTATTTATACGCCAGAATGGAATATATTTTCATGACTTAGTACTACTAGCCTTACAATCAATCCATGTGTATAAAGTCTTTTTAGAAGATAAGGACTAATAAATATATTTCATAGATAATTATATTGCCTATTATGAAATTATTAACGTGCCTTTTAATTAATGTAGGCAAAATGGTCATTTTGTCATGATAGAGTCGACTAAGAATAAATCTGTGTAGATAACTGGTATAATTGAGATAATTATGGATCGATAGTTTTCTCGTTACACTAGTAAAACTGCTCAGGACAGAGCAGTATCATTATAATAAGACTATGGTGCCCTTCAGGGTATGTTGAACCTACAGTAACTTCGGATTGATAATAAAACTATAGTGCCCTTTGGGGTATGTTGAACCCACAACAATTGAAAAATGATAATAAAAACCATGGTGCCAAGGGGTATGTTGAACCCATGGTAGAAAGCGGCTGTTCTCCATGGCGTCCTTAGATACATGCAACTCATGGTAAAACTATTTATCCTATTGGTCTAAAGAACCCGGAGTGGGCGAATGACTATTATATACATATATTAAAGTGTACGATGGATATCATAACCACGATCCATAAATGAATTCGTGTGCCTATCAGATTCAAATTGCATGGTAAAATATCTCTAGCTGCTAAGAGTTGCTTGTATTTATGTGAATAGCAATGAGGTAGTAACATGCTGTGTTTCATTTGGTATTGGGACTGTCCTGATTTTCTTGTGCAGGTAAGGTAGCTTATATATATAGGCGAACTCTTGCCGAATTTCTATAAGAAATACTATTTGTGCAGCCATTTGTGACCTTCATTTGTATTCTAGTTTTTATATGTAGATGAGGGTCTAGGATTACCCTTAATTGCAGTCACAATCGAATTTTGTTATAATTGTGTATTGCGGAAATGGTTGAAGTCCGATTACACCTTGACAAGTTTCAATTCTTTAAGAGAGAACTTAACCTTGTAGAAAAAGAGAGCTAGCATCAGCTTGAAAAAAGGGAATTAGGATTTAAATAAGATAATGGGTTAGGCAATATATAGGCCGTCTCACTTCAAGTATATAGAATCATGTCTAACCCACCAGTATGCTTGTGAAACGAAAAGAATAAGTTTGAGTCCATAATAGATTAAAGATCATGTGAGATGCTTGAGGATATTGTTGAAAAGGCACACTTGATGTATTGCAGGTCATTCGATATATTAGTCTACACGTTTATACGTGTGATTGAGAATATGGTAAAGATATGATAGTATAGAAACTATGTTATGAGTTTACGTTTGTTATTATCAGTGTACCTTAACAGACGACTAGGATTGGATTGATATGTGTCCCTATAGTATTATAGTTATGATTTATGTAGGTGAAAGAATCTCTAGTATGGGATAAGGAATAGTGGACATGTATTTGTAATTATAGTATAACTGTCAGGTTGTTTTGATATAGTAAAAATAAAGAGACAATGTAGATGTGTGATAAAATAGAATGGTAATGAATTAGTATTGAGATAATTGGGATATGGGGATCAGACATGTATGTTCCCACGCACTCAGTTGAGTTTGTAAGCCAGTTTATAATTGAGATATGATAGTAAGACTGTGGCACCCTGAGGGGTAGGTTGAATCCACGGCTGTCCTCTAAATAGCCTTGCAGGCTAGAGTAACAGCTATGGTTCATGATGTCTTTAAGTATGAACGATCACCTGTAAATGTTAAGAATTACTAACATTAACTTTCCAAGAGTAGAAAGGATATAGAGAAGAAGTGTTATCGTTCTTACTAATATCCTTGCTTGTATATATATAGATGTTTGAGATATTTCTGTCTTAAGTGGATATTGATTGTGTACCTATGATAGTATGGTCATCATAGACCAAGTGTGTGGTCGAAATAGTGTGGTCATACTGGTTTTCAATCAGCTTCTCCTTATGTGGCTGAGACATTTAGTTGATATCTATACGTATATCAATGTATTGATTTTATATGGTCATGTAAGTATTTGTGATAAAAATAGAAAAAGGAATTAAACGAGTACATGTGAGGAAACTATTAATTTAGAATGCATATTATTTGAGTCTGTATAATTTATGGTGTGGTATGTTATAAGGAGTATTACTCTGATTAAGACTATTTATACAGAATTAATAGCTGAGATAGTGCTTAGAGTTCTGGATGATATGACATGATATCTTGTGTATATTATTGAGCATAGGCTTGTCTGTACATGTACATTGATATATTGACATGCATTTAACTATGTGTATGGGATTGTATGAAATGGCCAAGATAAGTAGAGATTCAGGTAATACACTCCTTCCTTTATTTAAGTATTGTATTATCTTACTAAGCGATGTGGTGTACTCACCCCTTTGTGGGATTATTATTTTCAGATAATTATAATACGGTTATAGCAGTTCCGGAGAGTGTAGTCGAGGCAATGATTTTCTAGTGGGGCATAATATATTTGAGGTTTAATCCATTGTTATGTAATTTTCTTTCTATGTACTCTGAAATATTATTTGTATTAAAATGCATAACAATTCTTTAGAAAAAAATAAATACTATTTTAGTTATTACTATTTATGTTGTTACTTTCCATAAATTTTTTGGACAAATGAAAACTTTATTTCACTATAAGAAAGCGTTGATTTTTACCTTTTTGACAATTTCAATGCACTGTATGCCACATGAATAGAAATGAAAGGAAGGGGGTGTTACAACTCATATCAAAACTAGATTCATTTCAAAAGCGAAAAGGTTACAGAAATTCAAGAAGTACACCCCTCTCTGCACTCTTTCTTTCTTCACCAGAAATTAACTCTGCTTTTTCGATCTTCATCCTTCTCTCATCCCAGTACATTTCTTTATTTATATCAGCTAAAATACAAATAGTTATAGTTAGTCAACAAAGTTATCCAATCATCATCTTAAGAATGTCTGACCACCTAACTAACTAACTAATTCTCCAGCTTAACTTTGCTTCTTTTTGCCAGTTCAGCTACCACTTTCAGCTCAACACTTCTTCAAAGAAATCTACTCATTCTCTCCCTAGTTCAAATTGTGAATTTAAAATCACCATTCACATAATTGTAGGTTGAATGTTTTTTGTAAACTCTAAATGAGTACGGATCTTGTAGATTTTGTTAGAAACAACATGGTTTTGTGGATGGAGATTATTATTGGGATACGAAACTCCTTTTTCAACAAGAATTTATATTTCAAATAATTAAAATAACATGGGAGTTTTTTAATATATTTTTTGTTAATTGTTTTCTTAGTTTAGAAAAATTTCTTATTTTAAGGATTAAGTAGTACCTTGTAAGGTTTACTTATTCAGGTGAAATTTGACTTATACAAAAAAATGAAATACCATTCTTGTGGAACCCATAACTACAATATATATAGGTATACCAAGATATACATATATATATATATTAAGAGTAAATATTTATGATGTTAATTTTAATTACTGAAAAATAGTGATGAGAAAACAGAACTTCCTTTGAATTTTTTTTTTTTAAATAACAATTGCAGTGTATACATTTTTATATCATAAACATTTATTTTACAAAGTAAATTGAAATTTATTACAAATAATAGTATGTCTTTGTCTGCACCAATCCAGTCTTAGAGGTGTTTCATGGATTCACTGCTCTACTAACCTTACCTGTAAAATAATGTTCAATAACAATGTGAGTAATATAAAATTATTCAATAAGAAACACAAAACTCTAACCGGCAATTTAGTAAATATCACATCCCAAGTACATAATTAATAACCAGTTAGGATAAAACTCTACCTAGTGCCTATTTATCTTAAATTATTCACTAAAACAGTACTCTTACCAATAAATAGACACAAATGGTCATATGAGTAGTAATGATCACATAAATAGTATCACTTAACCAAATAAATAGTAAATCTTATAAAAATTTTACAAGAATTTACTTATACATATAGACTACATAACCTGTAAAGGAAATTAGAACACTGTCAATATCATATAATCACAACGTGATGCAGTTTCAATAACTATGCACACAATCTACCAACAAATTTAGCACACATAAGTATTCTCTTTACCTTCTAAATCTTTTCTCTTCTATACCATTTCCACTCTATTCATTCTAGTCCTATTATTTTGTTCTATTTCTAATTAACTGATCATAATTAGGGTAACTATAGATCGTGGCCACAACTCTGGTACAATCCTCATCCTACACACCCACTTTTTCTGTTGGCTTGCGCATAAATCCTCACATGGATTCAAGATGTCCCTCGAGCACTATTTAGAAGGTCTACATCACGATCCCACCCCCAGACTCGGGCACGAGTAAAATCTAGTTGTGCCATCCTAGCCAAGGCCCACACTAGAGCCATGTCTTCCTAGTTATGTCCATAATTAAAATAAAATTCTTTTACAAACTGACTTAACAGTACAGTTGGAGTGTGAGAAAATTCATTACTGATGTACAGTTACCTAATCATTCAATTATTCATTTTATTCAACTATTGATTAATTATTACAAATTCCAACCCTAACCATCCCCAAGGGCATTTTGATAATTTCATCAACTTCATTACCATAATAAGAAGCACACAAACTACTAAATCCGCAACACGTCCATATACACCTACAATTAACCAATTAATAAAAATAATGATTACAACCATATTTATATTATTAACAATCACGTTAATAATAATAATAACAACAACAATAATAGAGTTAATAATAATATAATTATTGTATCAACCATTTTAACTAAAATACCCAACGCCCATAAGGTATTTTAGAATACTTGATGTGGTGGTGAATATTTGGCGCAGTTATTACTCAATCTATAATCATAAATATTCACCCATATAAATATATATTTACACGTATCTCATCATTTATTAAACCAAATCAATTCTGGTTGATTCCATTACTTCACTATACAATTTCTAATATAAGAACCTATCAAATTTTATCATTTTTAGATTTCGATAAATAGTATTTAAAATAAACAATTTTACCCCTTTTTCTAAATTTATTCTATTTTACACATTCAAATTATTCCTCACCAATTTCATTTATTTTCTAATATATTTATGCACATATATACAATACAAAACATATCAAAAACCAACACACCACACTTCTAAGCATAAGAGCCGAACTTCTATCATTACACATTTTTTCAATTTCTTCCATTTTATCCTTTCTAATTAATTCTTTTTTACTCTCAAATATTCACAACATACATAGAACTAAGGATACATATTAAACATAAAATAAACAATTTAAAACACTAAAACTCCAAGGTGACCGAAAATATACTTGCCCTTACAATCAAAATTTTTTCAACATTAACCTTTAAATCTTCATCCACCATACTCATTTATATCAGTTAATAACTAAAACTCAAAAATACAATTCAAAGCAACCATTCTTCACATGGTCGAATTTTTTCAAAGCTTATACATTAAATCTTTTTCTTTTTAATGCAAATAACATCATCATCCAATTAGATACACCAATTCCATATCATACCCATTTCAATTTATTCAATTATTACCAATTCACAAAACCCTAAATTAAAAAAAAAATGAGAGTTTAATGTTTCTTACCTTAATCAAGTCATTAATTTCAAATTTTCACCACTAACCACTTTTTTTTCTCTATTTTCTACATATTTTCACCGTTAAAGCTCATCAAGCTCAAAACTCATAAATTTTTATACCATGAAATTATGCATAGAATATGTCAAAAAAAAAAAAAGAATTTACCTTGGTGATCAATTTATCCTTTTTGAATAAATTCAAAATTCAAATATTTCCTTATAAATTTGATGAATTAAAGAAGAAAATTAAAAAAAAGAGAGATAGAAGAGAAGTCGTGTGACATCCTCAAATTTAGATATTCCTCTAAAATTTTAGTATAATTATTTTTGTAATATATTTTGAGTTTTGGGCTGTGAAATACATAAGAAAATTTTTGGAACTCTAGTTAGAGCAATTTTAGCAAAAAATGGGTCAAAATAGCAGTAAAGGGCAAAACTGTCATTTTGAATGAGCGTTGATAGATCAAATGAAAGGCGATTGAGTTAAGGGTTATATTTTAGTTATTACTGAAGAAAAATATAGGTTGGATAATTTTAAAATGGTAAGAATTGCTAATTTGCCGAAAAAAAAATAAATAGAATGATAATTTTATCGAAAAGGGGTAAAATGGTCAATCTACCAATGTCACAAAGGTCAGATTGAAATCTAAATTTCTAATAATGTTAGAAATATTGTTAGAAGCACGTAGAAAGAAACAAAATCGAATTTAGACAAGAATACCCTTAGAAAAGAAAAGAAAAGGACCAAAATAACCAATTTTCTTCCCTAGGGGCAAAATGGTCATTTCATAAGGAATTTTTGAATTTCGTGTCACTAAAATCTAATGGACTAAAGTGAAAGAATATGAAAATAGCCTAGGTAGCCTCATAATTTTTTTAGGAGTCAAATGGAAGCTTTGAAAAGTTGTTGGGCAATAGTATAATTTTTAAAAATATGAATGTGGATAAGAATGGTTGACTTTTCAAAATTGAAGCCAATTCACCCTTTTTCTCTTCTCTTTCCCGAGAGCTCCCATTTCTTTTTCTTTCAACTTTTTGCAAAGAAATCAAGCAAAATCTTTTAATCCGCCCGTTTAATTGCGTTACCGCAGAAGGAAAACTTGTTCTACGCGTCGAGAGCTTTAATTTGACGGTAAAATTTCTTGATTTTATTAAGTTTAGTTTTTAGAGTTGTTGGAAAATATTATTTAAATAATAGTTTTATGGATTAAATGGAATTTTAGGTTTTTTAGCTTGGATTTGGTGCCATAATCATCATATTTGAATTTGAGGTAAGAACCCTAAACCCTAATTTTGTAATTTAGGGGTTTTATAGAATTGATGCCTAAATTGTAAAATTGAGTATTTGTAAAATATATTGAAGTGGATAGAATTGTATAAATAAGAAAGAATTTAGTTTGTGCATAATTGGACATATTCGGTCACTATTTATAGAGTACTTAAATGTTTGATTTTAATGTGTTTTGATATGTTTAAATGTGTATAAATGTGTTTGGGAATAGATGGAATTGGTAGAAATTGGGATAGATGTGAAAAATGGAAGAAAAATAGAAAAAAGGGCAAAATGGTCCATTTCGGGTTACCGTTCATAATTGTTAAATTATGATATTTTTTATGTGTTTATGTGTTAATAATTGTATTGGGAATAAATGGAATTGGTAAGAATTGGTTTAGATGTGTAAAATGGAAGAAAAATAGAAAAAGGGCAAAATAGTCAATTTTGGGTATTGTATATTTAGTGTTAAATTATATTATTTTAGAAGTATTTAAAATGGTTGATTAAATATGTGTGTATATATATATATAAAAAAGAAAATCCCATTGCCGGAGAATGGGTATGAATGTGGAATTTGGAAGTGTTTTAAGTGGTTGATTAAATATGTGTGTAGATATGTATGTGTATATATATATAAAATTGTAATTGTGAAAAATTAATGAATAAATATTCCTTATAGTCACGTCTTAGTCCGCCAACATCCATCGTCTAAAGATGTATTTTAACATCCCTTTCCAGCGATGTATGTTTAATGTAGCAATACCTTAATATAGGTATGTACGTAGATGTGTGCGTGAGTGTATGTGTATATATATATATATATATATATATATGTATCGTAATTGGATTAGAAGTATATATATATATATATATATATATAAATTGGTTATTGTTATTATTAGGAATATTATTTTTATAATTGATTTGGTGGTACATCAATGGGTAGGTATTGAAAGGTGTCGATAGGTATAAATTATTTTATATTGGGTAGAAATTATAAAAATGTTGTATATTTGATTATTAGAATTTTAATAAATTACTAAAAAGTCCTTGAGTAATAGTAAAGGGTAAATAGGTAATATGAACATATGATGAATTGTGAAGAAAAGTATAAGTAGCCAATATCCTTAAGGTATGATTTCGGAATTTTCTTGCACACTGGCAGAGCCGTTTAGGACAAAATGGAATAATGATTTATTATTTACTGTGGTGCTCTTTGGGACACATGGAACCCACAGTCGTCCTTGTGGTGTCCGAAATGGTACGTGAGAAACCACGGCAGTCCTCCATGGCGCCTTTGGGCACGTTGAACCCATGGTAGGAAGCGGCAGTTCGCCATGGCGCCCTTAAGGGCATGATGAACCCATGGTAGCATTATAATTGTGCCCAACTTATTTATGTATTGGTGTGCAAGATAAATAACGTGGTCAAGATTCATAGTTTGCCTAAGAATGACTGATCAAATGAAAAGAGAACAGGATAGTATAATTAGAATAGACGGGTAGAAAATGTACAAAAGAAAGTGGTACAATACTATGATTATTCGTAATATCCTCATTGAATTATTAATTGCGTAGTTAGGATGATTAGTCCTAATAACTGGTTGCTGTGTAACGAGGATATACAGAATATATTGTTTTCCTGATTAGTTATTATTTATATGGTTGGAATATTATAGTTTGTTAAATTATTTTGTTGGGTTTTATAGTTCTTACTGAGTAATTTTAAATTACTCACTCCGTGGTTGAAATGATTTTCAGGTATAGCTAGTAGGGCAGTGGAACCGGGCAAACCCTCAGGACAGTGACCTGTCAAGAGAATTGGGTATACTAGCTTTTGACGCTGTATTAATTGTACTTTTGTTATAAATCATATTTTTGATATTTTGTATATATTGTAAATAAGTATATATCCGATGAATGTTTGCTTTGTCAAAAAAAAAAAAAATTAGTGTTTTCTTTTATATACTGTTTAAAAATTATTACTTATTTTTTTTAAAATGGGTATGGGAATCCCACAAGTTGGTATCAGAGCGAATTTTCCTTAAAAAAAAAAAAATTTGTGAAAGTATATGTATTTATAATAAATAAATTATTTTGTTATATTGTGGTATGCCCAATGTCTTAGAGGATGTTTCCCGGAGCCGACTGCTGTAAGTATATAATTTTAATTTAATACCTGTATAAGTTATAGTATTACATTATTTTATGAGATAGTTTTATGTGATTGTAGGTATGTCTACACGCAGACCGAGATTCGACTCCTGGTCTTCAGTCAATAGGCAGGAGAACTCTATACTTTGTGGGGTTATGGTAAGGGACATAGAGAGATTAGTTATTCTGAGGGAGAATGAAAAGATTAAAAGGGAGGTGAAGAATCAGAATACTATTTACTTACATACGGATCCAGGTCCTGGAGCTACCAAACAGAGAAAAATAGATGCCCTAAAAGGTATGAAGGTTTATGGGAAGGGTGTTAATAAGAATAAATTAGTGACTAGTAGGATTTATTGGATTAGAAGAGAAAGGAGGAGGTATCTCCCTGAAAGGCAATGGAGAGTGGTCTTAGCTAAGAGAAGATATGATGAGGCTGCTACCTCTACCATAGGAGAGTTTAATACCCCTTCTTCACTTAAGATTTTAGATTCCCTTCCAGCGCGAGGAGTTATTATTGACCCAGAGATACCGATGAGAGGTTTAGATTCTTTTCCCCCGAGAGTGGTGGACCCTTTTTCTGTCCAGCTCACCATGCATGCACCCCCATCTCCTGTAGCTTCTGAACCTGAGGCATCAGAGTTATGGTTATCCTCTAGTGGTAGTGAACCAACCGATTTAGCCATAGAGACTGATTTGTCTGAGAGCTCACATTCATTCCTTAACACATATTCCCCTCCACCAGAATCCTCAAGTACCGAGAGTGACCCATCCGAGCTTCCTCTAGATCCTTCTAGTAGTGAGGTTGACCCGGTTGATTATTATGTAGAGACTGAGCCCTCAGAGTGTTCCATAGAGATAGACTCTAGTCCGTACCCTATAGATTCTGAGTCTCCCACACATACTACATGGACGGATATATCCGAGCACACTGATCCCGATGCGGAGGGGGATTCTGCAGGTCACTTATCTTCAAGAGATGAGTAGAAAGAGTCAGGGTCTAGTGTGATAAGACAATGTACATATTGTAAATAAGAAAAGGTATTATTGTATATATATATATGTATTGTTGATAAACAATGTATAAATTTTGTTGTATATGTATAATACTATCGCATGCAACAAAACTACTTGTATATACAAAATGTGAGTATGGTACTTATTTTACCTTGACGTGATTTATTTACTGGTATATTTTAGCATGTGTTATCTTATTGGTACATGTGTATGTTGAGGATATCATGGTATGAATTAAATGGTATGTATCGTACAAAATGAGTATTATAGTTATCTAATTAGATATGTGGTATTGTTAAGTAAAATGCAAGGTAGACGCTCTATGAGAGGACGGGGGAGAGGTAGAGGAGCTAGTGCCCCTCAAGAGAGGGTGGAAACTTCTGCTCCACCTCAATCAACTGGAATTACTATAGATGCAGCTGAACTCAGAAATATGATTCAGCAAGTAGTGCGGGAAACCTTAGGGGGGTTAATACCTGAGAATTTTTCGGTACCAGCTACTACACCCGCTCCTGAACCAGCTGCAGAAATTCCGGCTACACCCAATAGTAGACCAGAGACTGAAAGAATACCAGGGGCAACACAGAGTAGGCCCCCACCTATTCAGGGTTTACTTAGCCAGCATTCCCCTAGAGAATTCCGGGGAACACATGATCCTATGGTAGCAGACGAGTGGATAAGATCAGTAGAGAATACCCGGAGGCTATTTACTATGACCGATTCAGAGAAAGTGGAGTATGCCACCTTTTTATTCCGAGGAGATGCAAGGATTTGGTGGGAAATGACCCAAGAAGCAGTAGATGTTTCTGCCTTGTCTTGGGTAGCATTCAAGAGACTTTTTGAAAGGCAGTACAGATCTGCAGATGTTGTGGCTATAAAGGTACAAGAGTTTGTAACCTTACAGCAGGGAGGAATGAGTGTCAAAGAATACTCCACTAAGTTCAATGCGTTGGCTAGATTTGCCACTGGAATGGTCAACACACCTGAACTTAGGAGGGATAGATTTTTACAAGGGCTTCGACCAGATATAGCTATTCATCTAACATCGGGTACACAACTTCCGGTGGATTATGCAGAAGCCCTAGACAGAGCATTAAGAACAGAAGTTAATGCTAACAAGATAAGGGGCAAACCATCCACTGCACCAGCATTACCTGCACCTGTCATTCAATCTTCTAGTCCTTCCTCATCTGCGGGACGCCGTAATTTCGGACCACAAAATTGGAAGGGCAAAAGAAAATTTATTCCTCAAAAGAATATGAAGAATTGGCGCAATAACAAAATGTCGCGCCAGGGCACAATTTCCCAATGCCCTCGATGCAAGAGGAACCATACTGGAGAATGTCGTGTTGGAGGTGGACAGATCATCTGTTATAGATGTGGACAACCAGGTCATATCAAAGCTCATTGCAAAGCCTCTTCGCCACCTACCAGATCTCAACAACAGAATACTTCACAACCGATAGCTGCTCAACCTGTTCAGACTATCAAGGGATCACAGGCTCGAGTGTATACGATAGCTCAGAGCCAAGCAGAGGCTAGCCCTTCTACAGTAACCGGTCAGCTTCTATTTCATTCTACTCCTTTGTATGCCTTAGTAGATTCTGGGGCTACTCATTCCTTTATTGCCTTTGCTGTGTTAGAAAGACTGAAAATAGAACCCTCTAAACCACCATATCCTATCCAGGTAGAGATGCCAGATGGGGATAGAGTAGAAATTGAGATGATTCTCCAGGATGAGCAGGTAGTAATACAGGGTAGAGAGTTAGGAGTAGATTTGATTGTGTTGCATATGCCTGATTTTGATATTATTTTAGGCATGGACTTTTTGGAAAGGTATAATGTGGAAATTGACTGTCGAAAAAAGAAGGCCCGATTTTAATTAAATGATGGGGATAAATTTAATTTTGGTGAAGGTAGACAACTTAGCATGATTATTAGCAATATGCAAGCTAGGAGTATGTTGAGAAAAGGATGTATAGGGTACTTAGCTCATATTGTACATGACAATGAAATGCCAAAATTGGGGATACAGGATGTTCCTGTAGTAAATGAATTTTTAGATGTATTTCCAGAAGAATTACCAGGATTAGCTCCGGAACGAGAAGTGGAGTTTAGTATAGAGCTAGAACCTGGTGCAGCCCCAATCTCAAAAGCTCCGTACCGTATGGCTCCAGCTGAACTACAAGAATTAAAGAAGCAATTACAGGAGTTGTTGGAAAAGGGGTTTATCCGCCCGAGTCATTCACCGTGGGGAGCACCGATATTGTTTGTAAAAAAGAAAGATGGGTCGCTCCGTATGTGTATTGATTATAGGGAGTTGAATAAGCAAACGGTGAAGAATAAGTACCCACTGCCTCGGATAGATGACCTTTTTGATCAATTAAAAGGAGCGTCAGTATTTTCAAAAATTGATCTAAGGTCAGGATATCATCAGTTGCGAATTGCCGACAAAGATATATCCAAGACTGCCTTTCGCACTCGTTATGGACACTACGAGTTTATTGTGATGCCTTTTGGGTTGACTAATGCTCCAGCAGTCTTTATGGATTTGATGAATAGAGTATTTCATGATTGTTTGGACAGATTTCTTGTGGTGTTTATAGATGATATTCTTATATATTCTCAGTCAAAAAATGATCATACCCAGCATTTGAGGTTTGTGCTTCAACGATTGAGGGAGCGTAAGTTGTATGCCAAATTCTCAAAATGTGAGTTTTGGATGGAAAAAGTAGTATTTTTAGGACATGTAGTGTCAAAGGAAGGGATAATGGTGGATCCTAGTAAGGTACAAGCTATTTTAGAGTGGCAAAGTCCCAAAACTGTTAGAGAAGTAAGAAGTTTTTTGGGTCTTGCGGGGTATTATAGGAGATTTGTGCAAGGATTTGCACGGATTGCTAAGCCACTCACCAATCTAACTCGGCAGGGAACCCCATTCCTTTGGTCAGATGGTTGTGAAGAGAGCTTTCAAGTCTTGACGAGGCGACTAACCACTGCTCCTATTTTGGTATTGCCTGAAGATGGAATAGAATATGATGTATATTGTGATGCTTCATATCAAGGATTAGGGGCAGTTCTGATGCAAAATGGGAAGGTGATAGCGTACGCATCAAGACAATTGAAAGATTATGAGACACGCTATCCAACCCATGATTTGAAATTAGCAGCGGTTGTATTTGCCCTGAAGATATGGAGACATTATTTGTATGGGGTTAAATGTAATATCTACACAGATCACAAGAGCCTGAAGTATTATTTCACCCAAAAAGAGTTGACTATGAGGCAGAGAAGGTGGTTGGAACTGGTTAAAGATTATGATTGTGAGATAAAGTACCAACCTGGAAAGGCGAATGTAGTAGCGGATGCACTTAGTAGGAAGGTTGTGGTGTCCCATGTGATTGCTCAAAAAAGAGTACAACAAGAGTTAACAGAGGGAAAATTAGAGGTGATGGTGGGGCGAATCACTAAATTAGAAATTCAAACCGCTTTGTTGGAAGAGATAAAGGAGAAACAAGCAGTTGATAGCTGGTGTCAGAACATTCGCCAACAAATGCAAAAAGGCCAAAAAGTAGATTTTCAGATAAGTAGAGATATCCTTCAGTTCCTAGGTAGAGTGTGTTTGCCTCAAGATTCAGAACTCAAGAAGAAAGTCCTAAGTGAAGCTCATGATATGCTTTACACCGCTCATCCTGGGGGTGTAAAGATGTATCAGGATCTCAAGAGAAACTTCTGGTGGAATGGAATGAAAAAGGATATAGGAGATTATGTATCAAAATGCTTAATCTGCCAACAAGTAAAGGCTGAGCATCAGAGACCCTCTGGATTATTACAGCCATTGAGGATCCCAGAATGGAAATGGGAAGAAATTTCTATGGATTTTATTGTCAGACTTCCCAAAGTACAGAAAGGATTTAATGCTATATGGGTGATAGTAGATAGATTGACCAAGACCGCTCACTTCATTCCCGTGAAGGACACCATCAATACGGATCAGTTAGCACAGATTTATATTCGGGAGATTATGAGATTGCACGGAGTGCCTAAAATTATTGTGTCAGATAGAGACTCCCGATTTGTATCTGCCTTTTGGGGGAGTTTACAGAGAACATTAGGCACCCAATTGGCCTTTAGTACTGCCTATCACCCACAGACAGATGGACAAACTGAAAGAGTTAACCAGATTATAGAAGACATGCTAAGGGCATGTTGTTTGGATTATCAGTTGTCATGGCATGATATGCTACCCTTAATGGAATTTGCGTATAACAATAGCTATCAGGCCACTATTAAGATGGCACCCTATGAGGCTCTTTATGGGAGAAAGTGCAGATCCCCACTGTATTGGGATGATTTTGCTGAAAAAGATTAGATTAACCAAGCTTTGGGGCCAGAACAAGCTCAGAAAATGATTGAAGATGTACGGGTGATCAAGGAAAGAATAAGACAGGCTCAGGATCGACAGAAAAGTTATGCCGACTTAAAAAGGAAAATGGTGGAATTTCAAGTTGGCGATAAAGTTTTTGTAAAAGTTGCTCCATACAAGCATATTATGAGGTTTGGTCGAAAGGGCAAGTTGGCACCTAGGTATGTGGGACCGTATGAGATTTTAGAAAGGGTTGGTAAAGTGGCGTATAGAGTAGCGTTACCTCCGAGTTTAGATAAAGTCCATAATGTGTTTCATGTGTCTCTCCTTCGTAAGTACATCAGTGACCCTTCCCATGTGTTACAACCTGAAGCAGTGGAATTGGAAGAAAATCTGTCTTATGAGGAACATCCTGTACAGATTCTGGACAGAAGAGTAAAGGAGCTTCGGAATAAGAAAATTCCACTGGTAAAAGTGTTGTGGAGAAATCAAAAAGTGGAGGAAGCAACTTGGGAGATGGAGCAGAACATGAAAGAAAGGTATCCAGGACTGTTCGCCTAAATTTCGAGGACGAAATTCCTGTAAGAGGGGAGGAATTGTGACATCCTCAAATTTAGATATTCCTCTAAAATTTTAGTATAATTATTTTTGTAATATATTTTGAGTTTTGGGCTGTGAAATACATAAGAAAATTTTTGGAACTCTAGTTAGAGCAATTTTAGCAAAAAATGGGTCAAAATAGCAGTAAAGGGCAAAACTGTCATTTTGAATGAGCG
>CP135548.1:2472548-2564192 GCA_032402905.1 Khaya senegalensis | reverse complement strand
TTCTTTTATATAAACATACACACATATTTAATTAACCATTTTAAACATTTCTAAATTAATATAATTTAACACTAAACAAACAGTATCCAAAATTTACTATTTTGCCCTTTTTCTATTTTTATTCTATTTTACACATCTAAACCAATTCCTACCAATTTTATTTATTCTCAATACAATTATTAATACATAAACCCATCAAAAATATTATAATTTAACACTTAATAAATAGTAACCCAAAATGGACCATTTTACCCTTTTTTCTAATTTTCTTCTATTTTACACATCTAAACTAATTCCTACCAATTCCATCTATTCCCAAACACATTTATACATATTTAAACATATCAAAACACATTAAAATCAGGCATTTAAGTACTCTATACATAGTGACCGAATATATCCTATTATGAATAAACTAAATTTTTTCTTATTTATACAATTCTATCCATTTTAATCTATTTTACAAACACTCAATTTCATAAATTAGGCATCAATTCTACAAAATCCCTAAATTACAAATTTAGGGTTTAGGGTTCTTACCTCAAATCCAAATGTGATGGTTATTGCACCAAATCCAAACTACAAAAAACCTAAAATACTATTTAATCCATAAAATTATTATTTATATAATTTTTTCCAACAACTCCAAAAATTAAAACTTAATAGAATTAAAAAATTTTACCGTCAAATTAAAGTTCTCGACGAGTAGAACAAGTTTTTCTTCTGCAGTAATGTGATTAAACGAACGGATAATAAGATTTCTCTTGATTTTTTTTAAGAAAATTGAAAAACTTGAAAGAAAATTGAAAGGAGACCTCACGAGAAGAGAGAGAAGAAAAGGAATTGATTGTGTCCTATTTTGAAAAGTCAAAATTTTATCCAATTTTATATTTTTACAAAAATTACACTTTTGTCCAATAACTTTTCAAAACTTACATTTGACTCCCAAGAAAATTATGAGGCTACCTAGGCAATTTTCATATTCTTTCACTTTAGTCCATCAGATTTTAGTGACACGAAATTCAAAAATTTCTTATAAAATAACCATTTTGCCCCTAGGGAAGAAAATTGGTCGTTTTGGTCCTTTTTTTCTCTTTTCTAAGGGTATTCTTATCTAAATTTGATTTTATTTCTTTCTACATACTTTTAATAATATTTCTAACATTATTAGAAATTTGAATTTCAATCTTACCTTTGTGACATTGGCAAATTGATCATTTACTATTTTCGACAAAATTATCATTTTTTTTGGGCAAATTAGCGATTCTTACCATTTTAAGATTATCCAACCTATATTTTTATTCAGTAATAACTAAAATACAACCCTTAATTCAATCGTCTCTCATTTGATCCATCAACACTCATCCAAAATGATAGTTTTGCCCTTTACTGTTATTTTGACCCATTTTTTGCTAAAATTGCTCTAACTAGAGTTTCAAAAATTATCTTATATATTTTACAGCCCAAAACTCAAAATATATTACAAAATTAATTATACTAAGGTTTCAGAGGAATATCTAGATTTGAGGATGTTACAACCTTGAAGTTTTAAAGTTTTAAATTGTTTTGTTTTATATTTAATATCTATCCTTGATAGTATATACGTTGTGAATATTTGAGAGTAAAAAGGAATTAATTAGAAAGGATAAAATGAAAGAAATTGAAAAAATGTGTAATGAGAAAGGTTCAGCCCTTATGCTTAGAAACGTGATGTGCTGATTTTTGACATGTTTTGTGTTGTATACATATGCATAAATATATTAGGAAATAAATGAAATTGGTAAGGAATATTTTGGATGTGTAAAATAGAATAAATTTAAAAAAAGAGCAAAATTATCCACTTAGGATACTGTTGGATACTTTTTATTGAGACCTAAAAATAGTAAAATTTGATAGATTATTATGTTAGAAATTGTATGGTGAAGTAATGGAATCAATCAGAATTGATTTGGTTTAGTAAATGATGAGATACATGTGAAAAAGGTAAAATAGTAATTTTAATTCTAAGTATCGATTATGAGTGGTATTAAAGATAATTATGTATAGTTGAATACCTTTTAAAAATGTAGAGGAAAAATGAGTGAATATAGTAAGAAATTGAAAATTTTTTAATAAGAAATATGCACGCGCGCGCGTATGTGTTTGTGTATTTATATAGGTGAATATTTATAATTATAGATTTAATAATAACTGCGCCAAATATTCACCACCACATCAGGTATTCTAAAATATCTTACCGACATTGGGTATTTTACTTAGAATGATTGATATAATAATTATATTATTACTATCCTTATTATTGTTGTTATTATTATTATTATTATTATTATTATTATTATTATTAACGTAATTGTTATTAATATTAATGCAGTTGTAATGATTATTTTTATTAATTGGTTAATTGTACGTGTAACGTGTATGTGAACACGTTGCAAATTTGGTAGTTTGTGTATTTCTTGTTATGGTAGCGAAGTTGTTAGAATTACCAAAATGCTATTGGGTATAGTTAGGGTTAGAATTTGTAATAATTAGCCAATAATTAAATAAAATGAATAATTAAATGATTAGAATAACTGTAAATCAGTAATAAATTCCCTTACACTCCAACAATGCTATTAAGCCAGCTTAAAAAAAGAATTTTATTTTAGTTGTAGCCATAACTGGGAAGACGTGACTCCAATGTAGGCTCTGACTGGGGTAGCACAACCGAATCTCACCCGTGTTCAAGTCTAAGTGTGGGACCTTGATATAAGCTTCCTAAATGGCTCTCAAAGGGCATGTTGAACCCATGAGAGGATTAATGCACAATTGACAGAAAAAGTGGGTGTGTAGGATGAGGATTGTGTTAGAGTTGTGGTTACGATCCATAGTTACTCTAATTATGATCGGTCAAATAGAAATGTAACAGAATAATAGGATTGGAATGAATAGATAGAGAGTATAGAAGAGAAAAAAATTTAGAAGGTAATCAGAATACTTCTATGTGCTAAATCTGTTGGTAGGTTGTGTGCATATTTGTTAAAACCGTAACACGTTGTGACTATTTGGTATTGGAAGTGTTCTGGTTTCCTTTGTGTAACACCCCCTTCCTTTCATTTCTATTCATGTGGCATATAGTACATTGAAATTATCGAAAAGACAAAAATCAACGCTTTCTCATAGTAAAGCGAAGTTTTTATTTATTCAAAAGAGTTTATAAAAAGTAATCACATAAATAGTAACAGCTAAAATAGTATTATTTTTCTTTTCTAAAGAATTGTTATGCATTTTAATGAAATTAATACTTCAGAGTACACAGAAATAAAATTACATAACAATGGCCTAAACCTTAAATATACTATGCCCCACCCGAAAATCTTTGCCTCAACTACACTCTCCGGAACCGTTACCGCTATGCCGTATTCGCCTGAAAATAATAATCCCACAAAAGGGTGAGCACACCACATGGCTCAGTAAGATAATACAATACTTAAATAAAAGAAGGAGCATGTTACCTGAATCCCTACTTATTTTGGCCATTTCATACAATTCCACACACACAAGTAAATGCATGTCCACATATCAATGTACATGTTCCAACAAGCATATGCTTAATAATGTACACAAGATATTATATCATCTATGAATTCTGTATAAATATCTCAATCAGAGTAACACTCCTCATGATATACCATATACAGATAATGCAATCTCAATCAATATATTTTCTAAATGAATCACGTTATCACCGAAGTCCGTTTAAATTCTATTTCTATTCTTATCAACGAACACCTACATGATCATATAAAATCATTACGTAGTTATTCGTATAAATAACGGCTAATGCCGCGGCCCCATACAGAGGAACTGCTTAGAAGCCGGTATAACCACATAGTATCAATCACACACTCGGCCCGAGATAGCCAAAATATCCTAGGCACACAATCAATACCCACGTAGGATATAAATATTTCAAACACTTAAATATAGTTACAACCGAGGGTATTAGTAAAATAATAACACTGTTTCTGTATGCCATTTCCACTCCCGGAAGGTTGGTGATAGAAATTTTATTGCGTTTACAAATGATCGATTATACTAAGGAACATTATGGATCATGGTTGTTACTCTAAGCCACTGGCCCATTTGAAGGACAGCTGTGGATTCCACCTACCCCTCAGGGTATCACAGTCTTAACGTCACACCTCCATTAGAAACTGGCTTACAAACCCAGTTGAGGGAGATGGAACATACATATCCGATCCACGTATCACAATTATCTTAATACTGGTTCATTACCAGTCTATGTTGTCATATATTCATATTATCTCTTTATTTTCACTGAAGCAAGAGAACCTAACAGTTATACTATAATCACAAATACACGTCCTCCATTCTTTATCCCATACTAGGGATTCTTTCACCTACACTAAACATTGACTATACTATTCTAAGGACATATACCAATCTAATCCTAGTTGTTTACTAAAGTATACCGACAATACAATGTAAATTCATAACATAGTTCCTGCACCATCATATTCTTACTGTATTCTCCACACTATGAATAAACGTGTAACTAATATGTCGAATAACCTGTAATACATCAAATGCACCTTTTCCACAATATTCTCAAGCTTCTCACATGATCTTTAATCTTATTATGAATTCACACATATTCTTTTCATTTCCCAAACATATCTGTGAGCTAAACAGGATTCTATATATTAGAAGTGAGGTAACATATTTACTGCTTTACCCATTATCTTATTTAAATACTAATTCCCCTTTTTCAAGCTGATGCTAGCTCTCTGTTTCTGCAAGATTAAGTTCTCTCTTACAGACTTGACACTTGCCAAGATATGATTAGACTTCCGCCACTTTCGCAATTCACATTCATAACAATAATCTGTTTGTGACTACAACTAAAGGTAATCCTAGACCCTCCGCTACATATGAAAACCAGAATACAAAGGGAGGTCATGAATGGCTGTATGAATAGTATTTCTTATAGGAATTCGGCAAGAGCTTGCCTATACATATAAGCTGCCCTACCTACACAATAAAACCATGACAGTCCCCATACCAAATAAAACACAACGTGTTACTGCCTCATTGCAATTCACACTAACACAAGCAACTCTTAGCAGATAGAAGTATTCTACAATACAGTTTGAATCTATTATGCACACGGATTCATTTCCTTATAGATTTGTCATAATTAAGTAAATTATGAATCGTGGACATGATATCCACCGTACACTTTAATATATGTATACAATGGTCATTCACCCACACCGGGTTCCTCAGACCAATAGGATAATTAGTTCTACCATGGATTGCACGTACCCAAGGACGCTATGGAAAACAGCCGCTTCCAACCATGGGTTCAACATACCCTGCGGGCACCATGATTCTTATTATCATTTCTCAATTGCTGTGGGTTCAACATACCTCGAAAGGCACCACAGTCTTACTATTAATACGGAGCTGCTGTGGGTTCAACATGCCTCAAAGGGCACCACAGTCTTATTATCAATCCGGAGCTGCTGTAGGTTCAACGTACCTCGAAGGGCACTACAGTCTTATTATCAATCCGGAGCTGCTGTGAGTTCAACATACCTCGAAGGGCACCACAGTCTTATTATCAATCCGGAGCTGCTGTGGGTTCAACATACCTCGAAGGGCACCACAGTCTTATTATAATGATGCTGCTCCGTCCTAAGCGGCTTTACTAGGGTAACGGAAAAACTACCGATCCCTAATTATCTAAATTATACCGGTTATCCACACAGATTTATTCATAGTCGACTCAGTCATAACAACATGACTATTTTGCCTACATTAATCAAGCAGCATTTTAGTAATTTCATGATAGGTAATATAATTACCTATGCAACACATTTATTAGTCCTTATATTCTAAATGGACTTTATACGTATGGATTGGTCGTAAGGCTAGTAGTACTTAGTTATAAAAACATATTCTACTCTAGCATATAAATATCCCATAAGACAATCAAGATAAAAACATAAAAATATATCACAATTCGAACACATGGATACACTATACCACTATTAATACAAATTCGCAGAAACATATTTTAATCGGTTATCATATATTGCGTTATTACACGTAATCCCAACATGTCATCATAAGTAAAAATATACTCATTACCTTACTATAGCACAATAAATATAATATACTAACGTATGCACATATGTTAATTCGAATAGCATTGCAAAACATCGAATGCAGCATCTACTCAATCATTCCATCATAAGGGCATAATTACGTGTGTATATACAAGCGTTCCTACCATATAAATATATGTAAATACAAACATGGGACATACAATGCTGTATAGGCATTTTAGAATACCTAATCTAGCACTGCAGGTCGACGGTAATGGTATTACGCTTATAACTATATATATATATATATATATCTAACACACGGATATTAACACTTTTAATTGCACAATCATGCCCATTCCCCGTCAATGGGACTTTTCTACAATTTAACTCATTATTATAATGTATATTCATGCAATTATAAACATTATAAATATTAAAACCAATTTTTCCACAATTTAAATATTATATTATCTTACCTTCAGGCACCCAATGCCTATACGAATGATGAAAAACTGTCCCGGAGAGGGTATACGTGTTCGAAATACTCCTCCGTACGCTACGGGATTTTTCTCAAAAAACGTGCAAGTTACTGTTTACAGGCACTATTCATAAATACTATTCAACCCACGAACTTTCGGTTTCCGTTTCATGAACGGAACACACCATTGCGATCCTTGCGATGTCGGGATGCTGTTCATGGTGTCCATATGCCACAAAACACAAATTAAAGCCTTCAAAATCACCAATCATCCTAAATGTTCAGATGTTAAGGAACCTACTTTGGACCCTGAAATCATCATCGAAACTCATTCCAAATTGAGATCTAAACATACCGCGTTGGCGTACGAGTGCCGGAGAGCACACTGGTCGATTCAGATTCCACCGGAGCTACACCGGTCGCCGGAAATCTTGCCGGAAACACCCCTTCCCGATCAGCCTTCCCACGCCAGAATCCGGTGACCAAATGCCAGAACGGGGCACACCATCGTGAAGAGGGCGGCGAGACGGTGCCAGACGCGTCGGAGGTGTCGGTCAACTCGCCGCCGTCCGCCGTGAATCGCCGGTCAAAGTTTACGTCGGCGGAGCTTCGGGCGGCGCGTGAGGGCGCGTGGAGTTGGCGGCGTTGCACTCGCGGCGGTCTGGCGGTCCTCCACTCGCCGGTGGTGAGGTGATCCGAGGTCCGGTGACGAAATTCACTGTTCACAGGAGAGAGAACCGTGGGGAGGAGAGAGAGAAGAGAGAGAAAATGGAGGAAAAAAGTGAATTTTGTTTTTCCGAGTTTTCCGACCCCTTCCCGCTTATATAGTCGGGCATGCACGACAAAAATTACAGTTTTTCGCCTCCGTCGTCAAATTTTTGATACCGGTAATAAAATACTGTATTTTTTGCTCATACAGTACGCTGTCCCGAATACCGGTCAACTCTCTCGCTTATAAAAATTCTCAAAAATACTGTATTATAACTTAATGACAAGGTTTTAAGAGTATAAAAATTTCAAGATGTTACACTTTGCAAGTTGTGTAGTCTATATGTACAAGCGAACTCTTATAAAATTTTTATAAGAGTTATTATTTATTTGATTAAGTAATACTATTTATGTGATCAATTACTATTTATATAGTCATTTGTGTCTATTCATTGATAGGAGTACTATTTTAGTCAATAGTTTAAAATGAGTAAGCATTAGCTAGAATTCTATCCTAACTAGTTATTAATTATGTGCATGAGATGTGATATTTATTAAATTGCCAGTTATGATTTTATGTTTTTTATTAAGTAATTTTACATTATTCACCCCGTTATTGAACATTATTTTACAGTTAAGGCTAGTAGAATGGCAGATCCATGAAATATCTCTAAGACTAGATTGGTGCAGACAAAAGCATACTATTATTTGCAATAGGTTTCAATTTGCTTTGTAAAATAAATATTTATGATATAAAAAAACGTGTACATTGAAATCATTATTTTAAAAAAAAATTCAAAAGAAGTTTTGTTTTCTCATCACTATTTTTCAGTATTAAAAGTAACATCACAAATATTTACTTTTAATATATATATATATATATATGAATATCTTAGTATATATGTATATATTGGGTTAGGGGTTCCACATTCGAGTAGTGATTTGTATCATATACTACCATGTAGTTTACTCTTCATTTTTCTCCAAATTGAAAAGACATGTGTTACTACCATATACTTTGTTGTTATCAATATCAAGTTTTATTTGTGAAAAACTAAACATTGGTTATGTGTAACACCCCCTTCCATTCATTTCTATTCATGCGGCATATAGTGTATCGAAATTATCGAAAAGGTAAAAATCAACGCTTTCTTATAGTGAAGCGAAGTTTTCATTTGTCCAAAAATTTTATAGAAAGTAACCACATAAATAGTAACAACTAAAATAGTACTTTTTTTCTCTAAAGAATTGTTATGCATTTTAATAAAAATAATATTTCAGATTACGCAGAAAAAAAATTACATAACAATGGATTAAATCTCAAATATATTATGCCCTACCAAGTAATCATTGCTTCAACTGCACTCTCCGAAACTGCTATAAACGTATCATAATTACCTGAAAATAATAATCCCACAAAGGGGTGAGCACACCACATTACTCAGTAAGATAATATAATACTTAAATAAAGGAAGGAGCATGTTACCTAAATCTCTATTTATCTTAGCCATTTCATATCACCACACACACATAGTTAAATGCATGTCAATATATCAATGTACAAGTACAAACACGTCTATGCTCAATTATGTACACAAGATATCATGCCATATCATCCAGAACTCTAAGCACTATCTTAGTTATGAATTCTGTATAAACAGTCTCAATCAGAGTAATACTCCTCATAATATACCATACCACAGGCTATGTAGTCTCAAACAATATGCTTTCTAAATGAATAATTTCATCACCTATGTCCGTTTAAATCCTATTTCTATTCTTATCAACGAACACCTACATGACCATATAAAATCAATACATAGTTATTCGTATAGGTAACAACTAAATACCTCAGCCACATAAAGAGAAACTGATCAAAAATCGGTATAATCACACAATTTCAATCACACACTCGGCCCGAGATAACCAAAATATCCTAGGCACACAATCAATATCCACATAGGATAGAAATATTTCAAACATCTAAATATATACAAATGAGGATATTAGTAAAAACGATAACACTTCTTCTGTATGTCATTTCCATTCTCGAAAGGTTAGTGATAGTAATTTATTACGTTTACAAGTGATCGATTATACTTAAAAACATCATGGATCATGGTTGTTACTCTAGGCCACAAGGCCATTTAGAGAACAGCTGTGGATTCCACCTATCCCTCAGGGTGCCACAGTCTTAACATCATATCTCAATTAGAAGCTGGCTTACAAGCCCAATTATCTCAATACTGATTCATTACTAGTCTATTTTATCATACATTCACATTATCTCCTTATTCTTACTATATCAAGACAACCTGACAGTTGTACCATAATCACAAATACATGTCCACCATTCCTTATCCCATACTAAAGATTCTTTTACCTACATAAACCTTAACTATACTGCTATAAGGACACATATCAATTCAATCCTAGTCGTCTATTAAGGTATACTAACAATAACAAACATAAACTCATAACATCGATCCTACACCATCTCATAACATACTTTGTGCTATTATATCCTTACCGCATCCATATCCTTACCGCATCCTCAACTACACGTATAAATGTGTAGACTAATATATCGAATAACCTGTAATACACACAATGTGCCTTTTCAACAATATCCTCAAGTATCTCACGTAATCGTTAATCTATTATGAACTCACATGTATTCTTTTCATTTCACAAGCATACAAGTGGCTAGACAAAACTCTATGTACTTAAAGTGAGACAGTCTAGATATTGCCTAGCCTATTAGCTTAATTGGATTCTAACTTTCTTTTTCAAGCTGATGTTGGCTTTCTTTTTCTGTAAGGTTAAGTTCCTTTTTAAAGAACTGGAACTTGTTAAGATGTAATTGGACTTCAACCATTACCGCAATTCATAATCATAACGAAATCCGATTGTGATTACAAATAAGGATAACCCTAGACCTTCTTCTATATATGAAAACCATAACACAAAGGGAAGGTCACTAATGGTTGTATTAATAGTAATTCTCATAGAAATTCGACAATGGTTCGCTTATATATATAAGCTACCCTACCTGCATAAGAAAATCAGGATAGTCCCAATACCAAATGAAATACAGCGTGTTCCTACCTCATTGCTATTCACACAAACACAAGCAACTCTTAACAGATAAAGGTATTATACCATGCAGTTTGAATCTGGAATACACACGAATATCTTTTATTATAAACCGGTCATAATTAAGTAAATTATGGATCGTAGTCATGATATTCACGTACGCTTCAATATATGCATATAATGGTCCTTCGCCCACTCCGGGTCCCTCAGACCGATAAGATAAATAGCTCTACCATGGGTTGCGCATGCCCAAGGGCGCCATGGAGAACAGCCGCTTCTTATTATGGATTCGACGTACCTCTTAGGCACTATGGTTTTATTATCATCTTTTGATTGCTGTGAGTTCAACATACCCCGAAGGACACATCGTCTTATTATAATGATACTGCTCCATTCTGAACGGCTCTACCAGTGTAACGGAAAAACTATCAATCCATAATTATCCCAATTATACCACTTATCCACACAGATTTATTCACAGTTGATTTAATCATGATAAAATGACCACTTTACCCACATTAATCAAAAGACAAGTTAATAATTTCATAATGGGCAACATAATTACCTATGAAACACATTTACTAATATTTATCTTTTACAAAAACTTCATACTCATGGATCTATCGTAAGACTAGTATTATTAAGCTATGAAATATATTCCACTCTGACATATAAATACGCCATACCACTATCAAGATAAGGCACAGAAATATATTCATATCCAAACACATGAATACACAATTTCACTTATCAATACAAATTCACGAAAATATATTCTCATTGATTATCATATATTACATCATTATACGCAATCCCAGCATATCATCACAAGTTAAACTATACTCAATACCTTACTACGGTATAATAATTACAATACACTAACATATACACCATGTCCATCCGGACAGCATTGTAAAACATCAAGTGCAACATGTGCTCAATCATCCACTCACACGGACATAATTACCTAGGCATATACAGGCGTACCTACCATATAATTATATATATACAAATATGGGACATACAATGCTATATAAGTATTTTGAAATACCTAATATAGCACTGCAGGTTGGTGAGGATAATATTATGTTTATAACTATATATGAATATAACACGAATACTAACACTTCTAATTGCACAATCATGCCCATTCCCTGTCAGTAGGACTTTTCTACAATTTAAACCAATGTTATGATATATATTCATATAATTACATGCGTTATAAATATTAAAATCTATTTGTTTCATAATTTAAATATCATATTATATTACCTCCGAGCACCCAGTACCTACGTGAATGATGATAAACTGTCCCAAAAAGAATATATACGTCCCAAATACTCTTTTGTACACTATAGGCATCTTTTCAAAAAACGTGTCAATTACTGTTCATAGATTCTATTTATAGATACTATTTAACCCATAAAATTTTTATTTTTATTTCACGAACGGAATACACCATTGCAATTCTTACGATGTCAGGATACTATCCATGGTGTCCATATATCAAAAAACACATATTTAAACCTTTAAAATCATAAAAAATCATAAATTTTCAGATTTCAGGGTACCTATTTTGGACTCTCAAATCATTGTCGAAACACAATTCAAATTGAGATCTAAATATACCATGTTGAAGTATAAGTGTCGGAGAGCACACTGATCGGTTCGGATTCTACCGAAACAGCAAGATCACTGAAAATTTTATCAAAAAGACAGCCTGCCGATCAGCCATCCCTCATCGAAATCTGGTGGTCGAATGCCAGATCTGGGCACACCATCGTGTAGAGGGCGCGAGACGGTGCCAAATGCACCGGTAGTGACAGTCAACTTGCCGTGCACTACCGTGAATCGGCGATCAAAGTTCACGTCAGCAGGGATTCAGGCGGCGCATGAGGGCGCGTGGCGACGACGATGGTGGCAGGGTTTACGGCACTACACTCGTGACGACCCAACAGTCCTCCACTCACCGACGGTGAGGTGATCTGAGTTCTGGTGACGAAAGTCACTGTTCATAGGAGAGAGACACGTGGGGAGGATAGAGAGAAGAGAGAGAAAGGAGAGGAAAAAAATGAAGTTGTATTGTCAAGTTTTTCGACTCGTCCCACTTATATAGTCGTGCACGCATGACGAAAAATTACATATTTTAGCTTCAATCGTCAAATTTCTGATACTGATAATAAAATACTGTATTTTTTTCTCATACAGTGCACTGTCCCAAATACCGGCCAACTCTCTCTCTTAGCAAAACTCTCAAAAATATTGTAATTCAACTCCATGATAGGATTCTAAGAGTATATAAATTTCAAGATGTTACATTATGACTGCCATAATTAATTATTATGTATCATGCACTTAAACTAGCCTGCACTTTGGAAGAGATGAATTTGATTTCATCAATTGTTCAAGTTTTACATAACTCATACATACTACTCTTGTGGTACTACCAAATCTAATGGATTTTGCCGATGAGTCGAGGATTTGGCATAATTGCTAGCTTTTGCAATGATTGTTGTGTGCATTGGTTACCTTACGACTCTTTACTTACATTGCCATTATGAGGATAAGTGTTAAAAAGAATGAAAATGGATTAGATTTCCTATAATTATTTCAATTTGATTGCCTTTATCTTTAATTCGATAGAAATTAGTCTAAATGATAATAATAATAATAATAATAATAATAATAATAATAATAATAATAATAATAATAATAATAATACAAGTAAACTTGATACAAAATTAAGAAATTTATAGCAAGTTTATCATAAAAACAAGGAAGTAATAAATGGTGTTGTTCTAAAAATACACTTTGCTTTTGTTCAAGTATAAGTAATTCGAATTCTTTCCTTCTTTCTATTATTTCAAAACTATTACTTTGCTTTGTAATTAAGTATAAGTAATTCGAATCCTTTCCTTCTCTAACTATGATTCCAATTTTTATAGAGAATTTAATAAAAAAAAATTTTCTAATGTGTATATAAACTGGTAATGTTTAGCTTTGTTTCACTCAACTACATAAAATTTGAAATTACATAATCAATTACTTTCTCATTTTCTAAGTTCTCGAAAAAGAAGACAATTTATATTTCAAGAACATCATCCTCCATTTTGGTATGATTTATAATTTTCATGCATTAACTACTTTAGTTCTTTTATTAACATGATGTTGTATTTAACAATATTCTTTATTTATTTATTATGATGGGTAAGTGTTACTTTAAAATAGGTTTGTTGATAGAATCTAACAAAATTATACATTCATACACACTATTTCACTATTTAATGTTCTTTTTCATACATCATATTATTTTTTTATTATTTCAAATTTATTTTGGGTTCTCTTAATTTATTGAATGGTCGTGAAGGGTGAAGTCATTTGTTTTAAGAAATTGATGTAAGTTTTGACCTTATCTAATTGCCATATTGTAACATTTTGAAATTTGTGTACTCGTAGAATCCTATCACGGAGTTTATATTGTAGTATTTTCGAGAGTTTGATAAGAGAGAGAGTTGGCTTGCATTCGGCGCAATGTACGGTATGAGTGAAAAAATACAGTATTTTATTAATAGTATTAGAAATCTGACGACTAAAATGGAAGGATATAATTTCTCGTCATGCGTGCACAACTATAGAAGCGAAACAGGGTCAGAAAACCCAACATCACAATCTCACTTTTTTCCTCCCTTTTCTCTCTCTTCTCTCTCTCCTCCCCACGTTTCTCTCTCCTATGAACAGTGACTTTTGTCGTCATAGCTCATATCGCCTCATCGCTGGCAAGTGGAGGACCGCCAAACTGTCACGAGTGCAACACCGCAAATCCCGCCTTGATCATCGTCGCCACGCGCCCGCACGCACCGTTAGAGTGCCCTGCTGACGTGAAGTTTGACTGTCGATTTATGGCAGTGCATAGCGAGTTGACCGTCACTGCCGGTGCATCTGCCACCATCCCATCACCCTCTTCATGGTGGTGTGCCCATATCTGACATCCAGTCACCGGATTCTAACGTGGGGTGACTGATCGGTGGGCTGTCTTTTTGGTAAAATTTTTGTGATCTGTACTGTTTCGGTGGAATCCGAACTTATCAATGTGCTCTCTAACACTCGTACTTCAATGCGGTATATTTATATCTCAATTTGGATTGTGTTTCGATGATAATTCGAGGGTTCAAAGTATGAAATCTGAAAATTTATGGCTTTTAGTGATTTTGAATGCTCAAATCTATGTTTTGTGATATATGGACACCATGGATAACATCCTGACATCACAAAGATCATAATGGTATGTTCTGTTCGCGAAACAAAAATCAAAATTTTGTGGGTTGAATAGTATTTATAAATAGTATATGAATAGTACTATAAATAATAACTTACACATTTTTCGAAGAAATACCCGTAGCACACAGAAGAGTATTTGGGGCCTATATATCCTCTCGAGGACTACTTTTTGTCATTCAAGTGGGCATTGGGTGCCCAAAATTAAGATAATATAATATTTAAATTGTGAACAAAATAGACATAATATTTATAATATCTGTAAATATATGAATGTGTATCATAACATCGGTTTGAATTGTAGAAAAGTCCCATTGACAGAGAATGGGCATGATTGTGCAATTAAAAGTGTTAGTATCCGTGTTGTATATGTGTGTGTGTGTGTGTGTGTGTGTGTGTGTATTTATAAGCGTAATGCTATCCTCGTCGAGCTGCAGTGCTACATGAGGTATTCTAAAATACCTATACAGTATTGCATGTCCCATATTTGTATATATATATATATATATTCATATGGTTGGTACGCTTGTCTATGCATAAGTAATTATGCCCGTGTAATTGGATGATTGAATAGATGCTATACTTGTTGGTTGTGCAATGCTGTCCGGATGGACATATGTGTATATATTAGTGTGTTGTAATTATTGTGCGTAACAAGGTATTAAACATAGCTTGAATTGTGATGACACGTTAGGATTGTGTGTATTGATACATTATATGAGAACCGATTGAAATATATTTTCGTGGTTTTGTATCAATAGTGATATGATGTATCCATGTGTTTGGACTAAAATATATTCCCGTGCCTTTATCTTAATAGTGTTATGGTGTAGTTATATGCCCGAATTGGAATATGTTTTTGTGGCTTAATACTGCTAATCTTACGATGGACCCATGCATATGGAGTCTTTTTAGGAGATAAGGACTAGTAAATGTGTTTCATAGATAATTATATTGCTTATTATGAAATTCTTAACTTGCCCTTTTGATTAGTGTTGGTAAAGGGGTAATTTTATCATGATCAAGTTGACTGAGAATAAATCTGTGCAGATAAGTGGTATAATTGGGATAATTATGGATTGATAATTTTTCCTTCACACCATTAAAGCCGCTCAAGATCAAGTAGTATTGTTATAATAAGACTGTGGTGCCTTATGGGGTATGTTGAACCCACAGCAGTTCAGAATCAATAATAAGAGTGTGGTGCCCTACAGGGTATGTTGAACCCATAGCAGTTCAGGATCGATAATAAAATTGTGGTGCTCTCCGAGGTATGTTGAACGTACAGCAATTGAGAAATGATAATAAAATCATGATGCCTGAGTGGTATGTTGAACTCATGATAGAAATCGGCCGTTCTTCATGGTACCCTTGGGCATGTGGAACTCATGGTAGAATTATTCATCCTGCCAGTCTAAAGGACCCCAGCGTGGGCAAAAGACCATAATGTATATATATATATATATATATATATATATATATTAGAGTGTATGGTAAATATCATAACCACGATTCATAATTTACTTAATTATGACCGGTCTATAAGAAAATGAATTCGTGTGCCTAATAAATTCAAACTGCATGGTAGAATACTTATATCTGTTAAGAGTTGCTTGTGTTTGTGTGAATAGCAATGAGGTAGTAATACAATGTGTTTTATTTAGAATTCGGACTATCTTAATTTTACTGTGCAGGTAGGGTAGCTTATACGTATAGGTGAACCCTTACCGAATTTTTATAAGAATTACTATTTATACGGCCATTTGTGACATTCCTTTTGTGTTATGATTTTTATGTGTAGAGAAGGGTCTAGGGTTATTCTTATTAGTAGTCACAATCGAATTTCGTGATGATTATGAATTGCGATAACGATTAAAGTCCAATTATAGCTTAACAAGTTCCAGTTCTTTAAAAGAGAACTTAACTTTACAAAAAAATAAAGCCAACATCAACTTGAAAAGGGAAATTAGAATTCAAATAAGCTAATGGGTTAGGCAATATCTAGGTCGCCTCACTTCAAATATATAGAATCTTGTCTGACCCATTGATATGCTTGTGAAACGAAAGGAATACATATAAGTCTATAACAAATTAAAGATCATGAGAGATGCTTGAGGATATTGCTGAAAAGACACATTGTGCATATTGCAGGTCATCCGATATATTAGCCTACATTTTTATACATGTTGTTGAGGATATTGTAAGGATATAATAGTTTGGAATATGTTATGGGATGGTGTAAAAACGATGTTATTAGTTTATATTTATTATTATTATTATGCATTAGCAGATAACTAGGATTGGATTTATATGTGTCCCTATAGTGGTATAGTTATAGTTTATGCAGGTGAAAAAATCCCTAGTGGAAGATAAGGAATTGTGGACATGTATTTGTGATTACGATACAATTGTCAAATTATCTTGATATAGTAAGAGTAAAGAGATAATGTGAATGTATGATAAAATAAACTAATAATGAATCAGTATTAAGATGATTGTGATATGCAGATTAGACATATAATCAGTTGATATGTTTATAATGTGTGCTTGCATGGCATTTGAGGTGACATAGCAAGATTAGTACCAAACCTGAAATTTTAAATAGAAAAGTAATTGTAGAATGTGTCATCTTCCATACATAAAAGTGTAGGCAATATGTGGCTTGGACTAGAATAACAACCATGATCTATGGTGTCTCTAAATATGATCGATCACCTATAAATACAATGAATTACTAGCAGTAACCTTCTGGGAGTGGAAGGGGTATAGAGGAGAAGTGCTATCATTCTTACTAATATCCTCACTTGTGTGTGTCTATATATATATATATATATATATATTATTGAGATGTTTCTATCCTATGTGGATATTGATTGTGTGCCTAGGATAGTTTGGTTATCCCAGATCGAGTGTGTGGTTGAAATTGTGTGATTATACCAGATCCCGATCAGTTTCTCTTTATGTGGCTGAGACATTTAATTGATATCTATACATATATCAATGTATTAATTTTATATGGCTATGTGGGTATTCATTGATAATGATAGAAATAAGAATTGAACGAACATAGGTGATGAAAACTATTTATTTAAAATGTATATTGTTTGAAACTGCATAGCCTATGGTATGGCATGTTCTGAGGTGTATTACTCTGATTGAGACTGTTTATAAGAAATTCATAGTTGAGATAGTACTTAGGATTCTAGATGATATAACATGATAGCTTGTGTACATCATTGAGCATATTTGTGTCTGTACATGTACCTTGATATATTGACATGTATTTAACTATATATGTGTAATTGTATGAAATGGTCAAGATAAGTGGAGATTTAGGTAACATGCTCCTTCCTTCATTTAAGTATTATATTATCTTATTAAGCAATGTGGTGTACTTACCCCTTTGTAGCATAATATATCTGAGGTTTAATCCATGGTTACGTAATTTCCTTTTTATGCAATCTGAAATAGTATTTCTATTAAACTGCATAACAATTCTTTTAAAAAAAAAAACTATTTTAGCTGTTACTATTTATGTAGTTACTTTCCATAAACCTTTCAGACAAATGAAAATTTCGCTTCACTATAAGAAAGTATTGATTTTACCTTTTTGACAAATTTCAATGTATTACATGCCATATGAATAAGAATGAATGGAAGGGGATGTTACACATATAAAATTTTAGACAGTTGAAAAATGTATAAACACAACTGAAAAATCCTTCATTGTTTACTCTTCTCAAGCCTTAAGTTTATGGTAATAAATAGATAGTTGAAAAAACTGTTCTATGCTTTTATAATTTATTATTAGCCAATCGCATGCCAAAATGAATATTAAAGCAGGTGAAATAGCAAAAGAAGATGATGAAATTTGGTCAAATTATTGATTTCAGGGTCCGCGTCTGTGCCATAATATTTGTAGTTATGGCTATTCACTTTCAAATAATAATTTTATATTAAGGAAACGTACCATTTAATTTAATGATATCCATTCATATGAAACTATAATATCTAATAATTTGAAAAGATTCTAACAATTTATATATATTTTATTCAAAAATGAATTAGCAAATTTATTCATTACTGGAAAGAGAACATGAAAATGTTTGGACTTGAAACACCAGGCATTCAATTGCTCATCCCACATAATTATACATTGCTCTAATGTTTCATGCAGTGTAAAAATCCTATAATTTTATGCATTGTTCTTTTGATGTAGCCAACAAATTCTTCTTCAGTTCAACATGAGCACCCAAGACTCTATGGACGATGCCTCTTAAAAGGTAGTCATCAATTATCATAAGATAACAATATGTATTGAAAATATGTAAACTACTGAATATATTCTCTTACTGCTCGAAGTTTAAACCATGACTGTTCCACAGACGTGAATAATATTCATATATATATATATATATATATATTTGTGTGTGTGTGTGTGTGTCTATAGATATATATATATATATATATATATTTGGTGCATAAATTATAAATAAATAATGTGGCTATAATTTTATTTTCTCTTAGGAAGGAATGCTCCACCTAATCATTTCTTGTTTAAAATTGATTCTTCTCTTTGCTATGAAAAGCTGAAATAAAGAATCTAATCGCGAATGAATTTGAAGTTGGTGGCTATAAATGGTACGTTTTTATCTTATGGTTGTTATGTATAAATTATAAACTACTAAGCAAGTATGTCTCTTCACTACTCATCATATACCAAGTGTCAAGAATTTCTCTATTTGAATGCCACTTTGAGATGCTACATGCATTATTTGTTAATAAAAGCGTTATCAATTTAACAAGAAATTAATTAATTAATTAACTTACTTGTACAATAGGATAATGTCTATTTAGTTGACTAGGGAAAAAGCTATGAGGTGACAGCATATTTCTATATACCTACAATTGGCATATCCAACTTGTTTCCCTACTGGATGGGAAATTAACGTAATAATCAATTTTTTTATATTTAATAGACTCCAGGACCAATATTTTGGTCACCAAGGTACCAACTTGATAACTTTAATTGTAGCTCTTTGTTAGCATGTGTTAACATTTTATGTGCTTAATTCCAAATAAAATTTCACTAGCTAATTACAATAACATCAATTTTCTCTTGCTCAATGTTATATTTTTATGATATAGATGATAGAGATCAACGTTTTCTTGCAATGAAGATAAGACGTGGAATTGCCAAATTCATTGACCATAAAACATTTTTTGATCATCTAAATGGATACCTTTTCAATGATAAGTGTGTCTTTAGTGCAAAGGTTTTTATTGTCAAAAATATTTTGGGGAATGCTTATCAATGATGAATGACCCTCCCACTTATTACCATACTTGGAAAGCTACAACTTTGTCAACTTTAAACAGAGAACACTACATGTCTAAATCATTTAGGTGTTACAATTGGTAACTTTTAATATTTGTTTCTAATAATTCGTAGATGTTAACTTCTCATTATTACACAAATTAACAAATTAGTTGATTAATGTATTGTAAGAAACTTGTACTTTACCCTAAAGGAACTGTAAAAGGCAATGGCAATTGTATTTCCATAGTTCTTAACTTGTCTCGGTCATCTAATCCTCCAACTATTAAATGTATGACAAAATTCATTATCTATGTCAAAGACCAAAAGAATGAAAAGAACATTGAATTTACAGGTGAGATTATGCTAAAAACAGAACACCTAGTCTATATATACAAATATATATATATATATATATATATATATATATATATATATAAAGAATACAACTACAATATTTAATATAATTAAAAGGAACTTAATACAATTTTTGCTCCTTTTAACTTTTTATTTTCTTCCTTTTCCTGAGTGATGACCTTTATACACCCTCAAACAGTGCCTTTGGATGTCGAATGTTCATGTCATTAGGCAAACTGATGGACCCGAAAAAAGGATACTTGGTGAATGATACTTGTATCATTGAAGCTAAAGTTACCTTAATCAAAGTAGTTTTAGATAAGTGATCAGCAATTATTATATAATGTTTTATGTTGTGATGTTAAATTGGTACTTGAAAGTTTGATTTCTATGTTAAATAATTTGTCTCAAATTCAAGATTAAATTTTAATTAATGCCTTACTTGCTTATGTTATTAATCTAATGGTTAATAGTATGAAGTACAACTATATACAAAAAAATTTATCTTTTATTAATTTTTTATTTAACTATTTATTTTCAAATTGATCTTGTAATTTATTAAATAGTAAAAAAGACATTAATTTGCGAACCTTTTAAAAGATGGATGTCGTTTTGGCACTGTCCAACCTCCCACCATAATGTTTAGGTAGTTGACAAATGTGAAAACACAACTAAAAGGTCCACTACTGTTTGCTCTTCTCAAGCCTCTAGTCTTGAAAATCATAAATACATAGTTCAAAAGAATATTGCATGCTTTCATGATTTATTATTAGCCAATATAATGTCTCCACCATGTAGCTAAGTTGAAGATCAATTCTCAACTAGAAGACGATGACTTCTATTAAATTCATTTTAGCAATTATTTATCAATTTTAATTAATTAATTTAATTAATTTAAAATATTACAATATAAAACAAGTAAATAAAGAAGGAAAACAATCCATTCAGAAAATAAAATATTATAAATACCAATTAACTTAAACAAAATTAAAAACTTTCCTTTTTATGTTTGAGTTATTATGTTGAATCTTTTTAGTGGACTTCCTCAATGAGATCCCCTTACCTTGATATGTTGAAATTCTTTTGCCTTAGTGAGTAGCACTGGTAACAATGGAAGCAGTGAAAGTACTAGCAACAATGGAAGGAATTCTTCAACTTCTATTACAACTACAAATGCAATTAAAAGCATCAAGTTTTTGAAGAAAACACTCTTATTCTCTGATGTTTTGATAGCTACAGAAGCATCAAATTATGTCGTGCCGAAAGGGTTTCTTGTAGATTGAAAAAGGGTTTCTTACAGGAGCATCAAATCTCTTCAGCTCTCTTTCTTGCAGGAAGAGAGCTGAAGAGATTTGTAATACCGAGTATTTGAGTCATTAGTGATTTTAATAAGAGAAACTAAGGAAGAGTTTGCTTTCAACAAGAGGGAGTGTTGAAAATTCCTTATGAAGCTTCTGTTTTCCAGCAGAGCTTGAAGCTAATTGAAGAGAAAAGAGATGGGCTTTATTTGCATGAATAGGGATTTAATATTGCAAAGAAAGAGATGATTAAATGTTGTTATTGTTCATCGGATTTTGAGTTAACACCTTTAAATCATCCTTAATTAGCAATTTATTAGCTTTAATTTGCTTCACATTTTTGTGAAGGCAATTGAGTTAATGCATGTATTTAAAAGAGGAACTAGCGTTGATGAATAAGGTAGAAATTTTACCATGTTGGATACTTATTTTGATCCAGCTGGAGTTCTTGCTGCTGCTGTTGAATTTACCATTAATACAAGTAATTGAGTATTAATTTTCTCTTAGATTTCAAAATGTTGAACAACTTAATTGGTCACTGTGAACCAACTAGATTCAACAACAATCTTTCTTCCTCCTATTGTTTTAAATCAACTTAATTGTAGAGAAAGAGATGATTATTGTCATTTTTCTTCTCTTCTCTTTCCATTTACTTACACAATCTTGCAAAGGAAATGAAAGGAAACAATTCATGGTGACCAAATAAAATTGAATATCCTTTCTTAAAATGAATTAACCAGTCCTTAATAATGTGTGTGTGTGTGATAACGCATCAAAATAACCAAAATTAATTTAAAACAAAGCAAACGGGTGTACAAGGTTAGAATGAGCCATGAAAGTGAGAAGCCTATACGAATTGGCTCAGCTGGCCTACACATGGCCTATCAAGATATATATGGATAATTTTTTGTTTTTGTGCTCGTGTTCATGGGAATAAGAAATACTTCTGTGTCTCAAAAAAAACATTCTAAATTTCAAAATTTACAATAATTAATCAAAGTATAGTCCAATTAACCTGACGAATGTATTGCTTATGCGACAAGTCTTGAATTTAGCAGCAAAACGCTCAAAATATGTTCCTGATGTCAAATGCAAAATATAGTTAAAGGAGTTATGAGACTTAAACAATGTCCTAAAGATATTAACTTTTAAAATAAAAAAAATTATATTTTGTGCTTAATACTTTTGTTGTTAAAGTATGTGTTTTTTAATATATATTTTTTTAAAAAAAATTGTATTATAAAAATAAAAAATTTTGAAACAACTATATAGTAATTTTTTTTTTAATATCAAAGATCATTTTCTATCTTATGGCAACACCTTTTATACGATAAACTATTGCTTAGTGATTAATATATTAATGAACTCAGTCATTAATTTCCTGATTATCATAATAAGTGACAATATTAAAGCTAATGGTTACTGAAAATTTATTATTATTGAATTGTGTATTTTGAAATATAATAAAATATCCGACTTATGTGAGCAGCATATTCTCCTATACCTACTTTCATTTCAATTTCTGAACAAATTTGTCCACTTGTTTTTGGTGTTCAGTTCTTTTGAGGGAATCATAATTTACTTTTTTGCTCATAATATGATCAAATATTACATGCTAACATCACTTTAATTTGGGTGCTAATACGCAAGATATTAGCATGATCACACTCATGTTCTTGGTGTTTCACCGGATAGCATATATAAGATGTGAAAAGGTTGGTTTCATGATTTTTTTCTCCATAGCTAATTGAAGGACCCTTTTGCTTAATTGTTAACCGATTTTGTTTGCTTGAGAATATTAGAAACTGACAATGCCAAGCTAACATGTAATCAATCACTTGTATATTTTAGGCTAATATGTGACTTGGTACATTATTGTTAGAACGTAGTGAAGAGGACATATGTGAACCAAGAATAAACAAGATTGTGATCATAAGGAAGAGCTTGAATGGAGAGAAATTAGACAGGCCATTTAAAGCCTACTTGTTGTCAATGTGATCAGTTGAAAACAATTCATTTTGTTCGACTATATATTAATTATTAATGAAATCTTGTGCGAATTTTATGAATGACTATAACCATCCATACATAACTCAAAGGAAAGGGAAAACTCATTTCTGTTTTGCAACAGTAGCACTTTCTAACGCTTCGTAGTATTGAAAATTTTCTCATTCTCGTTGGGCTTAACAGGGCTAGATCTGTTAGGCTCATAGACCATAAAACTAATTGCTAGTAATTGGGTATTTTTATTCACGCCTAAAATTTTTTAAAATAAATTATCAAATAAATAATAAATAAAGATATAACAAGAAAAAAAAACATCAATCAAACAACACAAATATTTACGTGAAGAACCCCTATATTAGAGAAAAATCACAATTATAAAGGACGACAAGAGAAAAATTTACTATATAAAAAATTGCTAAAATCACACTCTTAATAATTTTTTCTTACATCCAATCTCCAATTACACCCAATCACATCTAAATTTCAATACATCTTACTGTTTTCTCACTAGAATTTATCTACTCTAGAGATTAGTAATCCATCTTAATAAACTTGAAATTGATACTAAATCTCAATAGATCACTTACCCTTACAAACTATCTATTATGATTATATTGTAAATGATATATTATGGAATCTTACTTTAAGAGAGATCCCAACCTTCTTATATATAGTAACTAATAACTTATTTCTTATAAGATTAATATTTTTTTTCTTATACAAATAAAATTTTGCTTTGAATATAAATAAATCTTACAAGGATACTATTTAACGACTGAAATAAGAATTATTCTAAAATAAGAAAACACAAACAAATCTTACCTTTGATAATGACTTGATTATTGAATTTCATGATCTTTACTGTGTTATCAAAGACAAGAAGAAGAACACAATAATGATAAAAGGAATTGTTGTAAAAAGATTGCATAAAAATTCAGACTTCTTAAAGCATGATACTAAAGCTTATATTCCAAGATCCAAGTCTCTATTTTCTTCCTGTTCTCTTTCATTCAATAATCTTTTTAATCACGATGTACTGTTATTTATTGCTAGTTCATCTTGTTCTTAATACTTGGATTGTAATAAGCAACAATTTCATCTTCCTTTTGCTTGTATTGTCAATTTGAATAACTTATCAAGTTTCATTAATGTTTTACATCAAAGATTAGGTAATCCTAGCAAACGTATCTTTGAGTCTATACCTTAGAAATGTAAAGTATTTGTCAACACAAATAAAAATTTCAGGCCTAATTTTTGTGATGCTTGAAAATGAGGGAAACTTCAATAATTGCAATTTCCTTTTTTGATATTACTATTATTGAACCTTTATAACTCATACTCAGATATTCAAGTTTCTTCCTTTGTTGCATTCTTACTTGGTTATAAATATTATATCAATTTTGTTGATGTATACACCAGATATGGTTGGATTTTTCCTTTGAAAGTTAAGTCAGATGCATTATCAACATTTCTCTTGTTCAAGCCTCAAGTTAAGAAAACAATATGATATGACCATTAAAACTTTTCAGTCTAACAATGGTGGAGAATTCCTTGCATTTGTTCCAACACTCAAAATACAACGCATTACCTATAGATATTCTTGTCCCCGGCCTTATCATCAAAATATGTTAGTTAAAAAAAAAGCATAAGCACATTGTTGAATTAGGTTTTACTTTGTTATCTTAAAATGCTCTTCCTTTTGTTTTTTAACGGGATGCCTTTCATACTTAAATGTTTCTTATTAAAAGGTTACCATCTTTTGTTCTAGGTTATATTTCACCCTTTGATAGACAACAAATAACTTGATTATCAATAATTGAATGTCTTTAAATGCTCATGGTTTCCTTTGTAAAAAAGCTACCATAACTATAAACTAAATTTTCATTCCTTAAAGTGTCATTTTTTAGGTTACAATCCTTTTTATAAAGGTTATAAATGCTTTCATCTCTTGGGAAAAACTTATATTGCCAAGCATGTCTTGTTTAATGAAACAGAGTTTCCCTATTCTCAACTATTTCCAACTGTTGCTTTTAATGGGAAATTGCCTACCTTATCTCACATTTCTTCATCTACTCCTTTAGTTTCTTCATCTATTCCTTTAGTCTCTTCTATTGTAAGATCTGCAAATCAACTTAGCAATTCTCCCTCAATAACAGGTTCTTCTTGTCATCTTTTATCTTCCCATCATATGTCAACAGATCCTTTAGGTATTATTTCTTCTACTTCCTAGTATATTTTTCATTCTTTTGCCCTTATTTAGCAGGCTTTAGTTAATGCATTATGGACCAAGATGAGTGTGTAGCTTTCATGAATAATAAAACTTAGACATTGGTACCTACTTCTTCTAATTTTAAACTTGTTAGCAATAAATGAATCTATAAAATTAAACATAATGTTGATGGCACTGTTTTTAAGTTCAAAGCTCAACTGGTTGTTAAGGGGGTTTCATTAAACTTCGAGTGTAGATTACTTTGAAACTTTTAGTCTTGTTGTTAAAGTTTCTACCATAAAAATTATCCTAAGTGCTGCAGTCATGAAAGGGTGGAAAATAAGGCAATTGTATGTTAATAATGCATTTCTTAATGGTGATTTTTTTAGGCTTCCAACATGTCTCAACCAAAAGGGTTTGTTGATTTTAACTTTCTTTCTCATGTGTGTAAATTGTCCAAAGCCTTATATAGGTTAAAAAGGCCCCTCTGGCTTTGTATAACAAGTTAAAAGCTTCTTTGTTATCATGAGGTTTTACCAATTCAATGGTTGATCCATCTTTGTTTTTGAAGCATTTTTCATCTTCTTTAATGCTTGTTCTTATCTATGTTGATGATATTCTTGTGGTCAATTCTAATAATTCTTTTTCAGAGTCATTCAAACACAAGTCAAGCTCTTTTTTTGCTCTCAAAGACCTTGGTTCTCTTAACTATTTCCTTGGCATTAAGGTTACATCATGTTCTACTTTGCATTTATCTCAGTCCAAACACATCAAAGATTTGTAAAAAAGAGCTAATATGTTCTGCTACAAAAGGTTTAATATTCCCAAGAATTCAAGCCAAAAGCTTTGCAAAGATAATGATGAATTGTTCTTAAATGCACTCTTTACAGAAACTTAATTGGTGGACTTCAGTATGTTACATTGAGTCGACTAGATAATACATTTGCTGTGAACAAACTTAGCCAATATCTATCTTATCCCTCATAACTACATTAGAAAGTTTGTAAGAAAATCTTAAGATATTTGTAAAGCACATTTTCTTTTGGCCTTTAATTTACTATTGTAGGTAGATTTAAATTACTGGCTTACTCAAATGCTAATTGGGGTACTAACCTTGAAAACATATTGCACAATCTAGCACTGAGTTTGAATATCATACACATGTAGCTACATCAACTGAATTAACTTGAATGCAATATTTACTTTAAGAACATCACTTGTTGCCTTTCATTCCTCTCATCGTTTGGTATGATAATGTTAATTTTCATTACCTTCGCTCATAATCTTATTTATCATGCTCATGCAAAACATATAGAGTTGGATCGTCATTTCATTAGGGATAAGGTGCTAAGGAATTAGAGATTCAATATGCCCTCATTACAAACCAATGGCTGATGCTCTCACCACGCCCTTGCCTTATGTTGTGATATGATTTTTATTATCAGAAGTAATAACCATCATATGATTGTACAAAACCACTTTCAAAGAATCGAAACTGAAATTATGCAAACTTTAAAATTTTGTTTAAACATATTTAAACAACAAAGGATAGGTAAAAAAATTATACCCCAATTACTTTAATTTAGAATAGAACTCATATAAAATTTCTTAAACTACATAGATGCATTATATTTTTATTCATGACACAATTATGACATATTATGCATATAAAAACATTAAACTGAATTTATGTTCATCTAGTTAATGTTAAATTGAGGCACGTAATATTGCATATATTTTTATGTGTTATTTATTTAATTTCTTGATTTTATTTTCTATATAAATTTAGAAATCATTAAAACCTTAAGAAATAGCAAAATTGAAATTTCCATGAACTAACAAGGTTATTTTAGGATTTTAGTCATTAAATCAAGGAAAATTAGTAATTTTATCAATAAGTTAATTATAAAACAAATTCAATAATTACACATATGTCCAAATGGCTATAATTGGCAAATAAAAAGTTGAAATTAAGACTTTTTCCTTTAAATCTCCATTTGGCCGAATTTCGCACAATTTTCATTCCTCCTCCAAGTTTCTTCAAACTTCCACCAAATTCTATTATCTTCCTCCATTTCTATCATCTTCCGCCATTGATAAACTACCAAAATACTTTAAAAAAAATTTGTAGAAAAATCTTATAGCCATAACCAAATCTAGATCAAGCCATAAATACTTAGAAAATCCTTTAATTTCAGTTAGTTTTCTTGGTGGAAAAATTGAAAGAAAATTTAGGAATGGGGCTTTTAAGCTCAAAAGGCCTTTAGTGAGTTTTTTGACCTTTATTTATGTTTAGAAGCATGTTAGTAATCTTTGATTTTGAACCTTAGGAAACTGAAAATCTAGTATGTATATATTTTTAGTTTGATTTATAATGAAATTGATACTTGTGTAAATATATGTTAAAAAGTGAATTATGTTAAAGTGTGTATATTATGTATTTTGATGTTTTTAATGAGTGTAGGTTTAAAGGTTGTTTTAAGAAAAATTGGAATTTGAAATATGTATATGTGTAGGAAATATGTGTGAATTGAATTTAGTTGAATTGTTTTAAATGATTCTATACCATATTAAACAATTTTAATGCATAAGAATAAGATTAATGAATATTTAAGGTGCAGGAAAAAGTGTGATAATAATTTTACTGGTTAAAATACTCTATGCTAATATTCTTTATATATTTTTTCAACAATTAGGACTTAGAGGACTAAAAATAAAAGAACCTTAGTTTAGTTATTCACCTTTGCTATCTTGATAGAATTTGATTGAGAGAACGGCTAACATAAAATCAACGTAACATACATCTTCTTATGTAAATGTTAAAACAAGCAATGGATAACTTGAAACGCTAATACAAAATTTAAAATAATTTATAAAAATGACTTAAAATATGAAACAAAAAATTTAAAATACTTAATAAAAAAATTTAAAATATATAATAAAAATATTTTAAATATAAATAAAAAATTTAAAACACACAACAGACAAGTTAAGAATTTTGAACGAATGTTACAATAGATAGAGCATAGACAATCACTGTGACTATGGGTATTTGGATGACTACTATGGGATAGTTGTCAATCAATCTTGTAACTTGCATTTTTGACTTTATTTTTTTATTTAAAATTAATTATCCTTTTTTGTATCATTCACATCATTTTAAAGGTTTCTCCCTTTTTGACATTTCTGATAGTTAATTATTAAAGAGAGAGAGATAGAGAAATAACATAATAACTCCTATAATTCAACTTTAAGTAATAAGTAAATCTCACTTTAAAAGTATTTGTCATTTGCACTCCTATTATATTTTTTGTCATTATTTTTTACATTTAGCCTATGTTGACCGATACAATGACATAAGTACTCATGTCATATGATCAATAATTCTATGTTTAAAATAAATTAATAGATAAGTTATGCAAGTATGATTTTTTTTTTTTTTACTATGTAACCACACAATTTATCAAATAATAGTTGTAACTTTCTTTTGTTGTTATATACCACTTAATAATATAATATTATTGATATTAAAATAGTAATTCATATTTCAAACTTAATTATAAAATCATTATCTATATTCAATTATAATAATTTATTTTTAAAATATTGATACATGAATTAAATTGGAAAAAAAAAAGACATGAAAATATTAATACAAGATTTAAAAGTCTCTTATATAACAATAACTATTATATTTTTAAATTATAAACAAATCCTTCATTTGATAAATTGCGTAATTACATAGTAAAGGCAAAATCATCCTTTTATACATAGCTCATTTATTAGTATGCGTCAGAGATTCAATTACCATTCACAAAGCAAAAGTATTTATATCATTACATATATCAACATCGTTCAAATACAAAAAAGTAGTAGTAAAATTTAACAAAGGGTATGACTGATAATTAAATTAATAGTAAATGTAACAGAAAGGGTATGAATGATAAATAATCAATTTTAAAAACTCTAATTTATCAACCACAACACCATTCTATCCTCATTACGACATTAAATTTTATATTTTATCACTCCTATATGCAAAAATTTTACCACATTAATTTAAATTTGATGTTATCATTCACACCTTTGTGGTTGGCATGTGGGATAATCCTTCCAATAAACCCGAGAGGAAAACAGAAACCATCCATTGTTGATTGTTATAAATAAATAAATATTTTGAGAAACTTAACCAAGTCAAAACTCTTAGAATTTATTCTGAGAAATTATCCATAATTTTCTCTATCTACTGTTCACTTACTTCATAATTTTTTACTTTTTATCAAAGCTATAGTATAGACATGGGAGTTTGTCTATATAATGTGTGTTTATTTGAGTTTATTATCTATATGTTTAGATCTTGATATAGGTTTGTGTAACATCCCAAATTCAAGTATGCTCTTGAACTCCTACACAATTTATTTCTAAAATTTATGGAATTGAAGTAATAAAGGTAAAACCTAGGTTAAATTCCATAAAAAGAAAGAAATTGATAATATGTGCGCATTAGGGATAAAATGGTCATCGTGCCATAATAAGATGGGCAAAATGAACATCGAATAAGATGTTAAGTTGTGAAATTGAATAAGTAACATTGAAAAAAAAAAGGATAAAATGTAACACCCCCTTCCTTTCATTTCTATTCATGTGGTATATAATACATTGAAATTGTCGAAAAGGTAAAAATCAACGCTTTCTTATAGTGAAGCGAAGTTTTCATTTATCCAAAAAATTTATGAAAAGTAACCACATAAATAGTAACAACTAAAATAGTATTATTTTTTTTCTTTAAATAATTGTTATGCGTTTTAATAAAAATAATATTTCAGAGTACACAGAATAGAAATTACATATCAATGGCTAAACCTTAGATCTATTATGCTTCGCCAGAAAATCTTTGCCTCAACTGCACTTTCCGAAACCGTTATTGTTATATCGTAATCACTTGAAAAATAATAATCCCACAAAGGGGTAAGCACACCACATTATTCAGTAAGATAATACAATACTTAAATAAAGGAAGGAGCGTGTTACCTGAATCTCTACTTATTTTGGCCATTTCATACAATTCCACACACATAGGTAAATGCATGTCCATATATCATTGTACATGTACAGACAAGTATATGCTCAATGATGTACACAAGATATCATATCATATCATCCAAAACTCTAAACACCATTTTAGCTATGAATTCTGTATAAACAGTCTCAAACAATATGCATTTTAAATGAATAGCTTCATCACCTGTACTCGTTTAATTCCTTTTTCTATTCTTATCACAAATACCTACATGACTATATAAAATCAATACATTATTATACGTATATGTATCAACTAAATGTCTCAGTCACCTAAGGAGGAGCTGATCAAAAACCAGTATGACCACACCATTTCAACCACGCACTTGGTCTATGATAACCATACTATTCTAGGCACATAATCAATATCCACCTAAGATAGAAATATCTCAAACATCTATATATGTACAAGCGAGGATATTAGTAAAAACGATAACACTTCTTCTCTATATCCTTTCCACTCTCAGAAAGTTAGTGCTAGTAATTCTTAGCATTTACTGATGATCATTCATACTTAGCGAACTCATGAACCATAGCTGTTACTTTAGCCCACAAGGCCATTTAGAGGACAATTGTGAATTCATCCTACCTCTCAGGGTGCCATAGTCTTACTATCATATCTCAATCATAAGCTGGCTTACAAATTCAACTGAATACGTGGGAACATATATGTCTAATCCTCATATCCCAATTATCTCAATACTAATTCATTACCATTCTATTTTATCACACATCCACATCGTCTCTTTATTCTTACTATATCAAGACAACCTAACAGTTATACCATAATCACAAATACATGTCCACCATTCCTTATCCCATACTAGGGATTCTTTCACCTACATAAATCATAACTATACCACTATAGGGACACATATCAATCCAATCATAGTCGTCTGTTAAGGTACACTGATAATAACAAACGTAAACTCATAACATAACTCCTATACCATCATATCCTTACCATATTCTTAACCACACGTATAAACGTGTACACTAATATATCGAATGACCTGTAATACACCAAGTCTGTCTTTTCAACAATATCCTCAAGCATCTCACATAATCTTTAATCTATTATGGACTCATACATATTCTTTTCGTTTCACAATTATACCGGTGGGTTAGACATGTATCTATATACTTGAAGTAAGGCGGCCTATATATTGCCTAACTCATGATCTTATTTGAATCATAATTTTTCTTTTTCAAGCTAATGCTAACTCTCTTTTTCTACAAGGTTAAGTTCTCTATTAAAGAATTGGAACTTGTCAAAGTGTAATCGGACTTCAATCATTTTCACAATTCACAATCATAACAAAATCCGATTGTGACGACAATTAAGGGTAATCCTAGACCCTCCTCTACATATGAAAATCAGAATACAAAGGGAGGTCACAAATAGCTATATAAATAGTATTTCTTATAGAAATTCGACAAGGGTTCACCTATACATATAAGCTACCCTACCTACACAAGAAAATCAGGACAGTTCAAATACCAAATGAAACACAACATGTTACTACCTCATCGCTATTCACACAAACACAAGCAACTCTTAACAAATAGAGGTATTCTACCATGCAGTTTGAATTCAGTAGGCACACGAATTCATTTTCTTATAGAACGGTTATAATTAAGTAAATTATGGATCGTGGTCATGATATCCACCATACACTTCAATATATGTATATAATGGTCATTCGCCCACTTCGGGTTCCTCAGACCAACAGGATAATTAGTTCTACCATGGGTTGCACATACCTAAGGACGCCATGGAGAACAACCTACTTCCTACCATGGGTTCAACATACCCCTCGAGCACCATGGTTTTTATTATCATTTCTCAATTACTGTGGGTTCAACATACTCCGAATGGCACAACAGTCTTATTATCAATCTGGAGCTGCTGTGGGTTCAACATACCCCGAAAGGCACCACAGTCTTATTATAATGATACTGTTCCATCCTGAGCGGCTTTACTAGTGTAACAGAAAAATTATCGATCCATAATTATCCCAATTATACCAGTTATCCACACATATTTATTCTTAGTCAACTTAATCATGACAAAATGATCATTTTTCCTACATTAATCAAAAGGCATGTTAATAATTTCATAATAGGCAATATAATTACATATGAAACACATTTATTAGCCCTTATCTTCTAAAAGACTTCATATGCATGGATTTATCGTAAGGCTAGCAGTATTAAGTCATGAAAGCATATTCTACTCCGACATATAAATACACCATAACACAATCAAAATAAGACACAAAAATATATTCCAATCCAAGTACATGGATATACTATATTATTATTAATACAAATTCACAGAAATATATTTTAATCGATTATCATATATTGCATCATTACACGCAATCCTAACATGTCATCACAAGTCAAACTATACTCATTACCTTACTACATCACAATAATTATAACACACTAACATATACACACATGTCCATCCGGACAGCATTGCAAAACATCAAGTGCAACATCTCCTCAATCATTCAATCACACGGGCATAATTACATATGTATATACAAGCGTACCTACCATATAAATATATATATACAAACATAGGACATACAATGCTGTATAGGTATTTTAGAATACCTAATATAGCACAGCAGGTCGATGGTGATGGTATTACGCTTATAACTATATATATATATATTTTTTTTTTTTTTTTAAAACACGGATACTAACACTTCTAATTGCACAATCATATCCATTTCCCGTCAATGGGACTTTTCTATAATTTAAACCATTGTTATGATATACATTCATATAATTATAAATATTATAAATATTAAAATATAATTTTTTTCATAATTTAAATATCATATTATCTTACCTCCGAGTACCTAGTGCCTACGTGAATGATGAAAAGTCGTCCCGAAGAGGGTATACACATTCAAAATACTCTCCCGTATGCTACGGGCATCTCCTCAAAAAACGTGACAGTTACTGTTTACTAGTACTATTTATGAATACTATTTAACTCACGAAATTTTGGTTTCTGTTTCACGAACGGAACATACCATCGTGATCCTTGCGATGTCAGGATCCATGGTATCCATATGCCACAAAACACAAATTTAAGTATTCAAAATCACTAAACATCCTAAAATTTTATATTTCAAGGTACCTACTTTGGACCCTCGAATTATCATCTAAACTCAATCCAAATTGAGATCTAAACATATCGCATCAAAGTACGAGTGTCGGAGAGCACACTGATCGATTCAGATTCCACTAGAGCTGCACCAATCGCCGAAAATCTTGTCGAAAAGACAGCTTGCCAATCAGCCATCCCTCGCCTAAATTCGATGGCCAAATGTCGAATATGGGCACGCCACCTTGAAGAGAGCGGCGATACGGTGCTAGATGCGCTAGCGATGTCGGTCAACTCGCCATGCACCACCGTGAATCGGAGATCAAAGTTCACGCCGGTGAGACTTCAGGCGGCACGTGAGGGCGCATGGCGACGGCGATGGTGGCAGGGTTTGCGGCGCTACACTTGCAACAGCCCGATAATTCTCCACTCGCCAGTGGTGAGGTGATCTGAGCTCCGATGATGAAAGTCACTGTTCATAGGAGAGAGAGATGTGGGGAGGAGAGAGAGAAGAGAGAGAAAAAGAAGGAAAAAAGTGAAGTTGGATTGTCAGGTTTTTCAACCCCATCTTACTTATATAGTCGTACACGTACGACAAGAAATTACATCTTTTTACTTCAATCGCTAAATTTCTAATGCCAGTAATAAAATACTGTATTTTTTGCTCATACAATACACTGTCCAAAATACCAGCCAACTCTCTCTCTTATCAAAACTCTCAAAAATATTGAAATACAACTCCATGATATGATTCTAAGAGTATATGATTTTCTAGATGTTACATAGAGTAACTAACTCTAAAATTGTAAAATAAAAAAATTACCATTTTGCCAAAAAAAAGATAATTTTTTCAAAAAATGCAAAATTGACAAATCAAAAAAGTTTGGAAGAGTAGAATGGAAATCCAACCACCCAAAAATTCTTGAAATATTGTAAATTTCTTAAAATATGTAGGAAAAAATTGAAACTTTTTTTAGATATAAATTTCCTTTAAAAAGATGAAAAATGATAAAAATGATATTTTGTTTTTGCCAAGGGCAAAATAATCATTTCAAAAAGAATCGAGGGATAAAGTGGGAGTTAAATTTACAAGATAAGAAGAGAATAACCAAAAAATGATAGGGATAAATAGGTAAATGATATGAGAACATATTAGTCCTTGTGTTGGAAAAAGGAGGGGCAAATTTGAAAATGTGATATGTTTAATTTAATAAAAGGAACAACAAGCTAGAAACTTCTCCATTTCTCTGCATTTTACTAAACATCCCTCCCTTTCTCTGTTTCTTATTTTTTAAATTTTCAAGCCAAAAATCTTAAAAGAAATTAAGAAAATTTTAAAAAATTTCTTTAGGAAAAGTGGAAGAATGTTTTGAAAGTTTTCATTTGAGGTAAGAATTTTCAAGTTTTATATATTTTAAGTTTATGTGATGTAGAAAAATTGATGTAGGATGGTGGTTTTGTGTAGAAAGAAAAATGAACATATTAAAGAGCCAAGGAATAGCAAATTTTGATGAAAAAAGGTAAGGTTTTCATAATTTTTAGTATAGTAAAAATTAGGGTTTTCATAAATAATTATGTTATTACAATTGGATATGAAATTATGAAATTAAAGTGTTGTTAAGCATGAGTGGAAGTAGAATTTGAAAAAAAATATATATGTATGCATGATGGTATATTCGGCCATGTATGTATATTAAGGAGAAATTGTGTTTTAATGTAATTATAAGTTGGATGATGAAATTGAGATGATATTTAGCATGAATTGATGTAGAATTTGTAAGCAAGAAGTTTGAATCCTAAAGAGGAAAATTTAGCCATTTAGGAAAGTTTGAGAAAAATGTGTATTTGGATGAAATTAGCAAAATAAAATGTTGTATGCATGGAATGTGGAATATGATCATATAAGGAATTTTAAGGAGAAATATTTACTTTGATGTATTTGATTGATTATGAATATGTAAATATGTTGAGAAAATGTATTAGGATGAAAATGGTACAATAAACTATGTATACGTGAATGGAAATTCAGCCAAGTGAGGATGAGAAGAAAAAAAAAATTATTTACGTGTTATATTTTAAATTGATTATTTGTATGAAAATGTAATTGGAGTATGAAGTGAGGAGAATTTTGTACGGAATCGTTATGTAAATAATTCGGTCCTATTGAATTGTATTATGAAAATTTTAGTATAGTAAATGACAATTACATGTTTAAAATTCAAGTATGGCAGAGTATTGTATAATACCGCTAGTTAATTATAATGAAAGATATTTGGATTTCATTAACATGCAATACTAAATTAAGTATTCCAAAATATCTTTACGGTGTTATATGTTCTAGCCATTATATATATGTGTGTGTGTGTGTGTGTGTGTGTGTGTGTGTGGGTATGAGTTTTATAAAAAAAAATTGATTATTATGTTGAATATGGGAAAATGATTCCATAGTTATGAATGATGGATCCTATATAAAAAAAAGTGAAATATTTAGTTTAAATATTGTAATGAATAAGCTTTATAAATAATCTTGAATAAATTGTTGCATAATCTATATATTTATCATGCATGCATAATAAAGGCTAATACAAAAATGAAAAAAGTCACGAGTTGGTCTAAGTGACCATAGACCGGACCTTATCTAGGGGATCAACGGATTGGTCTGTATGATCATAGGCTAGATCCTATTACCTCATACTAAATATGGTCTTATGTGGACAATATTAGGGAGATGAGGATTGTGAAAGTATAATATGGCCACTGATTAAAAATGCATTAACCATGATTAAACATAGAAAGAAATAAAGAAACAAAGAAAATGAAAATGAATGATATTTCAATCAAAAATGTGAAAGTTTTTCAAATCAGCATATTATTGTGCATAATTGTGTGATTATGAAATATGTGCATAATTGCTTATGTTTATGTATGTATGAATATACTTATGAGTAGACAAATGTACCATATATAGGCATATGAATTGGCTTAAAGTAAAAAAAAGTCATTATTTGATAATTATGTTTGCCTTATTGGGCAATTTTTATTACTCACCCCTATGGATTTTATTTTTTTTTCAGGTAAGAAAAAATTCTCGGAGTCTAGAAGTACATTGAAGGCATAGCATGTAAGGAAAAAAAAAAGGTATACACTTATAATTTTGGTTTGTTTGTAAATTCATATATATAAGTGTTTATCTATTCTTAACAAACTATTTTGAGATAAATATATGTTAAAAAGGAGAATTAGTTTATTAAATATATTCTATTTGATATTTGGATGCATATCCTTGAATGGCAGTAGTAGTTGGAAAAAAAAAATTATATTGGAAGTGTCAAACATTTTCTTACAGGTAGTGGGAATCAAATTATATAATTGAAATATTGCAAAAAATTTTTATAAAAAATAAAAATAAAAAAATTTTTCCAAACCTTTAGAATTTCAAAAGCATAATATATATATATATATATATACATAAAAGTAATGGTCACTACAGTTTATCTGAGATTTATGAAGGTGGAATGTCATCACTTCCATGCTAATCATGATCCTGACTTTATGAGATGTGACATATTATGATTGATAAAATAGAAGGTTGTGACACCCCCTTCCCTTCATTTCTATTCATATGGCATATAGTACATTGAAATTATCGAAAAGTAAAAAATCAACGCTTTCTCTTAGTGAAGCGAAGTTTTCATTTGTTCAAAAGAGTTTATAGAAAATAACCACATAAATAGTAACAGCTAAAATAGTATTTTTTTTTTTTCTAAAGAATTGTTATGTATTTTAATAAAATTAATACTTCAGAATACACAGAAAAGAAATTGCATAACAATGGCCTAAACCTTAGATATACTATGCTCCGTCCGAAATTCTTCACCTCAACTTCACTTTCCGAAACCGCTACCGCAATATCGTAATCACCTGAAAATAATAATCCCACAAAGGGGTGAGCACACCACATGGCTCAGTAAGATAATACAATACTTAAATAAAGGAAGGAGTATGTTACCTGAATCTCTACTTATTTTGGCCATTTCACACAATTCCACACACACAAGTAAATGCATGTCCACATATCAATGTACATGTATCGACAAGCATATGCTCAACAATGTACACAAGATATCATATCATCTCCTTTGGAACTCTAAGCACTATATCATCTATGAATTCTGTATAAATATCTCAATCAGAGTAACACTCCTCATGATATACCATACACAGATAATGCAATCTCAATCAATATATTTTCTAAATGAATCACGTTATTACCTGTGTCCGTTTAAATTCTATTTCTATTCTTATCAACGAACACTTACATGACCATATAAAATCATTACATAGTTGTTCGTATAGATAACAATTAATGTCGCGGCCCCATACAGAGGAACTGCTTAGAAGCCGGCATAACCACACAATATCAATCACACACTCGGCCCGAGATAACCAGAATATCCTAGGCCCACAACCAATACCCACATAGGATATAAATATTCCAAACACCCAAATATAGATACAACCGAAGGTATTAGTAAAAACGATAACATTGTTTCTGTATGCCATTTCCACTCTCGAAAGATTGGTGATAGAAATTTTATTGCGTTTACAAGTAATCAATTATACTTAGAAACATCATGGATCATAGTTGTTGCTCTAAGCCACTGGGCCATTTGGAGGACAGATGTGGGTTCCACTTACCCCTCAGGGTACCACAGTCTTAACGTCACAACTCCATTAGAAACTGGCTTACAAGCCCAACTGAGGGAGATGGAACATACATATCCGATCCACATATCACAATTATCTCAATACTGGTTTATTACCAGTCTATGTTATCATACGTTTATATTATCTCCTTATTTTCACTGAATCAAAACAACCGAACAGTTGTACCATAATCACAAATATACGTCTTTCATTCTTTATCCCATACTAGGGATTCTTTCACCTACATTAAACATTGACTATACTATTCTAAGGATACATATCAATCTAATCCTAGTGGTTCACTAAAGTATACCGACATTAACAATGTAAACTCATAACATAGTTTTTGCACCATCATATTCGTACCGTATTCTTAACCATACGAATAAACGTGTAACTAATATGTCGAATAACCTGTAATACATCCAATGCGCCTTTTCCACAATATTCTCAAGTTTCTCATATGATCTTTAATCTTATTATGAATTCACACATATTCTTTTCATTTCACCAATATATCAGTGAGATAAATAGGATTCTATATACTAGAAGTGAGGTAGCCTATTTATTGCCTCACCCATTATCTTATTTAAATACTAATTCCCCTTTTTCAAGCTGATACTAGCTCTCTGTTTCTGTAAGCTTAAGTTCTCTTTCAAAGAATTGACACTTGCCAAGGTGTGATTAGACTTCCGCCTTTTCCGCAATTCACAATCATAACAATAATCTGTTTGTGACTGCAACTAAAGGTAATCCTAGACCCTCCGCTACATATGAAAATCAGAATACAAAGGGAGGTCATGAATAACTGTATGAATAGTATTTCTTATAGAAATTCGGCAAGAGTTTGCCTATACATATAAGCTGCCCTACCTACACAAGAAAACCAGGACAGTCCCCATACCAAATAAAATACAACGTGTTACTGCCTCATTGCAATTCACACTAACACAAGCAACTCTTAGCAGATAGAAGTATTCTACCATACAGTTTGAATCTAATAGGCACACGAATTCATTTCCCTATAGATTTGTCATAATTAAGTAAATTATGGATCGTGGTCATGATATCCACCGTACACTTCAATATATGTATACAATGGTCATTCGCCCACACCGGGTTCCTCAGACCAACAGGATAATTAGTTCTACCATGAGTTGCACGTACCCAAGGACGCTATGAAAAACAGCCGCTTCCAACCATGGGTTCAACATACCCCGCGGGCACCATGGTTTTTATTATCATTTCTCAATTGATGTGGGTTCAACATACCTCGAAAGGCACCACAGTCTTACTATCAATACGGAGCTGCTGTGGGTTCAACATACCTCGAAGGGCACCACAGTCTTACTATCAATACGGAGCTGCTGTGGGTTCAACATACCTCGAAGGGCACCACAGTCTTATTATAATGATACTGCTCCATCCTAAGCGGCTTTACTAGGGTAACGAAAAAACTACCAATCCATAATTATCCCCATTATACCAGTTATCCACACAGATTTATTCATAGTCGACTCAGTCATAACAACATGACCATTTTGCCTACATTAATCAAGCAACATTTTAGTAATTTCATGATAGGTAATATAATTACCTATGCAACACATTTATTATTCCTTATATTCTAAAAAAACTTCATACGTATGGATTTGTCATAAAGCTAGTAGTACTTAGTTATAAAAACATATTCCACTCTGGCATATAAATAAACCATAAGACAATCAAGATAAAACACAGAAATATATTACAATTCAAACACATGGATACACTATACCACTATTAATATAAATTCGCAGAAACATATTTTAACCGGTTATCATATATTGCGTCATTACACGCAATCCCAATACGTCATCACGAGTAAAAATATACTCATTACCTTGCTACGGTACAGTAATTGTAATATACTAACGTCTACACACATGTTAATTCGAATAGCATTGCAAAACATCGAATGCAGCATCTACTCAATCATTGAATCATAAGGGCATAATTACGTATGTATATACAAGCGCTCCTACCATATAAATATATGTAAATACAAACATGGGACATACAATGCCGTATAGGTATTTTAGAATACCTAATCTAGCACTGCAGGTCGACGATAGTGGTATTACGCTTATAACTATATATATATATATATATATCTGACACACGGATATTAACACTTCTAATTGCACAATTATGCCCATTCCCCGTCAATGGGACTTTTCTACAATTTAACACATTATTATGATGTACATTCATACAATTATAACTATTATAAATATTAAAAACATATTTTTTCACAATTTAAATATTATATTATCTTACCTCCGGGCACCCAGTGCCTATACGAATGATGAAAAACTGTTCCGGAGAGGGTATACGCGTTCGAAATACTCCTGTGTACGCTACGAATTTTTTCTCGAAAAACGTGAAAGTTACTGTTTATGAGGACTATTCATTGATACTATTCAACCCACGAAATTTCGATTTCCGTTTCACGACGGAACACACCATCGCAATCCTTGCGATGTCGGGATGCTGTCCATGGTGTCCATATGCCACAAAACACAATTTAAAGCCTTCAAAATCACTAATCATCCTAAAATTTCAGATTTTAAGGTACCTAGTTTGGACCCTAAAATCATCATCGAAACTCATTCCAAATTGAGATCTAAACATACCGCATCGAAGTACGAGTGTTGGAGAGTACACTGGTCGGTTCAGATTCCACCGGAGCTACACCAATCGCCAGAAATCTTGCCGGAAACACCCCTTCCCGATCAGCCTTCCCACGCCGGAATCCGATGACACAATGCCGGAACGGGGCACACCAACGTGAAGAGGGCGGCGAGACGGTGCCAGACGCACCGGAGGTGTCGGTCAACTCGCTGTGGACCGCTGTGAATCGCCAGTCAAAGTTCACGTTGGCAAAGCTTCCAGCGGCGCGTGGCGACGGCGATCGAGGCGGGGTTGACAGCGCTGCACTCGCGATGGCCCGGTGGTCCTCCACTCGCTGGCGGTGAGGTGATCTGAGATCTGGTGACGAAAGTCACTGTTCACAGGAGAGGGAACCGTGGGGAGGAGAGAGAGAAGAGAGAGAAAATGGAGGAAAAAAGTGAAATTGATTTTTCGGGTTTTTCGACCCCTTCCCGCTTATATAGTCGGGCACACACGACGAAAATTATAACTTTTTGCTTCCGTCGTCAAATTTCTGATACCGGTAATGAAATACTGTATTTTTTGCTCATACAGTACGCTGTCCCGAATACCGGTCAACTCTCTCTCTTATCAAAACTCTCAAAAATACTGTATTATAGCTCCATGACAAGGTTTTAAGAGTATAAAAATTTCAAGATATTACAAAGGTGTAGTGTAATTTTGTCTTTCTCTTGTTATTACAGGTGAAGGTCCAATAGTTAGAAACTTCCAAAATCCATAATTAGTAGCACTAAAGTGCAATAACAATGTATAATGATTATAATAGGCATATGATTAAATTGCCCATTTATATCAAGGTATATTATTTGCCTAACATTCAATTTTACAATAAGCAAAAAAGTATTCATATATTTAAAGATTAACATACGTGAATAGTAAACAGAAACCCTAGAGCCACAGCACTATAGCAATCTTGTATCCTATAATAGACAATCATACACATTATTAGATATTAAGTCTCATATACACAAACCAAATAGACCAATACAAAAAGAAAACCATTACATGACTACAAATGTATCATCGCATCCCAATACTCCTCCTGAAGTCCTTACGAGTGCTAACCTAATTGTTGGATCCTACAAAACTAAAACGTGTGGTTTGAGAGGTGAGTTTTTGGGAAAACTCAGTGAGTAAATACTGAATACGAAAAATTTAGTTTAATTAATAAATTCGTTCTTAAAAATAAAGGCATAAAACTAAAATTTCATAAAATAATTAAAGAATTTTTTTATAATATCGAAACATTTCACTGTAACAACTGCACGCTTTCCATAAAATCATAAATTACTTTTAAAAAATTAGATATAGTAGAAATACATGTACATATATACAAGTATTGGGTGTCAAATATCATATCTCCCTTCACTCTTTATTTCTCACTTTATACCAATACCTTTGCATACAAATATATCAAAATATGCAATTAGGGCACGTATGTTTTACCCCTTATGGCTCTCAACTAAATGGAATTGGAAACAGAAATCTAGGCCAAAATTTACAACCATAATTTTCAAAAATACACAAGCGTTAAGAGTGCTCTATCAAATCACAATCATCATGTTCGGGTTCAAAATAAATCTATACAAATCAACTTTAAATCATAACCAAATCAACAATAGTTAAGGTAAAACAATTGCATCATTCACTAATACATGTTTCTCATATAAGTTTCATCAAGGATACATGTTGCAAATCAAAATCATAAATCAATAGTTCAATCTAATGAGTTTTCACAAAAAATCAACTTATGAAAAAAAAATCAAATCAAGTATAATCATTCAAAATTGAATTTATCTACTTATTACGCTAATTGAAATCCCTTGGCTAGTTCGTTTGTGGTGAAGGATCCCGCAAAAAATCTATAACAATTAAAACATAATAATTTTATTAAATAATAAATGAGTTTGTAATATTTCTATTTCATTCTCTATACATGATATTTATACATATTATATACCGTTAGAAAGCTAAACATGTCTAGTTTTCTAAAATATAAATAGTTTATGATTCCAATATTTCTAACTAAAGTTATAATGCATTCTTTATCTGTTTTTCAGCTTGCATGCCCCTACTGACCAGCCTAACTTCAAAGATTTACTGGGAATTCTTCCTATGAAATCTCATGCTTATTATTTGATATTCCTTAGTATCTCTAGTTTACATAGAATTTTATGGCGTCTCAATTTGAATTGTAAAACTCAAGATATAACAAAAAATGTGCACATTGTTCACTAAACTCTTGAATTTCGGGTTTATAAAATTCAATGATTCCAAAGGTTTTTAATACTCTAATATTTCTCTATTCACTCACAACACTTCATAAATAAGTATTATAATCATCTTTAAACCCCAAATCCAACTAAAGTCATAAAATTCACAAAACTCATTTTTTAGAACTCAATCAAAATCAAAAATTAATAAAGGAATCAAGGAGGAAATCATACCCTAAACCTCTTAAAGCTTGACTCTTGCAAGATTAACAAGTATTTGAGCCTTGATTGAGGAGTTTTTGAGTGAAAAATTTGTAGCCTAGGGTTAGGTGAGATAAGAGAATAAAGAAGATGAGAAATAGTTAAGTTTTACATAGTTTTTGATGTGGCTTTGGCCCAAAGTGATGGGCTTGCTGTCTTTACCCATTTTGTCCAGGCTTTACTCATAATTTAAAGAAGTGTTCAACATAGAAAATGTAGCTCTCTTTGTTAGCTTTCTAACGCATTAAAAATCATCTTAATCTAAAGTCTGCAACTCAAGTTATAGCCAAAATATCAAAGTATGTTCAAAAGCCCCAAAATTATATACTTAAGTTATAATTCCCTTAACTATCTTAGGTCACTGTAAGTTAATTTTATAGGACCATAACATACTTAAACCAAGTTAAAATTGGTTATATAAAAAAATGAAGAAAGGAAACATGGACATTATAGCCAAAGATACAGAATATAGGTCTATTTAATAAATATCACAGTAATAAAATTGTAAGATATTACATAACACTATTATATCCTTCATTAGGACCTTATTTAATTGCCAATCACAAAGCAAAAGTATGTATAGGCATTACATTTATCAACACAAGTCAAATAAAAAAAGTAGTAGTAAAATGTAACATAAAGGGTGTGAATGATAATTAATCTTGAAATGGGATATGCTTATTATTTAAGATAAATTATGATTTTTAGAATTGTTGTTATACACTATCTCTTTAACCAAAAGATAACTAACTATATCTATATTTTCAAAAACTCTAATTTATCAATCACAACACTATTCTATCCTTCATTGCAACATCAAATTTTACATTTTATCACTCCCATGTACAAGAATATCATAAGTTTTACAAAGTTAATTTAAATTTAATGTTACACAAAAAATTAGTTTTAGCAATTATTTATCAATTTTAATTTATTTAATCAATTAATTAAAATATCAAATGAAGGAGCAAATTTTAAACATAGTTGTATTTTCCAATACTACATCTACATATCGAGCCTAGAGAAAAATAATTTATTAAGTAATAAACGATTATAAATATCAATAAACTTACACAAAATAAGGACTCTCACTTATACAAAATAAGACTCTCTTTTATTATCATTACTGTTATGTTAAATCTTTCTTGATAGTCTTAGTTAGCAAAATTCTCTCATCTTGATATCTCAAATCCTTTTAACAAATTCAATAAGATTTCTTTTCTCGATATTATTAAATTCCCTTTAACTAGTAAAAATCCTCTCTAAAAGAATCTTTTTGTACTCTTCTAAAGAACAATATCAAAAATATCTTCACAACAGTTAAGAACTATGACACTTGGATATAAGTAAACCCTAATCTTTATTATCTCTTGTTCCTAAAAATATTTTATGAAGTTATTGGAAGGAGACCAAATGAAAATCGATTAAACAGATCATTTTGTCGAGTAGGGACAAAATAGTCTTTTCACTCAAAATTGAGGCCAAAGTGAGTTTTGATCACATAAAAAATCTTAGAACTTCATAAATATCATGCTGATAAGTTTAATTTTAATTCGAGACGTGATTAATATATTTTTGTGAAGTCAAAAATAGAAAGCGCAAAATCATCATTTTGATAAAGTTTTGATTGACCAAACAAGATGCTAAGGATATAAATTAGTATGATAGAGCGTGTTAGAAGGAAAGATCGATTTTATAACTCTAGGAATGTCAAAATTACTATTTTAGACAAAAGGGGATAATTTTGCTAAAAAGGGCAAAATGGTCATTACGTCAAGGGTCGAAAAGACTCTACCAGATTTTGATCACCTAGAACTCTTGTAAACATTGTAAATAAGATGTAAAAAATAGCGGAATTGAATTTGGATGTGAATTTCTCTAGAAATAATAAAAAAGGATCAAAATGGCTAATTTTTTTTATTATAGGTAAAATGATCTTTTTATAAGAAATTAAAAGAAAAAGTGATAATTAAAATTGATGGACTAAAGTGAAAGAATATAAAAATAGATTGGGTAGTCTCATAATTTTCTTGAGAGTTAAATGCAAGTATTGAAAAATTATTGGGCAATAGTATAATTTTTAAAAAATATGAATTTGGATAAGATTGTTTGACTTTTCAAAATTAAAGCAAATCAACTTTTTCTCTTTTCCTTTGCCGTGAGTTACTCATTTCTTTCTCTTTCAACTTTTAAAAAAAAATTAAGCAAAATCTCACAATCCGCCTAATTAAACACGTTACTATAGAAGAAAAATAATTTTTCTACTCGTCGAGAATTTTAATTTGATGGTAAAAATTCTTGATTTCACTAATTTTTAATTTATGAATTTGTTGAAAAGTGATTTTGATGGTGGTTTATAGTTTTGAATGGTGATTTAGGTGGTTTTATGGTATTAGAAGGTTCACTCAAGTGTTTGGCATATTTTAAAGGTAAGAAAATATAATTTTCTTTTATGAACTTTGTGATTGATGGCTGATTTGCATAGGAATGGATTTGGGGATGGTGTTTAGACGATATTAAGTATAGGATAATGTATAAAATGAAAGAAAATTAGAAAGAGAGGCAAAATGATAAATTTAGATACTATTTATTAAGCCTCTAAATGATGAATTTTAATATGTTATGGTATATTTTAATGTGTATAGGTGTGCTAGGAAGCGAATGAAATCAGTAGGAATTGATTTGGATGGTTAAAATAGAAGGAAAATAGAAAAATGGTAAAATAAAAATTTTAACTACTATTCAATAACCTTAATTATTATTTTTACAATATATTTATATGCTTAGAAGTATGTTGTGAAATATTGAAAATAGTATATTTGAGTTGGATGGACAAAATGAGAAAAAAGTGAAGGAAGGGTAAAATAATAATTTTAATTATTATTGCAGAGATTTTGAAGTGTTTTGATATGTTATGTATGTATAATTCTTTATATGGTTATTGGAATGTGTAAAGGAATTATTATTATAGCCGTATGATTGGAGCGTGATTAACAAATGCTAAAATAGATTGTAATATTCCTAACGTTGCATGTTGGTTGTCATAATAATTATAGCAGTTATAATTATTATGTAAATTTTTTTTATTAGTAAATAATGCGTTGATGTGGTTATCCATTAATATTTGATAGTTATGCAATATATTTATCGTGATGGTAGAAATTATAATTGTGATGAATAAATCCTAGTGAATCTGTAGAATGGGTATTTACGAGTATATATGATTATGAAAATGTTATAAATTTTTTATTAAGTATCACTATCTGCAAGTGCATTATGCATTCATTATATGAACGAATTTCATATGTGCATGAAAATCGAGATGTAGACACTATTTATTATTTCAGTGTGTATAGGTGTGCATATGTGGTATTCATTGTGCATAGTTTGAGTGTACAATAGTTTTCGAAAACTGAATGTATGGCTTTAGGTCATGTGGTATTAATTATATGACTATATTAGTTATGGATCAGGATTGGTTATAGTCAGATTATGTGATCGATCATATGTAAAATATACGCTCAGCCCGCTAGAGGAGTGGTGTGAATGGATGAGGGTTAGGTGAGTTTACTTTGTGGCCACGATCCATAACTGTGTTAGCATGACCGATTATATATTTGTCGATAATTTGTTGAAAATGTCATGTGATATTGATTTCAAAATGCATGTAGACTTATTTGCATTTTATACAATAACTATGAGTATTATGTGAATAGTGATACATAGTGTATGGTCGGAGTGTGTTTATCTCGTTAGATTATGTTAAGGCAATATAGGTTTAATAGCCTCTACGCCATCCATATCGTATAGCATATATGACAAGGAAATAAATTCTATACTAGAATACTATGTTTCCTTACTGAGTTATTTCGCTCACCCTTTGTGAATTGTAGCTTTTACAGGTAATGTGGCGTCTCGGGATATGGATGCGAACTCTTCAATACGTCAGCAAGGCTAGTATTTCGATGATTAGGATATTTTTGGTGTTAATGTATAATTATGTGTGTGTGTGTGTGTGTGTGTGTGTGTGTGTGTGTGTATTGGTACAGTGAAATTGTATTTTTGGGTTACATACTATGAACTATGTGTGTAACCAAAATATTATACATATCCAACTTCCATATGTATATGTATCAATTATTTTGGTTATAAATATGTTTCTTGACTTAAATTAAATTTAGATTGTTTCCTAATACTTGATCTATGATATATATATATATATATATATATGATTATTATTTTTAGATAGGATGCGTACTACCAAGTGATATACTACATCCTAAAGGTGATTGTGTGTGCAAGTATCAGTACTAAGGGTAATACTCATTAAGTGCATTGGGTGAAAATAATGGTATGAGCATAATTAGTAGTATACTTAGGTAGTATGTGACTGCATAATTAGATATAAGTATGTACGTGTGTGTAAGGGTATACCATATCGGTGTACCGTTGGGTTATCCATTATATCAATGCATAACTTCTGGTACGCACTCTATCGATATTGTCGAATATTTTATTTAAAATGAATTATGTTTCAATTAATAGTTATGTGTGGATATCTATATCTTTATGTTTAAAAAAAAAAATTAAATTTTATCTTGTGTGGTTGATTTTAAATATAAGGGTGTTACAAAAACTAATATCTAAGAGAAGGAAATTGGAAATAGATTGAAAATAAAGATAAGTTTGGAATGAATAAATGATGTCTTTATTGATTGATGACATTGGCCATACCATTTGTTACACACTTTATTGTTATTTAAATAAAAAAAATACTAACAACCCTATCTAATCTTTTGATTCAAAACTTTTGAATTTAAATTGAATGACATTAAGTCTTCTTTTCAAAACTCTCCCGAGCCCTATTAATTCAAGATTTTTTATTTTTTTAATCACTTTTTTATATATTGGTACTTAATTGTGAAACACTACTAACACTAAGTTTATCAAAATAGAAATTGTAGTTTTATAATTTCTACTAAGTTATTTTTACTTTAAAATATAAAAGAAAAACATAAACAACTTGAAACACAAGAAGGAAAATAAAACTTACACAAAACTTTCTATTTTAACGTGCTGAAAGGAGACTGCACAACTAAAAATATTACATATTTATGGTGAAACTCTAAACTTTTTTTAATGAACATTTGTGTTCTCTAAACCTAAAAGGAATATATTTTCTTAAATAGAAAGAAATATTTTTTTTACTAAAACTCTTATTTCTTTAATAATTTTTCTTTCCTTTTAGTTGTAAAATTTATCACATAAATTTCATAGTTATACTTAAAGTCTAACATTGATTCATATAACTAGTAAACTCGAAACTCTTTTATGCGAAGACAAAAAAAATCATATACACAATAAAACATTAAATGAACAATAAAAGCACCCAATTTGTTGCAATAAAAATGTGTTTTGAAAATAATGCCAACCAACTCATATCATCTCTGTAAACCTTAACATTATACTTTTATCATATCTTAAATACGCTAAGTAAAATGATTTTTCACTTGCCATAAAATTGATTGTACCAAAAGTTTTGCAAACAATCTTTCTTTTTTATATTACACTTTTGTCATATCAAATTATTTATTATTGATCCTTTAGTATATGAATATGTTTTGACTTATTGTAAAATTAAGTGTTGGATGAATATGAAGATGTATATAGGTAATTTAATCATTTGTCTATCATGATCATTATACATTGCTACTACACTTTAGTGCTAGCTATTATGGATTTGAGAGTATCCCAACTACAAGACCTTAAACTAATTGTAACTTTAATAACAAAAGAAAGACAAAATTACGACATCCATTCTACTATTAAAACCTATAACACTTTTTTTAAGAGTTAGATTTTTTTTAACAAATAAATTATTTTATAAACCACAACAATCTTAAATATCTTCAACACAAGACTGTTGCTATGTCTCAGCTTTTTTGGAATTACATGTGTTAATGCGATTGCGACCAAGGTGATGTTGGTAAGAAAAAACATTGCTAAAGTGTAAATTAAACATAATTAATTGATCCATAAAATCAAGTAATTAAATTATTGAGATAAATTAACCTTTTTAACTCTTTCATTGTCACACCCTGAAAGTCGAGATCGTGACTAAAATAGAGGTAAAGACATCCCATCTCTATAAGCCTCAAGTAAACCTGTATGTAAATCTGAATATATAGACATTGAACTCGGATAAATATAAATTATATAGACAAAACTCACATGTATATACTATGGCTTTAATAAAAGGTGAAAAATTGTAAAGTAAATGAATAGTAGTCAGAGAGTTTAAGACCGCAGTTTTATGCTATAGCACACTATAGTACCAATACACATGCACAATAGACAGAGACCTTAAAGCCCTAACTCTAAGCTGCAACACGCTACAGTGATACTACACTCCATAATATATAATCATACATATCATCAGCCATTAAGTCTCATATACACAAATCAAATGGATCATGCAAAAATGAAGACCACTACATGATTATAAGTGTATTATAGTATCCTAATGCTCCTTTAAAAGTCCCCACAAGTGTTAACTTAATTGTTGGATCCTACAAAACTGAATGGTATGGTTAGGGTGGTAAGTTTTTAAAAAAACTCAATAAATAGATACTGAAAATGAAAAATTTAGTTTAATTAGTAAATTTATTCTTAAACATAAAGATATAAAACTAAAATTTTGTAAAACAGTTAAAGAGTTTTTCAGAATATTATAACATTTCATTGTAGCGACTGTATGCTTTTCGTAAAATTATAAATCACTTTTAAAAAATCATATATATAATAAATACATGTACAGATATATAAGTATTGAGTATTATATATCAGATCTCTTTTCGTCCCTGTAACACCCCCTTCCTTTCATTTCTATTCATGTGGCATATAGTACATTGAATTTATCAAAAAGACAAAAATCAACGCTTTCTCATAGTGAAGCGAAGTTTTCATTTGTTCAAAAGAGTTTATAAAAAGTAACCACATAAATAGTAACAACTAAAATAATATTATTATTTTCTTTTTTTTCTAAAGAATTGTTATGCATTTTAATGAAATTAATACTTCAGAGTACACAACAAAGAAATTACATAACAATGGCCTAAACCTTAAACATACTATGCCTTGTCCGAAAATCTTTGCCTCAACTGCACTTTCCGAAATCGCTACCGCAATATCGTAATCACCTGAAAATAATAATCCCACAAAGGGGTGAGCACACCACATGGCTCAGTAAGATAATACAATACTTAAATAAAGGAAGGAGCATGTTACCTGAATCCCTACTTATTTTGGCCATTTCACGCAATTCCACACACACAAGTAAATGCATGTCCACATATCAATGTACATGTACCGACAAGCATATGCTCAATAATGTACACAAGATATCATATCATCTCCTCTGGAACTCTAAGCACTATATCATCTATGAATTCTGTATAAATATTTTAATCAGAGTAACACTCCTCATGATATACCATACACAGATAATGCAATCTCAAACAATATATATTTTCTAAATGAATCACTTTATCACCTGTGTCCGTTTAAATTCTATTTCTATTCTTATCAACGAACACCTACATAACCATATAAAATCATTACATAGTTATTCGTATAGATAACAACTAATGTCGCGGCCCCATACAAAGAAACTACTTAGAAGCCGGTATAACCACACAATAACGATCACACACTCGGCCCAAGATAACCAAAATATCCTAGGCACCCAATCAATACCCACATAGGATACAAATATTTCAAACACCTAAATATAGATACAACCGAGGGTATTAGTAAAAGCGATAACACTATTTCTGTATACTATTTCCACTCTCGGAAGGTTGGTGATAGAAATTTAATTGCGTTTACAAAAGATCGATTATACTAAAAAATATTCTGGATCATGGTTGTTACTCTAGGCCACTAGCCCATTTAAAGGACAGCTGTGAATTCCACTTACCCCTCAGGGTACCACAGTCTTAACGTCATACCTCCATTAGAAACCGGCTTACAAGCCCAGCTGAGTGAGATGGAACATACATATTCGATCCACATATCACAATTATCTCAATACTGGTTCATTACCAGTCTATTTTATCATACAATCATATTATCTCCTTATTCTCACTGAATCAAAACAACCGAACAGTTGTACCATAATCACAAATACACGCCTTTCATTCTTTATCCCATACTAAGGATTCTTTCACCTACATTAAACATTGACTATACTGTTCTAAGGACACATATCAATCTAATCCTAGTCGTTCACTAAAGTATACTGACAATAACAATGTAAACTCATAACATAGTTCCTACACCATCATATTCTTACTGTATTCTCAACCATATAAATAAACGTGTAAACTAATATGTCGAATAACCTGTACCACATCCAATGCGCCTTTTCCACAATATTCTCAAGTTTCTCACATGATCTTTAATCTTATTATGAATTCACACATATTCTTTTCATTTTTCCAAAATATCAGTGAGCTAAACAGGATTCTATATACTAGAAGTGAGGTAGCCTATTTATTACCTCACCCATTATCTTATTTAAATACTAATTCCCTTTTTTCAAGCTGATGCTAGCTCTCTGTTTCTGCAAGCTTAAGTTCTCTCTCAAAAAATTGACACTTGCCAAGGTGTGATTAGACTTTCGCTGTTTTCGCAATTCATAATCATAACAATAATCTGTTTGTGATTGCAACTAAAGGTAATCCTAGACCCTCCGCTACATATGAAAACCAGAATACAAAGGGAGGTCATGAATAGCTGTATGAATAGTATTTCTTATAGAAATTCAGCAAGAGTTTGCCTATACATATAAGCTGCCCTACCTGCACAAGAAAACCAGGACAGTCTCCATACCAAGTAAAACACAACGTGTTACTGCCTCATTGCAATTCACACTAACACAAGCAACTCTTAGCAGATAGAAGTATTCTACCATACAGTTTGAATCTAATAGGCACACGAATTCATTTCCCTATAGATTTGTCATAATTAAGTAAATTATGGATCGTGGTCATGATATCCACCGTACACTTCAATATATGTATACAATGGTCATTCGCCCACACCGGGTTCCTCGGACCAACAGGATAATTAGTTCTACCATGGGTTGCACGTACCCAAGGACGCTATGAAAAACAGCCGCTTCCAACCATGGGTTCAACATACCCCGCGGGCACTATGATTTTTATTATCATTTCTCAATTGCAGTGGGTTCAACATACCCCAAAAGGCACCACAGTCTTACTATCAATACGGAGCTGCTGTGGGTTCAATATACCTCGAAGGGCACCACAGTCTTACTATCAATACGGAGCTGCTATGGGTTCAACATACCTCGAAGGGCACCACAGTCTTATTATAATGATACTGCTCCATCCTAAGCGGCTTTACTAGGGTAACGAAAAAACTACCGATCCATAATTATCCTAATTATACCAATTATCCACACAAACTTATCTTTAGTCGACTCAGTCACGACAACACGACCATTTTGCCTACATTAACCAAGCAGCATTTTAGTAATTTCATGATAGGTAATATAATTACCTATGCAACACATTTATTACTCCTTATATTCTAAAAGGACTTCATACGTATGGATTTGTTGTAAGGCTAGTAGTACTTAGTCATGAAAACATATTCCACTCTGGCATATAAATAAACCATAAGACAATCAAGATAAAACACAGAAATATATTACAATTCAAACACTTGGATACACTATACCATTATTAATACAAATTCGCAGAAACATATTTTAATCGGTTATCATATATTGCGTCATTACACGCAATCCCAACATGTCATCCCAAGTAAAAATATACTCATTACCTTACTACGGCACAGTAATTATAATATACTAACGAATACACACATGTTAATTCGAATAGCATTGCAAAACATTGAATGCAGTATCTACTCAATCATTCAATCATAAGGGCATAATTATGTACATATATATACACAAGCGTTCCTATCATATAAATATATATAAATACAGACATGGGACATACAATGTCGTATAGGTATTTTAGAATACCTAATCTAGCACTGCAGGTCGACGGTAATGGTATTACGCTTATAACTATATATATATATATATATATATATATATATATATATATATATATATACCTATCACACGGATATTAACACTTCTAACTGCATAATCATGCCCATTCCCCGTCAATGGGACTTTTTTACAATTTAACACATTATTATGATGTACATTCATGCAATTATAAATATTATAAATATTAAAAACCTATTTTTTCTCAGTTTAAATATTATATTATCTTACCTCCGAGCACCCACGCCTATACGAATGATGAAAAACTGTCCCGGAGAGGGTATACGCGTTCGAAATATTCCAACGTACACTACGGATTTTCCTCGAAAAACGTGTAAGTTACTGTTTATGGGCACTATTCACAAGCACTATTCAACCAACGAAATTTCGGTTTCCGTTTCACGAACGGAACGCACCATCTCGATCCTTGCGATGTCGGGATACTGTCCATGGTGTCCATATGCCACAAAACACAATTTAAAGCCTTCAAAATCACTAATCATCCTAAAATTTCAGATTTTAAGGTACCTACTTTGCACCCTAAAATCATCATCGAAACTCATTCCAAATTGAGATCTAAACATACCGCGTCAAAGTACGAGTGTCGGAGAGCACACTGGTCAATCTGGATTCCACCGGAGCTACACCAATCACCGGAAATCGTGCCGAAAACACCCCTTCCCGATCAGCCTTCCCACACCGGAATCCGGTGACCCAATGCCGGAACGGGGCACACCACCATGAAGAGGGCGGCGAGACGGTGCCAGATGCGCCGGAGGTGTCGGTCAACTCGCCGTGGACCGCCGTGAATCGCCGGTCAAAGTTCACGTCGGCAAAGCTTCATGTGGCGCATGAGGGCGCGTGGCAGCGGCAATCGGGGCGGGGTTGGCGGCGTTGCACTCGTGACGGCCCAGCGGTCCTCCACTCGCTGATGGTGAGGTGATCCGAGGTCCGATGACGAAAGTCACTGTTCACAGGAGAGAGAACCGTGGGGAGGAGAGAGAGAAGAGAGAGAAAATGGAGAAAAAAAGTGAAATTGATTTTTCGAGTTTTCCGACCCCGTCCCGCTTATATAGTCGGGCACGCACGACGAAAATGATAGCTTTTCGCTTCCGTCGTTAAATATCTGATAACGGTAATGAAATACTGTATTTTCTGCTCATACAGTCGCTGTCCCGAATACCGGTCAACTCTCTCTCTTATCAAAACTCTCAAAAATACTGTATTATAACTCCATGACAAGGTTTTAAGAGTATAAAAATTTAAAGATATTACAGTCCCCTACTTCTCACTCTATACCAATACCTTCACATACTCGTATATTAAAAAGTGCAATTAAGGCATATATGCTTTCCCCCTTATAGCTCCTAACTAAATGGAATTGAAAACAAAAATTGAGACCAAAATTTATAACCCTAATTTTCAAAAATGCACAAGCATAAAAAGTGATCGATCAAATAACAATCATCATGTTTAAGTTCAAAACAAATCCATACAAATCAACTTCAAATCATAACAAAATCACAGAAATTCAAGCCAAAATTTATAACCATAATTTTCAAAAATACATAAGAAAAAAGAGTGCTCTATCAAATAACAATCATCATGTTTAGGTTTAAAATAAATCCATACAAATCAACCTCAAATTATAACAAAATTAATAATAATTAAGGTAAAACAATTGCATCATTCACTAAATCAAATATATGCTTTTCATATAAATTTCATTAAGGATACATGTTACAAATCAAAATCATGAAATATTAGTTCAACCTAATGAGTTTACACATAAAATCAACTTGTTAAAAAAATTCAAATCAAGTATAATCATTTAAAATTCAATTTATCTACTCACAATGCTATTTAAAGTCCCTTAACTAGTCCGTTTGTGATGGAAAATCTCGCAAAAAATCTATAACAATTAAAACATGACAATTTTGTCAAAATAATAAATGAGTTTATAATGTTTCTATTTCAGTCCCAATGCATGATATTTATGCGTATAATATACCTTTAGAAAGTTAAATATGTCTAATTTCCTACAAAAAAAATAGTTTATGATTCTAATTTTTTAACTAAAGTTATAATATATTCTTTATCTGTTATCTAGCTTATATGCCCCTACAGAATAGCCTAAATTCAAAAATTTACTGGGAATTCTTCCTCTAAAATTTCATGCTAGTTTTCAGATATTCTATTCCTTAGTGTCTTTAGTTTACATTGAATTTCACAATACGTCAATTCAAATTTTAAAACTCAAGATATGACAAAAAATGTGCACACCATTCACTGAACTCTTGAATTTTGGGTTTCATGAAATTCAATGATTCTAAGAGTTTTTAATGCTCTAATATTTTTCTATTAACTCATAACACTTCATAAAAAAGTATTATAACTATCATAAACCCCAAATCTAGTTGAAGTCATAAAATTCACAAAATTAATTTTTAAAACTCAATCAAAATAAAAAATTAATAAAGGAATCAAGAAGAAAATCATACCTTAAGCTTCTTAAATCTTAAATCTTACAAGATTAACAAGTAATTAAGTGTTGAGTTGGGACTTTTTGAGTGACAAATTCATAATCTTGGGTTAAAAGAAAGAAGAGAATAAAAAAAATGAGAAATAGAGAAGTTTTATATAGTCTTTGAAGTGGCCTAGGGCCCAAAGTAATAGGCTTGCAGTATTTACCGATTTTAACCTGGTTTTGCTCATAATTTGGAAAAGTGTTCAACATAGAAAATGTAGCTCTCTTTGTTAATTTTTTAACGCATCAATAATCACCTTAATCCGAGATTTATAGCTGAAGTTATAGCCAAAAAATCGAAGTATATTTAGAGGCCCCAAAATTATACACTTGAGTTATAATTCCCCTAATTACCTTAGGTCACTTTAAACTAATTTTATAAGACCATAACATACCTAAACCAACTTAAAATTGATTATATTAAAGAATGAAAAGAGGAAACATGGACATCATAGGCAAAGATACAGAATATAGATTTATTTAATAAATATTACAGTAATAGCATTATAAAATATTAAATGCATGACTCAAATAATGTAGAGAAATCAATCTTACCATTCCTTTGCATGGTTTGTGAGAATCACAATAACTTTAATCGATGATTATAGAAATCTTCACTTGTGTAAAATTTAATATATTCAATTCAACTATTTTTAATTAAAAAATAAAAATAAGTAAATTATATTTAATATGTTTTTACGTTTTTAGTATTAGTATTCTTATAAAATTACGCAATGAAGTAATTTCTGAGTATTTTGATCATTAATTTTAATATTTTATATATAATTAATTTTAAATAATAACTATTGCATATTGCAAGTCTTTTCAAAGGCTTAGTACCAATCAAATAATAATTCTGACTCTTTCAAATGTGTAGTTAATATAAAGCTAATTAACCTTATAATAAAGATTGTTACTTCTTAATTTCTTTACGAGAGAAACTAATCTAGTTTTAAGTGAACAAGATTTGCAAAGTTGTTTCTCTTGAGAGCAAACTACTAAACATTAAAATACTAAATTCCACTGATAAATTTCAAAGTTTTGAGAGTTATTAGTGGCTAGAGATCTAGTTTTGTAAACATGTTGTTTAAAAATCTATAGAATAAAGAAAAATTTAGAATTCTAAAGATGGGATAAGTTGAAGTGAATTATTCAAGTGAGTTAGTCCAAATTGAGATAAAAGAGCTCTTATAAGAAATCATCAATTGTAAGTTCTTTTCTATCTAATAGAATATTTGGTAGCTTCTGTATCAGACCGAAGGGTTTGTTTATCACACTTCAATAATAAATTCCTAATTCTATTGCTTGATTATGTTTATTGCTTTAGATTTAATTTGTTATTATCAATTTTTATTGTTATATTATCTAAGATTTATTGACTTAAAATTAATAAATTTTAACGTATTTTAATTTATTAATAAATTGAACATTCTAATATCAATAGTGTCTTTTACCACTCTTAAGTATTATTGGGTCTAAATATGAATATTTCAATTAGTATCAAAACCTGAACATGATCATTGTCTAGATGATGAATAGATCTTAGTATTTTTCTAAATCCACGGCTCTGTAGTTAAGGATAAGAATGTGAAAGTATGTGATATTGAATCATTGATGATCAAGACATGACTTTTTTTATAAAGTAATTTGAAACATTCTATCAGTCTAAGAAAGAATTTTTGAACAATATACAAAATTCCCTTAGGATGAGCAAGAGCTTGGCCAAAGAAGACAGGAAGGACAACAAATTCTCTCAAAGGTTTCAAACTCAGACACGTTAGATTTGAATGTCCCAATTTCTTAAAAGGAAAAAAGGCTATCAATGTCTCTTTCAGTGATGAGGAATCAAATAAAAATGAGAGTAACGAGTCTTTTGCTAATGAAACTAATCATTTTATGGCTTTTTTTTTCATGAAACTTGTATCTATTGTCTCACATAAAAATAGTTCAGATGATAGAAAAGACTTTTAGCAAGGTTGGGACTTTGGAGAATAGAAGTCGCAGCATTGGTGGTTCTATCCAACATCCTTTCTATAGACTCCAAATCTTGCTTTTCAATCAAAAAATTATTATTTCATGAATTTATTTTTTCCTATATAAAAATATATAAAATAAATAAAAGCATATTATAAATAAAAAAAATTAAAAGATAAACTTACAAAATATCAAGAGTATGAGTATAATAAAATTATATAAAAATGACGCACATCATGCACTTATGCTACATAAATACTTTCACAACAATGAGTTTGAATAAGAGTACATACAACTAACATTACTAATTTGAAATACAATAAAAGATCTAAGTCTCCTAATTTTTTTTATAATATTCATTTTCCAATTTTTTTTCTCCTAATAATAAATTCATAGTAAAGCTCTTGCATGGGCACATTTCCACTGAATATACTTGGGGTGCCGATATTTTTCTAATGGGAGTAGACAGCACTAAATATTAGTAAATATATATGGGGTGCTTCATAGAATGATCAATCAAATTTTTCAGTAAACTTTGACTACAAAATGTCAGATAAAAAAATAAATGAATCAATCAATCAAATTTTATCATTCCTTATGTGTAGGCATATCTTCACCTAAATCTAAATTTATGATATTTTTCATCCATCTAAATTTAAAATTTGTAGTGATCATAGATAGTTTTGTATTTTTACATGCTACAACATGAATTAGTTCTAAATTCAAACTCTATAAGGCTCACATCCAAAAGATTCTACATTGGAAAATCTACAATTTTTACTATTTAAAATTTTTTTATTAGAACTCTTAATTTTTACTCGCAGTTGATAAAGATATAAGTTGTGCACTTAATTTTATTTTTCTTATTCTTCGGTATAATTTTAATGCTAATTGTTTAATGCTATGTACGGTAATGGGTTGCCTATAAATAAATGATAATATCTAATATCTACGAAAGACTAGTTATGGTAATATTTTTTGTTACATTGGATGAAATGTTTATTTGTTTCATTAAGAAAAGTAATAATGTTGTGTTGTCCAAGTCATCTACATGCATTAACTGATTTAGGTTGTAAGTTTTGACAATTGGAGTTTCTCATGCCTATTAAAACAAAAAGGTGATGAGGTCATTTTTGTCTTCATAGTAAACAAGAATGCAAATACTTAATATTGGAACAATATCATAGATGAATCATCAACCATACTTTAAGAATATTATTAATACAAATTAGTTATACAAATTTAATCACACAAATAATATAAATATGTTTAGTATAAGATTATGTTTACGTTCTTAACATGCTATAAAATTTAAGTTTAAGCCCCATTAAAAATTTTATATTTTCTTATAATTTTGTATATAATTTAGTAGAACCCCTACAAACATTTCTTGAAATTACATAAGTGCATTATATTTTTATTCATAATACGTTTATGGTATATTATGCATATAAAAGTATTTAATTGAATATATATTCATTTAGTCGAAATTAAATTAAGACACGTAACATTTTGTGTATTTTATGTTTTATTTATTTAATTTCTTAATTTTATTTTTTAAAAATTATTTTTCTTTAGAAATGACATTAATAAAAATGTTGTAGACTTCTAAGTTATTTTAGGAATTTTTCTCATTAAAACAAGAGTATTAATAATTTATTCAATAGGATAATTATAAAATAAATTAAATATTTTCATTTAGATTCAAAATAATATGATTGATGGATAAAAAGTGAAAATAAGACTTTTGACTTCAAATTACTCTAATTGGCCGAATTTGTTTAAATTTCTTTCATTCTCCAAGTTTATTCAATCTTTCACCAAATTTCATCATCTTCCTCCTTTATTTCTCTCATTTTCCACCATTGATAAACCACCAAAATAGTTAGAAAAAATTGTAGAAAAATTCTATAACCATACCAAACCTAGATCAAGTCATAAATACCTAGAAAATCATTTACTACCAATTAGTTTTCTTGGTAAGAAAATTGAAAGAAAACTCAAGGAAGAGGACTTTAAGCCTAGAAGATTTGTGGTAAATTTTTTAATCAATTTCATACTTAAAAATCATGTTAGAAGTTAATTAAATGCATTTTATAAATTTTTTAAATTTAGAAATCCTAAAAACTAAAATTCTAGTATGTATATATAATTGTTTTTAGTTTAATTTTTTTGATGAATTTAATGCTTATATGAATATATGTTAAAACAGTGATTTGTGTTAAGTGTATATATGATTTTATTTGGACAATTTTTTTAATTTATAAATTAATATTAATGTCTCAATAAACATAGACTAGAAATATATGCATCACGCGCATTATATTCGAGTCACGTTTTTATATTTTTGATATATTAATACCATACATATACATAATCTTGTTTAGGACCTGAGATTACCAGAGAATATCCCACTTAGGAAAGAAACTAATTTTGGAAATGATTATCCTCCCATAAATTGTAAGCATGTAGATGGGTTTAAAATTTTTTTTTAAAATAATATGAATTAAATATTTAATGAATACAAAAGCATTTTTAATGTTTTGTAATAAAATAAATTTAAACGTTTAATTATTTTATAAATATGAATTTAAGATATCGAAGTAATAGTAAATTTATAAGAAATTATGATTTAAAATTGTGTATGTTACCTGTAGATGTACGTATTGATAAATATAATGTGAAAAAATATTTATAATTTCATAATTTATAATTTAGTATAAGTGTCTAATTGCAGGTGTGTTTATGCAAAGATATTGATATATAATATATTGATATATACATTTTCCTCGCTTCTTAGAAGAGTATGGAAGTGTTTATTTTCTCCTTATCGCCTACGAGGAGATAAAAAGAATAAACACCGAATAATAAAGTGTTTTAACACTACACTCTCTATACAAACTAATACTAATAAGTGAGTTTAATAATTTTACGTTACATACATATGTAACAATTCTGGTTAGAATATCTCGATATGTCAACCAAAGAGTCATTAGTAGATATTTCGGAGAATAATTTTTGAATAAACTCATATTTGATTTCATATATATACAAAAACAATTGTGAAAATGATTTTTATATATTATTTGAATATAAATGATTGATTAAAATTTTATGAATTATATATTCTTAATATAATACTCTTAATCGAATATTAAAATTTTAATTAAATAACATTCATCTATTCATTAATTGAAATAAAAATGCTACATTTTTGATAAATTTTAAGAGAGACATGATAATTTTTCTTTTAGTACAAATATTATCTGAACTTTTGAAAATTTAATTTAATTTATAGTCCCCACAAAATTTAAATGTCTATTTTTTTTTATGCATTGTTTTAAAATTGTATTAGTTAAATAATTATAATTAGATTAACGTGGCAAAACTTTTTAGTCTATTAAATAATGTGACAAATAAAATTATATTTAATAATTTCATGATAAATTTTAAGATAATTGAAATCTATATATACAAATTTTGATAAGATTCATAACATTTGAATGTATATTTAACTGACTTACCTTTGTCGACACACACACTCTACAAAATAAATAAAATTTATAAAATATTTATAATTACTATTAAATAAAAAGTTTAAATAAGTTTATTTAATTACATTCAAATGTAACTATCAAATTTCAGCATTAAGTTGAAAATAAACACATTTAAAGTATTTGAATATCTAGAATTGAATAGCATTTCGTCTTTGGACCCAAAATAAAAATAAAAAAACACAGAAGAAAGAGAAGTCGTGAACAGCGTTTTTGTTAATGTTTGGGAACTTGTGGTCTATTCTTGCATTTCGGCCAAGTGGCATGTTCTCAGAGTTGGAAGTTACCAATTGCCTAACTATTTTAAGCCGAACGATTTGTTTTGTTGTTAATACCAAAAGCATAAAGAATGCTAAAACTCTGGTAAATTATTCTTCAACAACTCCAGCATTTTCTCTTTCGTAATGCATTTCCTGCATATAAATCAATTATACATTTTCCCAAGGCAACTAATACAAAACAAAAGAGAGGGTGTCCGAACTGTTCACCTGCAATTGCTCTTCCAAATTCAAACATGGCCAGGCCTCTGAAATCCAATGCTTAACAGGAGAACAATTAGAAGTTTACAGCAGAACATTTGAAATGCATTTATCTTTTTGAATATCGATCCACAAGGGCCTTTACTTTATCGGGTGCAAAAAACCGTGCCTGCAAATAACAAGTTTTAGCTGTTTTCACCTTCCACAACCATATAAAGGGTAATGAATATCCCAAATATGCTTATTTGAAAAATGCAAGCCTTATAGTCAACAAAGGGAAGTGGAAAACTAAGGAACATACTTCTCCATTTGAGATTATCTTTACCCCTAAGACAGCTTATTGGCATTATTGCGTGTTAAGAATTCAAATATATGTTTATTCATGTGCAACTAGACATTAATAAACTTACTTGTATAAACATCCTCTCTGCATCTCCCACTTTTCCATTTTCCTTTAAAATAATTCCCTGCAAAGCACCAAAAACAAAAAATATCAAACTAATAAAATTGGTTGGCAAGACAACATGAGGGGCAATATACAGATAGAAGAATATGCATTATTATACATATTATATATATTACCACTTTGTCTATTTCTAACATCACTTGCCTACTTAATGGGTATACTAGCTCAGATGATACATCATATCTCCATATGCCACACTGTTATCTGATATATTGTTCATAGATGCCAGAAACTAATTTGATCGTGATTCTAACTTTTAACTAATTCAAGGTCCTTATTTACTGGTTTCTAATATGACTTTCATTAGATGCAACATTTATATGATTTTAGATATCCAAGTGACCACTGTTAAACCAACTTTTAGTTCAGAAAGTCAATTCAGGAGTTGCGGACACCTTTTGTGGGTCTTTAGTACTGTAATTTTTATACAATTGCCGTTAAGGGAAATTTGACATTTTAAGCAAATCTAGGTTGAGTTGTTAAGCTTTTATGTGGTCTTTTGTTGATTTAAACTTATCATTGTTGCATCACCATACATCAACATATTATTATGATCCAAAAAAACTGATTTCATATCAATATTGGATGACAAAATTTACTAAACTATTCAGCTGGTAATCAGGAAAAAAAGATATTCAGCTGATTTCATATCACCTTTGCTAAATAACCACGAAAGTCATTGGGATAACTAGAGATGAGCCGATCGTATACAGCTACAGCATCACTAATACGGCCTCCATCCGAATAAGCTTTCCCAAGAAGTAGTTCAATCTGTGAAGGCATGTCATAGAACAGATGCCATGCACAATTAGATAGCAGGTATCAAGAAGCTATTAACCAAGGAAATTATCTCTCAATACAAAATAACAGATACGATAAACGAATTTAGTTAACTTTTTGTCACTTTTTTCAACATACTCTTTTCTTTCTGTTCCATAACAGATTTCAAAAGCAGTTGGCATCAAGGTTGATTGAGCTATGGAGTTGTACTCGGACAACAAAAATAAATTATAAAATTTTACAAATTCATTTCTCTTTCATTTGTTGTCCAAGTTTCAAAAGCAGCTGGCATCAAGGTTGATTGAGCTATGGAGTTGTACTCGGACAACAAAAATAAATTACAAAATTTGACAAACTCAACCACAAAAATATCCTCCAGTAAATTTATGATTAAACACGAATTTTCAAATATTTATATCCTGTAAAAATTTTCTGAGTATACCTTCATTTTTTAGAACCCATTCAGTATCATTTTGCAAAAAAATAAAAAAAATAAAAACTAAAATTAAGGAGAAATTAATATTATATTTTCCATATCTGAAAATGTCTGATAACATTTATCAAAGGAAGTTTTGTGACATTGAAAACCATATTGTGTCTGACATTAAATTTAAACTAGTAAATAAAGAGTTCTACGAATTCTAGTTAGGGAACTAAATACAAGGACAAGGATTTTTATATAATAGAAAAGCAACAAAAAATTTATAAAGGAAAAAAAATATAGTAATTACTCGTTTTAGAATCTAACTGGAATACAAAGAGAGAATTTTTTTTTTTTTAGTAAAATAAATCATGAGACACTTAGTCCAAAAGAATATCAACTGATCACAACTACATAGGAGAAAGTACTGGAAGATTCCAAACGCCATTCCCTATTCTACAAAACCAAACTAATGCAAATCAAGCTAGCCCATGAGACCTGTGAGACAAAACTTCTTTCAGGTTGCCAAAATATTGATGGTTAGATGAGAAAATAACATACTTGAATGGGGTCCACTTTCTGTGGCTCTGCTTCCTTTGTATTGATGTTACCACTGTCCTTAACATTAAGGTTATCTGATTTTTCTGTACTCAGACGTTCACGGGAAGCAAGAACAAATTGAGCAGCCTATATAAAAAGGAAAAGAAAAAAAGAAAAAGAAATATATGAATAAATCTGAAGATCCTAGCAAAGATGCTGCAAAATAAATAACTTATGGGAAAGAACCATTTGCTTCAACACTAACTTTTGACTTGAAAAACTCTTAAGCAGGAGAATATCAAGATAGTCAGAGTAATTATCCAGAAGAAGCTCAAAAACATGAAAGATAACAAAACCAACCAGTACAAGTGCCACAATAAAAGAGCAAGAGCTGACATAGAATATTGTATTTAAAAAAAAATTAAAAAAATAACAAAAAGAGAGAGATCCGAAAACCAAAATAAATTATTCTCCTCTTTCCTCTCCCCTCCGTCCTCTCTCCAATCAAATGATTTCTTATATACTTAAACAAACCCATGGAGCTAAAAACATTAAAGACAAAAAAGGAGAAACAATTTTTCATGTCAAAGCAACAATGTGTTATTGAACCACTATAGATCAAATTCTCAAACTCGATTGATTTTTTTCACATACATACACAAAATTAATTTATTTCAGTTTGAACCAATCCATTGTTGATTGTCACAGTCAAGCAATTAATACCCAAGTGGATATTATTAACTATGACAACCGTAGTATGGAAGTTATGCAAGAATGGAATGCACATAAATTCCTTCTAGACCTAGCTCTTATTAAAGCCCCAACCCTTGAATAAAACAAATTACTAAGAAAGCAAAAGTAGTTTGATATTATTCAAGACGAGTGAGAGCTCTTAAAAGCATATTAGCATAGTAGGTTCACATCTACATATAATCTTCCCAAGCCAATCCAATTTTGTCATTTTGTGAACCAATAAAAATTCAAAAGTTCTAAGTCTTCCAACCATTCACGGTATAATGCTTAGACTATCCAAAAGTTCTTAGTCTTCCAACCACTAGTTCTTTGCAACACTCTCTCTAGGATATCCAGCACCTTATAATTGTCTGACTTTCATTAAGCCTATGGGATAAAATCCTAAGCAAAAGAATACAACAGCGGATATCCAAAGGAAAGTGTAGCAAATATTAGTAGATCTCCACCACTTTCTTCCACATGGCATAATACTTAGAAAATATAGAAACTCTGAACTTCCTTTCATGAGGCAAGAGAGTTTGGATGATTTGGAAATTTTGAATTCTCATTGGCTTACAAAATAACAAAATATAATTAGCTTGGGAATACTATATATAGACATAGACACGAGCTCCTTAAGGTTTATGTCAAGAGTTCTCACTCATATTGAACAATATCAAACTATCCCATTCTTCAATTTGCTTTATCTTCATTTGTTTATTTATTTTCATATTCGCAACACATTACATTTTGCATAATTCCTTGCACAATTTTTAGACCATTAGATTGATACAACTTGAATGGCTGAGATTGCATAATGCACACACATGAATTGCAATGCATTAATTGTGCATGTGTTAAACTTTCTCAACCATCGAAGTGAATTTCCAGCAATCTGAAAATAGCGCAAGAGCTCATGTAAGCCACAGATCCTGCCCTATATTTAGTTAGTGGGTGATGTTTTCACATTATACTGAATGGCACTGCCATGGATCCCTGTCCGATTAATGCACAACAGGATCACAAACATGTGCAATTGTGCTCCATAAGAAGAGAGAGAAGTCTTTCCATAGAGGTAAAATGGTTTTAAGACACTCTTGGACAACTTTTTAATGTAAACTCTATGTTCTAAACGTAAATAATGTATGTCATAGATATCATACAATAAGTGAGATTTGTGGTCCGTATTTTTCTCAATATCTGGGAGACCAGATGTGAGATATTTTCTTCGATTGCCAATACCCCTCAATCTTTTTTATAGCCCCAAAGGGTTCCTTAACCTTTTGGTTATCCTTAACCAATTGGTTAAATCTAAGGGTCTTCTGATCAGTCAACCCACCCCATTGGGGATAAATGCAACCTAATTCATTGTCATACGTGATTGCCATCTTTGAAAGTGTGTTAAAAATTGATTCACATATTGTGCTACAATTAGCATAAAAACATGGCATTGATCCACTTATTTATATTAAAGTTTTACCTAAGTTAACAATCCAAACAAAAATAGCAACCACAAAAGGGTTACCGAGGTATATTAAGCATCAAAAAGATGTTCAAAAGAACTATACAAATCAATTGCAAAATTCAGTATTCCAAGAGAATCCAAAAGAAAACAGAATTATCGACTGAAGATAATATCCATGGCTGGTATATTGTTGTCAAAGCCTTTCTACCTAATGGATGGACCATGGCATGCAAGAGGTTAGCATTACAGAGTCTATATTTTCTCATGTAAAATTAAGTAAACTATTAATTTCAGAAAAATATAAGCCATCTGATTTTAGAAGTGTAATTCTATAAATCCTCAATTCAAAAGTTGGAAACTAGTTTAAAAAAATTCATTTTAAAACCAAATATTGAAGCATGAAAAGAAGATGAACCACAATCTGCAATAGAGTGGCACTAATCAAACTTTTGTCATGTAAAATTAAGTACATACTATAATTTAAGAAATATAAGCCAGCTCAGTATTGAAGTTTAATTCTATAAGTCCTCAATTCAAAAGTCAAAAAATACTTTTAAATTTTTCTAGTAAAAACTAAAGCATCTATAAAGAAGATGTGCACATATCTCCATAACCAACCAAAACTGAAGTAGAAAGAATCCAATAAGTTGGGAAAACCCCCAAAACATTCAGGGACCAAATAGTTGGGCTTTTACACCATCAATATGGGTCACTGCAGCATATGCATTCTAATTTCAATCCACTACCATGACAACATACCTCATCTGGTTTCTTTGCAGCAAGCAATGCATTTGTAAGGCCACGAAGAACCTCAAAATTGATGTCTTTGGACACCTATAAAGAAAAAATAGGCAAGAGTTAGAAGCCAAATTTCTAGATAACTGCCAACCAATATATATATATATATAACTTAAGGAAAATCACCAAGTCAATAAAGGAAACACATCAAAGAGACCAAAGTACAAATAAATTAAACCAAAGTTATCCTGAAACATCTATCATAACACAAAGACCAAAAAAAAAATGAGAACTTCACAAAACGGTACATCTAATTTCTAAATATGCATAAATTTTATCTGAATTACATTAGTATTTCCAATTTGTGTGTTAAAAAACATCTTAAAGAAACAACTAAATTAAGGTCATGACACAAAAAACACCAAACATACATACATTAAAAAATAGATACCAATAAATTTACATATTGCACAGAGTTAACACTCAGACAATGATAAGAAAGAAAGTAAAAGTGCAATATTTAGTTCCACTACAGGGCTGCATTAGTTTTCAGATTAACTAACATTTTGCCAGGATGGATCAAAATAAAAAAGATTCATGGATGTGTCCTAACTGAACCCGAGAAAATACAGAGAGAGCAATAGTATGAAAACGGAATGTATATAATTGGAAAATTTCCTTTATATTAGAGAAAACTACCATTGAAGAAAGCCGATATGCAGCAGCACTCCCTTCATAATCCTTGAGCTCATATTTAACTTCTCCAAGCAAACGGAAAACATCAGGGTCACTTGGTTTCTCCTGCAGAATTTAAAAGATCAGATTTAATAGAAGTATAAGCTAATTCAATTAACAGCAAGACTTGAGCAGCATAGGATAACCAAAATATAACCAGAACAGATTAGAACAGACCTTTGCCAAGTCTTGAAGTAGAGAGGCAGCCCAAGTATAATCTCCTAATTCTGTCAAGGTTACCGCAGCTCCCTGTAAGACCACTTGAATGAATTTCAAATTGCTGGCACAGGCAAATAGAAGGTAAAGCCCAATCCATGAATTCATGTTCAAATGTCTTTACATATATAAGAAAGTATGCATGAATATAATAATCTGGAAATCAGATACCAAAGAAAAAAATGGAACACTTTGTATCTAGACTGGGCAATGAACTGAAAACATGCAGATCAATAAACACTCCAAAGATAACTCATGCTTCAAGGAAGCCAGCAAAGTTAAGAGAGTCATGGCAAATGTCCAATTTTTACTATCAATCAAATAAGGAAAATTGAAAAACAAAAAATAAAGGAAAAGGAACCACAACTTCATAATAATGGAAATAAGTATATGAATCTCAAATATAACCTTAACATTAAAATTTAAAACTTGTATTATTAGCTGAATTTTATTGTTAAAAGGAATGATTTAAGGAACCATTCCCTTCTAAGAATTCAATAAATATATAGGCCATTACTATAAACATTCAGGTTGTAACAAGGATTCTTAACAATTGATAGAGCTTGAGTATTATAGTTGTATTGTTACCTGATAGCATGGAATCATAGTCAATTTAACAACTGGTCTCCTGTTTAAATTTCCCAGTATGTTAAATAATGAAATAATTTTACTTTCTCCTCTAACCTTGTGGAATTAGACACATAAAATTTTTGAGAAACCACGCTTTCCCACCTGTCTCAACCATTTTTCACCTAAGTGATTGAAATTACAAAAGTTAGCAAGCAATAGTTTATAGGAATGGAATGCTCCACTATAGGGGATGAGAGACTATTTCTAAAACCTTTGGATTTATACATGTAATCTCCAAAGGTTAGAGTATCTAAACTTCTCATCTATGAATTATTACAAATTTTATTTATTATCATTTTTATGTACACAGTTACAGTGGAATTTGATTTACTTGTCTTGAACATGAGGGAAAATGTTAGAGTTTTGTAAGAGTCATTTTATTTTGAATAATATCCTAGTGCAATATTCTATTTTGAGGGCAGTGCAAATACCCTTAACACCTTTATTACAATGTAAATAGGATTTAGCTGGTGAATTGGAATCCAAGTCTGACACCTTTTTCTTATTTTTCTATTGTTTTTCTCTATTCTTCAACTAGTTTAATATTAAGTGAAGCCTTTATTTGTTAGCTAAATCTTTTTAGTCAAATGATTTCTTAACAACAATCATATTCCCAATTAAAGTATCTAGAAAATAGTTGAAGCCTATACTATGATTCGTGAAAGGATTAAATTTTGAACACGCCAATCTCTAGTCCAGTCACTCGTAAGAAACTTCTTTGAAGTTGTTAGAGTGACCACTGACTCCAAGTGCATGGTCATTTGAGGTTCTCCATACACTGTTCTATGATTCTACACAATTCTACACGTATTCCTCTTGTTATTTATTTATCACAATTTTACCTTTCTATTAACACTTTTTATATTTTTCTTAGGAACCAAACAAGTGTATTCATGAGAGATGTAGGTTTAAGATGCAGTTAAAACAGTAGGGTTAAAACCGAAACACGGTAGGAGATTTTAGATTTTTACTAGTCATAGAATTCTCATTAAGGTAAGTATCCAAACAACTTAAAACTTCATTGGATTTTATAGATAATTAGGACAAACATCACAATCAATATCATTGCACAAGATACAATTCTCTCCTTGCAACCAAAATTACCATAAATCTTAACTAATGATTTGAATCCAAAATTGGCCTAGCCCTAGACAGATGACAACTCAATCTTCAAAATTATGCAATCTTGCAACATCAGATGTCATATTATAACCCACAAAATAAAAATTCTAAAGTATCAAAACTGATTAGCAACAAATCCTTTCCACATAACAACATCATTAAACTTTTAAAGCTAGTTCAAAAAATGGAGTAAAAAAAATGGAAATAGATTGAAATTAAAGCTTAAAAACCCATCATAACTCAACAAAGACATGTTTAGGGGCACATTCAAGCTAACAAAAATGTATTGTGAAATAACATCAAGCATAACACTCAATGACTCACTTCAAGAGCAATTGGATCTTTTGGAGAGATACTTAGCGTTGCTTCATATTGTTTCAGCCTAGTCTGCCCAAAATTAAAAGGAAAGGTGTTAAAATATTTCCATAACTAGCAAACAAAACAATACAAATCATTAGCAATAACACTTAAATTAAAAAAGGACATAATTTATTAAAAAAAAAAAGGGGGGGGGGGGGGGTGGGGGGCAGACCATCTCAAAGGCAATGTTCCAGTATAAATCAGAAAGGAGATTCCCACATTATCATGCTCAGCATTACAATAGCTGCATAAGCATCTATAACAAAGAATACAAATTTCATTTTTCTTAAGTGACTTTGAACCAGTGATTCAGAGGAAAATTTGTAGAGAAATGGACTTTTTCACTCACTAACTTGGACACTCTCCAAACATCCAAATAATGTTATAGATTGAACTAACATGTGCCCTAGTATTAGCATAGGTTAATACGTTAAAATTGTATAATAAATGTTATTTTTCTACGTAAAGTAAATTTGATAATAAATCGCTTTCCTTAAGTGGTAAGATATCATTTATTATTTATGTTTCATAACATCTTAACATGTCTTTGCGCCCTTTGAGCATGCATTTATAGAATCTCCATTTTTATGATGAAACAAATAGCATTAACATGTTGAAATACATTTGCATATTCATACAACAAAGTAACATTTATATGGGGAAAAGAACCGTTGCATTATAAGCAATAACCTGTTTATTAAAACTAAAAGATGACCAATTTAAGTTCCCTACTTGGCTTTGCTTGAAGGGAAGGGCCAAAGCTAAAAAGTGAAGGGAAAAATGGCAAATAGTATCTTCCCACATAGAAAAGTCATGAACGATGTACTCACAAGCTAAAACACATGTATGATATGTGAGAAAATTATAGTGGTAGTGTCTTAGAAAATTATGCACACGCAAAAACATTTTTATGTCTGACTTCTTTCTATTTCCATTGTTTCTTTCTTTATTCTGACACTTCTTTTTTTCTTGGTTTGATGTAAACTTAATGCACATACATGTATCACATTGTTTGAACCCATCATATCCCAAACTTAGCAAACACTCTTCAAGATGCACTGGTGATGTCTAAGGCATATGCACAAGACCATCAATGCTTCAAGGCTATTTGAAAAAGTTAAGGACAGGTTTGTGCTTCGCAAATTTAGACATAATAGTTTAGCAGGTTCCTTCTTGTGAAAAAGAGGCATTTATCACCAATACTCTTCCATGTGAAGTGAAAACAACCATCCTCTCCTATGCGACCGAATAGACCAATATAATCAGCACACATGGCAGTTAGTTAAGCACCACAGAAGTGTGCTTAGCTTTTGCAAAATACAAATAACCTATCAGGGGAAAGCCATCTGATGCTATAGATTAACTGAAATTGTATATAGTACTAAATGTCTCTGTCCCACAGGAAGCTGTAACAACTGAGAACAGAAATAATTCTACATTTCAATAAAATTTTACTAAATGTTGGTTTAACAGAAAAAAGAAAGAGAAAAGGTGCAGTAGAAACATGATGGAGATATTTGCATTTGCGATTAGGTTATGGAATATTTCATGGAAAAAGAGGTCTAGCACATTCATCAAGCAGAAAATGCATTAAGAAGACAAGTGCCTCCTGTTTAACCAAGATTAGGTAACAAATTTCACACTGCAAAAGAAATTAGCTCGGCACTCCAAGATCTCCAGAAACTGGCATGAAGCTTATTGTTATGCCAAACTTCTGAAAGGAGTAAATACAGGCCAGGCCAGGCCATTCAAGCGGATATTACCTGAAGAGTATTTTTCTCTTCTTCTGATAGTTCATTCTTTACCACCCCAGCTTCCTCCGTTGGACTATCACTGAAGATGAAAGAACAAATGACGATCACACCATCATCTAGATATGTAAATGCTAAATATCAACAAAAAGACCCTGGACAGATTTCATCTAAAATCATTTTCAACACAAAAGGTCCAGACTTTATTTCCAGAATGTGACCAATCTGGTCCACTCATTTTATTTAAGATTTTGAAAGATTGAAAAAAAAAAAAAGAGTCCTCCAATAAATTTAAAGAAAAATGTATTTCTCTTTGCAACTAAAATCAGTTAAAATTAATAAAATTGTAGCACTTTTTAGAAATCTGTTTTAGTTTTATTGTAATAACAAACTTTGTTGTGGATCTATTTCAAAGATAGCATAAGTACAAAAAGCTACCTCTGAATATCAGTATCAGGAAAAAAAAAATTAATAAAGCTAACATAAAATATATGCTTTAGAATTCTCCACAGAGAAAATGATGCAGGAGCATCCAAGTCAAATTAAAATCTCTTTTTTTTTTTTTTTTTGCTTTCTTATTTTAATAAGATTCCTATTTAGTGAAGTATTTAACTTAATTAATTAGGAATAGTTTTTTATTTTCCTATTTTATTTGGTATTCCTATTTAGTAAAGAATTTTAATAGTTTTTAATTTAGAATTAGGATTTGTCCTAACTAGGATAAACAGGACAACAATAGTTAGCTTATGCATTGTTTTTCTTTTCTTTGAATTTAGAATTTTAATTCTAAGGTTGCTTTAAACCTAATTATTTTCCATTGTTCCAACCACAATCACTAGCCTAATTGTTTACAAACTAATTGCCCTAAACTCTTTCATTACATTAAGTGGTATCGGAGCATAAAAGATCCTAAACTACTTTATGGTCTTTATTTTTTTAAGCTATAATTGGTAGATACAGAGATCGAGGTAAAGGCAATCAACCCCAACAAACGGAGCTGGCTAACACGAGGAGAATGATTGAGGATTTGACCCAGCTGTGCAAGCCTTGTAGCATCAGGAACCTGTGGAAGCCTGAATGGAGAATCCAAAAGGTGACCACGAACAACTCAAGATTCAAGAGGATCTTAAGACTGAAGAGGAAGTCAAGGATTGAACCACATTCATGAAGCTGGACTAGCAAATCGAGCAGCACGAGGTGGATTGGAAGAGCAGTTATTGCACGCTCTTAACTTGAATGGTCAACGTATGAGGATTGAAGTAGTTGATTTTCATGGAAACTTACATGCAGAGGATTATTTGGATTCGGAAGCTAGTTTCGAGAATTACTTTGAATGGAAACCCATAGTTGAAAATCGAACAGTGCAATTTGTAAAGCTTGAGTTGAAGGGTACTACACTTCAATGATGGAAGAGAGTTGAAGAGCAACAAGCATGACAAGGCTAGCTTAAAATCAGCACTTAGGAGCACATGAAAACTAAGCTACACAAGCAATTTTTACCTGCTAATTATATGATGGAATTGTATGAGAAGTTCCATTGTTTGAAACAAAAAAATATGTCAATTGAGGAGTACACTAAAGTTTAATAATTTATCAATTCGAATTGGTTTATCTGAAAATAATGAACAAATTATTTCTCGTTACCTTACTAGTTTGAATCAATCTATTAGAGATGTGATGAAAGTATTTCATTTACACAATATTGAAGATGCTCGTCAATATGCTTTAGCAACTGAAAAACGAGTTTCACATTATGGTGCTAGAAAACCCATATGTGAAACCAATTGGCAAAACAATTTGGAGGTTGGACGTAGGCATCAAACAGGCCAACAGAATTGGAAGGAGGTTGCAACAACTAATAAAATCTATGAGGGTGTAACCAAAGTTGAAAGGAATAACAAAGGGAAAAGTATAGTACATTAAGGTGGACAAAATAATTTTGGTTCATCTGCAGCTAAAGGAGGCAACAATTATCAAGTCCACTGTTTAACTTGTGGAGAGAAAGGACATATGTGATTCGCTTGTCCACAAAAAAGGATAAATTTAGCAGAGTTTGGGGAAGAATTAGATCCAGTTTTTGATGAATATGATGAGAAGATAGAGAAATTAATGTTCATCCAGCTCAAGGTAAGTCTTAGGTGGTATGAAGGGTGATGACAATGACAAACAAAGATAAAGAAGAAGAAGATTGGAGAAGGCATAATATTTTCCGTACACATGTTATTTGTAAAGGTAAGGTTTGTGATCTTGTCATTGATAGATGAAGCATGGAGAATATTATATCTAAGGAGGTTATGGATAAATTAAAGTTTCTTATAATTAAACATCCCCATCGTACAAAGCAGGCTGGTTAAAAAAAAGGACATGAAATACCAGTAACTTCTCAATGTTTAGTGAAATTCACTATGGGAAGTAACTTGAAAGATGAAGCTTTATGTGACGTTATACTGATGGATGTTGGACATATTCTTGTTGGAAGACCTTGGTTATTTGACCATGACATGGATCATAAGACAAAGCCTAATACTTATTCCTTTTATAAGGACAACAAGAGGTATACTTTGTATCCTCTTAAGGAAGCAACAAAAAAAATGATAGCTAAGAGTTCTACATCCAGCAAAATAAATGGATATGTTAGTGCTGAAAAGTTTGAAGTTCAAATTTAGCCATTGCCAGTTGCAAAGGCTAATGTTATTGAAGTGTTAGATTTCAAGGAAGTTCAATTTAGACAAGGCAACTCAAATAGCCGGTTTTTGATAAAGTGGCTTGGTAAATCAGCAAATGAAAGCACATGAATTTCTGAAGAAGAGCTGAAACGAGTTGATCTAGCCATATATGAAGAGTGTATTGAGGTTTACTCATCGAAACCGAATTCTTTTTGACCCAGGATGAATGTGGCAAGAGCATCCAAGTCAAATTGGGATTTCTATTTTTTTTAATTTCCTTATTTTGATAAGATTCCTATTTGCTTAAGTATTTTACTTAATTAATTAGGAATAGTTTTTTTGTTTTCCTATTTTATTTAGTATTCCTATTTAGTAAAAGATTTTAATTGTTTTTAGTCTAGAATTAGGATTTGTCCTAACTAGTATAAATAGGACCACAATAGTTAGCTTATGCATTGTTTTTCTTTTCTTTGAATTTAGAATTTTAATTTCAAGGTTTCTTTAAATCAAATTATTTTCTATTGTTCCAACCACAATCATCCCATTCTAGCCTAATTGTTTACAAACTAAGTGCCCTAAACTCTTCCGCTATGTCAAAAAACCAATACACATGACTTCAGGAGAGCTAGTGAACCCATCATTAATGACTGACATTACCCTAAATTAAAACTACTGAGCATGAACCACATCACAGTAATACAAAAGCATTCCAGTATCAGATGGCAAACAATGATGATGTTGGATAGTAGAGTTTGATTTTCAGATAATAAATCAACATTTCAGTCCAAGCCATGCTAATAAGATTTTGATAGATGATTCTGAGTGTTGTAAAAAACACCATCTATATGCTGCAAGTCTGCAAATGTTAGTTAACATGATATCAAATTTAGCATGGATCCTCTATCGTATTCTAGGAAACCATCTAGCATCCTGTTGGAACAATAAGGTTTTAATGATGGTTTTTCAATTGTATTCTCTGTGTTGAGAAGGTAGGCAATGCAGTCATGAGGAAAAGGTCCAACTGTGATCATACCTAACTTGGACTGTAAAGTTTCCATCTTGCCACTTAAGAGCATGAGAAAGAAACATTTATGTTCACCTTTCCTTTTCTTTAGGTTTGTTATTAATACAGTAAACCATTAGCTCAAGCATTTTTTGCCAGAAATAATCAAGCAAAATTATAAATTGAAACTGATAAACAAATCTTACGAACAAGGACTGAAGGAAGAAACCTCTAATTTACTATACCACACCTTCCTGAAGGAAGAAAGTCTCCAAGAGCAAAAACCAAACCAAAGACCACAACAGCCACCCCCACTCCAATCTATCACACATCAAGATTTGAATTAGTGATGTTAGCAAAGCTAAAGAAGTCTGTATTTGTGTGTGTGTGTGTGTGTGTGTGTGTGTGTGTGTGTGTGTGTGTGTATTGTGAAAAGCATTCCACTGGGCATGATTTCTGTTATTTTTTGTCAGACAAAAGTACAAATAAGTGTGATAATTTTACCTTGGTACCAAGTCCAATAGTTTTGTTCTCTGACTCAATTGGCGCATCATAGTCAATTGCTCCAAATTCTTTGTTCTCCTCCTCTTTTTTCTTCTCAATTGCTGACCTGAGTAGTGCAAATGTAGAATAGCCCTCATCTAAAAAAAGATTTCAGTGTGATCTATAAACAAGCAAAACTCATCCAATCAGATGCTACCAAGTATACAATGATTACGAAAATTAGAAAGAATAAACCTAACTGATATAAAGTAAATAAACTTGTTATAGGAAGTAAACAATAACGTAACACAGTTTCTGAACAGAACATAATAACAAAGTTGACAAGTAACTTTATATAGTGTACAAATATGTCAATGAAATAATTTGGGATGGCTCAGATGTATCTACTAAACACATTTCTTTTTATACTAAGATGGTAAAAGGATTAAAAAAAAAATAGGAGTGGTAGAGAGACAAATTACATGGACAGGGACATGGGAAATTTTTAACTGGGTTCCGAAGTTTGCATGAGCCATATGAAAGGATTAGATTTTGAATCAGTGGTTCTCTCTTATATTTGCAGTGCTTGGTAAGCATACAGATACAGCCATATGGATAAGGACTGAGTTTGTTAGACTTTGACTAATAACAGAAAGTCTAAAGCCTCTAGAGGAGGTTGAGGAGAATCGCTGAAATTAATATTCCATCATAACTATTTGGAAGGTTAAGGCTCTTCATAAATGCACTTCTTTGCAGTAGACAACCTAGTGAAGAGCGTTTAATTACCATTGATCAAGTAAGAATAATGGCAAATCAATTTATCATTTATTCCTGTAATGTTGTCATAAGTTTTCTATTGGACAAGTTTTCAAATGAATAATATGTGGATATACTCAAATAGCAAAAAAACATATATTGAGAAAGAAATACCAGCGAAGAAATTGTGGTCCACAGACCTTTTTTTCAAAGATCCCAACTTTTGTGCTATAAAATCCAATACAGCCACGCTGATAAATTACTCAAGATGATACACGTCCCCCCTTTCTTACTTTAGATGATATCATAATGAAGCTATGAAATTAACATAAATAGCACCAATTACAATATCAAAAAATGTAGAGAGATGAAAGACAAATAGAGAATTAGGGTCATTCAGACATCATTTTGACCACAAATACATTTTGAAAAACATGTGATGCTACCCACAACAATCACTTACAAATGAAAACTGATAAACATTAGTAACAATTTGCAAATATTTTGACGGCCAAGTTTTCAACAAGCATACACATGAAAAGTGAAAAAAAGTTTCACCTTCTAACTGCTGCCAGTCGTTCGTCAAAGTCGATGTCCAAGGAACTGTTACTAGATTTTGAATTATAGCCAGAACTTAAAATAGGTGCCTCTGCAAGGAAAATTTTCATGGGAAGTTATTCACTGCACCCAACAGAGGATTGCAAACAAAATTCTTCATAGATTTAATAATATTTTCCAATTAAAATTCAAAATATTGGTTAAATGACCATACAAAACAGATCATCTTAATTTGGTCTCCAAGAAAACACAAGGATTGCCAATCAGCTGGTCATAAAGTTTGCGAGAAATATAGTTAAATATTAAGTGGCATTATATCAGAACAACTAAATATAAAATTTCCAATCAATCACAGAAGCATATACAAAACAGCAATTTTAGAGAACTCTGATCACTTTTACATACTTCTTGCAGTCACAGGATGATGGCCACTCATCTAGTGATCATATTTATTTAGGAGTGAAAACATAAAAACAATGGACTCCATTTGATCAAGCAAGTCCATCTTCAATAGGACTCCGTCTATCTCAGTTGATTAAAGACAACTGAGACTTCAAGTATTCTAAAATTATGTTTTTTATCTTATCAATTAATCATGGATGATGTATTGGTCCATAGAAGATCATGCCCAATCTGTTCCCAATTCTTGTGACACCTTTTGACTTATTCTTCTCTAATTATCTTTATTAACAATGAAGAAACTCAATGAGATTTTAAGATCAAGAAAGTCCTATTTGTATCTTAAGAAAACTATTTCTTGTGATTTTAAAAAACTGTTCTTGCATCTTGGAGGATCAGAAACTCTTTCTAATCATCTCCTCAAAGAATACAGGATATTTAATACTACAATCTAGCACATCAATGGCAAGTGACTAATGAGAAAGAAGGTTTTTTGCATTGGCTAGAAGACTGAGGAAAATATGAAAGCTATCCAGCCTACTTACAGCTCCTCTAATAGCATTAACTCTTTTCTTTTAGGTCTGCATGAGTCCTTGACATGGGACATTGAATCATTCAATTTAGATTCCCAATAACAAGATATTATCTTTCTTTCAAAAGAACAAGAGTTCTTCCCACATAATTATTGTTTGCATTTCTATCCACTTATTTTTCAATTAAAAGTTAAACTTAAATGTGTGAAAGAATGTTATCCTGACATTTTTACCACTTAATAATTGTAATGTTAATAATTACATAATTCAATGCATGATTGTTGCATGAAAATTCTTCTTCTTATGTCTTTCATGACTTTACTCACAAGCATGTATACAAGCTTCTCGAACAATGGTTACTAATCGTATCCTGAACTGCCACTATATTAACCTCTAAAAAATGCAATCATTCATCTTCTGTTTTTACTAGTTCTTGACATGAAAATTCAGCCTTTAGGCTCGCTCATTTTGTAAGAAACTAATTCTTTAATCATAAAAGTACTAGACCATAAATCACAGCTGGCGTTTTCATATCGTTGTTCATGTTGTGTAAATTATGTTTGTATTAGCTGAGAGTTTTTGATACTTTAATTGATCAATACAATATGTTATCTAAGTAGGCGTTTAAGTCATATCTTAGGAAAGTGGCAAAATGGCGACACTCTTCCACTCAATCCACCATTCTCTAACTAAACAGTTCTGTAAGCAAATGTGAAGTCCTTATTTTATGATTCTCATATTGTTAATGGTAGTACATGTACCAAGTGTCACTTTCAAAACCTATCAGATCCTGGTCAAGGAAAACAAAATCTCAGGCTTCAAAGATGATAGAAAGAGTAGCCATGATATTCTTGCTGTTCTTCTCCAGTTTACACTGGTTATGTACTCCTTTCCCCACAAATAAATTCAAATAAATTATTCAGTACATTACACATCTAGGACCTCTACCGGTAAAATTGGCTATCTCACTGGGTAATTGCAAAGTCACAATAAACCAAATAAATAAATAACAATCTTTAATTAAACTCAAATTGCTCACCACCATAGTTTTAGTCTAACAGCCTTTTCAACAACAAAAATAAGGGGTAAAAAATAAACTACTTACGTGAAGGTAGAGGGCCAGATTTTTTAGTTATCAATTTCCTGCAACAGATGACCAAACGAAAATCAAAATTGCAATTGATTTTGCAATGAACAAATTAATTGTGAAGTTATCAAATAGGAAACAGCTGAAAATAGCGAGAAACGGGTAATTTCCTACTAAATGAAATGCATGGTACAAGTATGATATAAACCACAAGAAAGCTTCCAAAATATTAGCGTTATCACTTCTAGGCATAAGATGATATAACTCACTTTGCAATTTTTCAAATTTGCTAGAAAAGGTTAGCAGACAAACAAACCTAAACCGGGCACTCATGAGCTGATTTTATAAATTAAATTTTAGTCAAATTGAACATAACTGTAAAAATTGAAAACACACATACACTCCCAATGACAAGCACACATAGGGTCCAACAACTTGATATAGAGCACAAGCAAATGACTTTAAGATCATTCAGACAGACTTTAGCAAGGTATTTGTTCCTTTCTGCATATTATTGGCATGGCTATAGACATTAGATATTCACTATGCATTGAATTTAGTCATTTTGATTTCACTTTAATCTAAAACAAGTTCTTTGTGCATCTCCAGCTGCTTCATATCTTAAGAATAGAAGAGAAAACATCACGTACTTCAAAACTTGTATCTTCTACTCTTTTAGTTATATTAAGAGTGCGTATACAATTGATTTTATCAGAAGTGCGTTTTCCAAAAAACCAAGCTGAACTTTCCCAAAAAAGAAAAAAGAAAACCATGGATATGTATTCTTTTACCAGACTACAAAGGATTCAAAAAGGTGCCTTAATAGGTGCATTTGGTATTGGTTTTCATACTTGCTATAGAAATATGAATTTAGAAAATGAAAGCAGGAAACTGACTTCAGTGTTTTCAAGACCCAGATTCTGAATATGAAAATAGCACAAACACACACACTATGGTACTTAAAAATGAAAAACAACTATCAGCTTAATAAGAATTTCAAACTAGTTTCAGAAAACACCGAGACCATCGCAATGGTGTTTTTGGGTAAAATTCAATACACGACATTCACGAAACCTGAACTGCATGTAATACTAAAAACTTATAAAATTACTTCATATAAACTTAAAATAAGAGTTTAGCATCAAGTCTCTACTTCTGCCAGACAAGAGCACCATAAGTTTTATGTCATGTGTTCCTAAATCCCCATAATCATGAACAATAAAAGAATCATTAGAAATAAATAAATAACAGAGACAATGCTATTGTCATAAATAAAAATACCTTTTCTGCTGCACCACCACACCATTTTCCTCCCTAGAAGTACCGACTTTGTTAGTCTGAGTATTGAAAAATCAAAAGTGAGTACGGATTTATCTTGAAATATTTGAATCAATGAGTTACAGCTAAGTTATAGAAATAGTCGCACCTTGTCTTTTTTTGGACCGAACCCGCGTTTAGGTTTAGAATCCGAGCACTGAATGCGAAATGCAAGGAACCCAGTTGCTGCCGTTGCAGAAATTGCAGTCATGTCTATCATGAGTTTTATATGATTCACTAGCTTTTCTTATGAAAATCAGGTGAAATTCCAGGCCAGTGATTGAACACACATAGGAATTTTATGACTTACACTAATTCAGTTTTCTTTTATTTTCTGGTGGGTTCAATTTGAACGGCGGGAGGAAGGAGGGATAAGATTTTGTTTCTTTCCACGTGTTTGAAATTTGCTTGTGGGTGTGTGGTCAACACGGATGGGGGACACGCTTACACCGAACCTATCCTAACCACTATGTTTCAAAATTTACCATATCGATTTTCGTTTGAAAAAAATAAATTGTAATAATTAGATTAATTTGTTGGATTGGGCTTGATATAAGTCAATAGTCCTAAAAAAAATTATAATTTTATATTTAATAATTTTTTATTAATTATTTTATTATGTTACAATATACTCTATTATATTATAATAAATACTAAGAATATAAAAGCAAATTTCAACAATTCTTTTTGTCAAATGTGTTTTGGGTGTTCGCTATTTAGATGTCTGCACCCTCTTCTACTATAATTCCCATTCTCCTTTGGCCCTTTTGTCCCCTCTCTCTATCGAGATTTCTCGTCATTATCACGACGTTTGCTATCTTCTGATCATTTATTCGATGCATAATCTCTCTGACAGATTCGAAGTTAAAACAGTGAAGCATTCCATCTTTTGTTGTATATCTCTACTTCAAATCACACAATCTCTCAAGGTAATTTTTGGTTCTTTTTAATTGAATAAGACTTATAAAAACTTGGTGATAAAACCATTCAAATTTGAATCGACCAGTATACTATCTTACAAACAGAGATTTTAGAAAAATGGAAAGGAAATTTTGTTGGTAAAGATTAGTCCTAGCTTCATCATCATTTTATTAAGCATGTGATGCAAATCAAGGAGTAAATGAAAGTCAATTAGAAGTCTTCGATGTCAACAAGGTCAAAATATTTAATCATGAGTTAATAGAACCATTAGAGTGGCTTAGTGGACTTATAACAAGGAGTCGTGCAAAAAAACTTAAAACAGTCCTCTTTACGCACATTCAAAAATTTTTGTGTACAAGTGGGGCGCGCAGCGACATTGAAGGAGTCTCGCGGCTTATTACTGTTATTTACGTATGTTTTAAATAATTAATTAGAAAAGTTAGCTATTATTTAGGAAGTTAATTAGCTTAATTTATTTTAATTGTCTTTATTAATTGAGTTATCTAATAATTGACTAATTTTATCTTATAGGATAAGTTTAAAAGAAACTTCCTTAACTGTGAGATTTAGTCAAAGTACATTAATTAAGAAGATTTCAATAAATCATACAAATCTGGATATTCAAAAGAGAACTAAGGAAGGATGCAAGTAATGAAGTGCAAGATCAAATCTTAGCTAAATTTATACTTTATATATTAATTATTAGATTTCTTAATTCTGTAATTTTTATATATTTTTCTAAATTACTCTTTATTATTTTAGGAAAATTTTTATTCTAATTCTACTAAAATTAGATTTAAGACTATTATAAATAGTCTTCTTTCTTCAAATGTAAAGAAGTTTTGCTGGACAAAAAAATTATGAGGAATTATTTTCTCTTCGTTGTTTTTTTTTACAATTTAGAACTTATCAAGCTCCCTTGTGACGTTCTATGTAAGCTTATCAAGAATTATTTGTTGTTCCATCAAGAAAGTTCTTATGACGTCGAAACCTTCTGAAATACTTAATTCTTAAACTTTCCTTAAAACCCCGCTTCCGTGACGATTTGTTCCTTTTGGGGTTCGTATCATTTGGTATCAGAGTAAGGCTCTAAAACTAAGGTTCGTTCTATCCTTTTTTATTTTATTTTTTATTTTTTTCTCTCTTCTTCTTCTACCTTCTGTTTGTTCCATCTTTAATTTTCATCTCTTAACCTCAAAACCGAACCAACCAGCCACCAAACCACCTTAGTCATGACCATCATCCCTGGTTTGTGACTTCCAAACTGGCCACATGCACCTTAAGCAATATTTCTTATTTGTCCTAGTTGCCTTATTGGTTCCATATTTATTTTTTTAAAAAAAAAAGAGAAAACAAAAAAAAAGAAGGCAAATTATAAGAAAGGAAAATATCCTTAAATGCCAATTAAGACCAAAATATTATGTCAATAATTAGGGAACTAAAAGCTATCAAATTTTGACCAAATTTTCTACAATTTTTGTCAACTAAATTAGAACATTTACAATTTCTAACCTTTGCGAAAATTATATTTCTAGCTAAAATCACAACATATCCAACTACCTTACCAATTCTTTCCACTCCTAATTATATCAATTTTATCATATCAAAACCCAACCAATCTGGCCAATATATAAACTTACCAGAAACTTTTCTTACCACTTCCCAAACTGACCACCTTTTAAGCTACCTAAACCTGTAAGCTTTCCTTCTTTTGCTATTATCATTGAGATTGAAAACTTTCTTGATTTGTCTCTGGTTGAACAATGCAAGCAGTTTTAATTTATTTGAAAGTTTAATTAAGAGCATACGAAGAGAAATTGAGTGGAAAAAGGCAAGGAGAGTGAGCATCCCTTATAAAAGCTATATTAAAAGTGAAACACGAGAGTTGTGAGTATATTATTGAGTGACAAGGAAAGAAAAAGAGCTTTGTGAGACCTATTTTGCTATTCTAATCTTCCTTTTCAGATCTAACACACCATGGCACACAGAGACAAGACCACTGATGACCAACCAAAATATGTCAATGCCTTTAAATTTGATGCATTATAAGGACATGTTTTGAGACTTGAACCTGTAATGAATGATTACCGTGATTTGTTGAAGAAGATGCAAGCTACTTTGGAGAAAAATAATACCACCACGAACAATATGCAGAGAACCATAGAATAATTATCGACTGGAACACACAACACTAATGGAGAAGGAAAAAGACAAACTGGGATACATTAAGAAATTGAAAATCATGATTTTGATGATGCAACATCTTAGGCGCCAAGGGAGAACCGAGGGAGATATGATTATGTGGACCGTAAAATTGAAAGTATTAAGATGAGAATTCCATCTTTCTAAGGCAAGGTTGACCCTGATTCATACCTTGAATGGGAACGCAAAGTTGAGATGGTTTTTGATTGTTCCAATTACCCAAACAAGAAAAAGGTACGTCATGTTGCCGTAGAATTCATTGACTATACCTTAATTTGGTGGGATCAACTTATTTTGAGTAGGCGACGAAATAAAGAATCACTTGTTAGTATATGGGAGGAGATGAAAACGATCTTGAGAAAGTGTTTCATTCTTAACCATTACTATAGGGATCTAAATCTGTAGAAGACTACTACAAAAAGATGAAAATCGCAATGATCTGAGCAAATCTTAAGGAGGATCGTGAGGCTACCATGGCTAAGTTCTTACAAGGATTGAATCATGAGATTGCTAATATTGTTGAATTACAACATTATGTTGATATTGAAGACATAGTTCACATGGCAATGAAGGTAGAGAGGCAATTGAAACAAAATAAGCTTTCCAAGTCCACTTATGGATCTAGTTTGAATTTAAAATCTTGAAAATCTAATGGGAACAAGCAAATACCAATTCTAATTCTTCTAAACCTCGTAATGTTCAATGCTTTAAGTGTTCTAGTGTAGGGCATGTCGCTTCTCAATGCCCAAATAGAATGACCATGATGATCATGCCAAAATCTGATGAAAATGATGATAAAGCCGTAAATACAGAAATGTCAACTCTTAAATATGCAAGTGATGAAGTCAAGCTTGAAGATCCACATGAATTTAAAGGAGAATGTCTAGTGACGTGTAGGGCATTGAATGCACAAATCAAAAATGATGAGACTGAGCAACGTGAGAACATCTTTCATACTAAGTGTCGAATTAATAACAAGTTATGTAATATTATTATTGATGGTGGCAGTTGTACTAATGTGGCTAGCACACTTATGGTAAAGAAACTTGGCCTACCCTTGTTAGATCATCCTAAACCTTACAAGTTACAGTGGTTGAACGATTGTGGCGAGTTTAGAGTTGATAAGAAAGTTTTAGTGTCTTTTGCTATAGAAAAGTATTGTGATGAAGTTTTATGTGACATAGTCCTTATGCAAACTAGTCATATACTGTTAGGATGTCCTTGACAGTATGATGGCAAGTCACACATGATGGGTATAAGAACCATTACTCTTTTGTCATGAATCATAAGAAGTACACTCCCATTCCCCTATCGTCGCATCTTGTGCATAGGGATCAATTAAGAATTAAAAGAGATATAGAGCTGAGTGAAAAAGAAAGAGTGAGCCAAGAAGCAACAAAAGAAAAACAAAATGAGAGTGTGAAAAAAAAAAGTGAAATTTGAGAGCATGAGTGAAAAGAAAGGTGGGAAAAAATCAAAGGGAAGTAAAACAAAAAAAAAAAGAGAGTTTTTATGCAAGCATGAGTGATGTGATTAGTGCTATTCATTCTCACCGATCAATCCTTGTGCTTTTGTACAAAGAAGTATGTTTGAGCACTAATAAGCTTAATCTTTCTTTTCCTTCTCCGATTACTTCTCTTTTGCAGGAATTTGAGGATATCTTTCCAGAGGAGACTCTGAATGGACTGCCACCCATTCGAGGCATCAAGCATCAGATTGACTTCATTCCTGGAGCTTTTATTTCTAATCGACCTGCTTATAGGTGTAATCCAAAGGAAACAAAAAAGATACAAAGACAAGTGGAAGACTTAATATCAAAAGGGTACGTGCGAGAGAGCATGAGTCCATATGCTGTTCCTGTTCTTCTTGTACCTAAAAAAGATGAATCATGAAAAATGTGTGTAGATTGTCGTGCCATTAACAACATCACAGTTAAGTATCGTCACCCTATTCTTAGGTTAAATAATCTGTTAGACAAGTTGCATAGTGCATCTATATTCTCTAAAATTAATTTGAAAAGTGGTTATCATCATATTAGGATGAGAAAGGGAGATGAATGAAAAACTGCATTTAAAACTAAATTTGGATTGTATGAGTGGTTAGTTATGCCTTTTGATCTTACGAATGCACTGAATACATTCACACGCTTAATGAATCATGTATTACAAGCTTTCATTGGTAAATTTGTTGTTGTTTACTTCGATGATATTTTGATTTACAGCAAGTGTCTAAATGATCATATTCAACATTTGCATTGCATTTTAGATACTTTGCGTAAAGAGAAACTTTATGATAATCTTAAAAAGTGCACATTTTGCACGGATAGCATTATTTTTCTTAGTTTTATAGCAAGCTCAAAAGGACTGCAAGTTGATGAGGAAAAGATAAAAGCAATATGAGATTGGCCTACTCCCAAAAGCGTAACTGAAGTTAGGAGTTTCTATGGTTTGACAAGTTTCTATCGTCGTTTCATTAAAGACTTCAGCACCATTACAGAACCTCTCACTGAGGTTATCAAGAAAAACATGGCATTCATGTGGGGAAAAATATAAGATAAGTCATTTCTTTGTCTTAAAGATAAGTTAATTTCTGCACATGTACTATCACTTTCAAATTTTTCTAAAATATTTGAAATCGAATGTGATGCTTCTGGTGAAGAAATTAGAGCTATTTTAATGTAAGAGAAAAAACCCATAGCATACTTCTCTAAAAAGCTTAACGGAGTTGCCTTGAAGTACCCCACATATGACAAGGAGATGTATGCACTTATCAGAGCCTTAGAGACGTGGCAGCACTATCTATAGCCTAAAGAGTTCGTAATTCATACAGATCACAAGTCTCTAAAACATTTGAAAGGACAAAACAAGTTGAATCAAAAACATACTAAATGGGCTGAATTCCTTGAGATATTTTCCTATATAATTTGATACAAGCAAGGTAAGAAAAATGTAGTTGTTGATGCACTTTCGAGGAGGTATACGTTTCTTATTTCCTTAAACTCTAAATTGCTTGGTTTTGAGTTTATAATGGAATTGTATCCTACAAATCATGATTTTGCCATTGTGTATGATGCATGTAAGCATGTTGCATTTGATAAGTTTTTTAAACATGATGGTTATCTTTTTAAGGAGAAACGTGTGTGCATTCCACATAACTCACTTAGGGAGTTATTTGTTAGAGAGTCACATGATGGAGGATTGATGGGGCATTTTGGTATTCAAAAGACTTTAGACATACTTAGCTAGCATTTCTTTTGGCCTCATATGCGTAAAGATGTTAATAGGATTTGTGAAAGATGCATCATTTGTAAGCAAGCTAAGTCTAGAGTCTTGCCACATGCTTTGTATACCCCTTTGCCTATACCTAGTGAACCATGGATAGATATTTTTATGGATTTCGTTTTAAGTTTGCCTAGGTTTAAAGGGGGTAGGGATTCTATTTTTGTTATGGTTGACAGATTTTCAAAGATGACACACTTCATTCCATGTCGCAAATCAAATGATGCCACTCATGTGGTTGATCTTTTTTTTAAAGAGATAATACGTTTACATGGTATTTTATATAGTGTCTGATCGTGATGTTAAGTTCCTTAACTATTTTTGGAAGATATTGTGGGCAAAGTTGGGAACAAAATTGCTATTTTTAACGACTTGCCATCCATAAATAGATAGACAAACTGAAGTGGTGAATCGCACTTTATCATAGTTTTTACGTTCACTTATTTAAAAGAATCTTAAAAATTGGGAAGATCTCTTACCTCATGCTGAATTTGCTTATAATCGATCTATTCATTCTTTGACTTCTCATTCACCATTTGAGGTTGTTTATGGTTTTAACCCATTAACTCCTTTGGATTTATTACATTTGCCTTTAAAAGTGTCAAAGAGTCTTGATGATGAACAGAAGGCAAATTACGTGAAGAAACTCCACGAGAAAATTTGTTTAAGCATTGAGAAACGAAACGAGTAAAGAGCAAGACAAGTTAATAAAGGCCGAAAACAAATGGTCTTTGAACCTGGAGATTGGGTGTGGGTGCATATAAATAAAGAACTTTTTCCAGAGTAAAGGAGAAGCAAGTTGCATCCACGTGGAAATGGACCATTTCAAGTGGCTGACCGTCTTAATGACAATGCATATAAACTTGATCTTCAAGATGAGTATGGTGTTAGTGCTACATTTAATGTTTCTGACCTTTCTCCTTTTGAAATAGGTGATGATGATTCTTGGACGAATACTTTCAAGAAGGAAAAGAATGATGCAAATCAAGGAGCAAATGAAAGTCAATTAGAAGTCTTCGATGTTAACAAGGTCAAAATATCTAATCATGAGTCAATGGAACCATTGGAGTGGCCTAATGGACCTATAACAAAAAGTCGTGTAAAAAAACTTAAAACAATCTTTTTTACGCACATTCAAAAATTTTTGTGTGAAAGTAGGGCGCGCAATGACATTGAGGGAGTCTTGCGGCTTATTACTGTTATTTACATATGTTTTAAATAATTAATTAGAAAAGTTAGCTATTATTTAGGAAGTTAATTAGCTTAATTTATTTTAATTATCTTTATTAATTGAGTTATTTAATAATTGGCTAATTTTATCTTGTATGATATGTTCAAAAGAAACTTCCTTAGTTATAAAATTTAGTCAAAGTGCATTAATTAAGAATATCTCAATAAATCATACATATCTGGATATTCTAAAAATAAATAATGAAGGATGCAAGCAATGGAGTTCAAGATCAAATCTTAACCAAATTTATACTTTATGTATTAATTATTAGATTTCTTAATTCTGTAAATTTTTATATATTTTTTTAAATTACTCTTTATTATCTTAGGAAAATTTTTATTCTAATTCTATTAGAATTATATTTAAGACTATTATAAATAGTCTTCTTTTTTCAAATATAAGGAGGTTTTGCTGGACAAAAAAATTGTGAGGAATTATTTTCTCTTCGTTATTTTTTGTTACAACTTAGAACTTATCAAGCTCGCTTGTGGCGTTCTACCTAAACTTATTAAAAATTCTTTGTTATTCCATCAAGAAAATTCTTATGGCATCGAAACCTTTCGAAATACTGAATTCTTATACTTTCCTTCAAACTCCACTTCCGTGATGATTCGTTCCTTTTGGGGTTCGTATCAGCATGGATGCTAGATAATGCTTTACTTGCTTCTAAATTCTTTGAGTGGAACCTGACATTTAGTACTCTATTAAGCATGAAAATTTTGATATTTTGAGTTGGTGGAGGAAAAATAGTGGATGGTTTCAAATTTTATCCAAAGTTGCAAGGGATGTGCTTGCAATTCTTAAGTCTATTATAACTTCAAAATTAGCATTTAGTACTAGAGGGCACATACTCCATCTATTTCGGAGTTCATTGACTCTGAAAATGGTTGAGACTTTGATAAGTATGTAACAAAAACTTAAAGCTTCTAGTATGCTAGAAAAGCATATTAAAAAACAATATATAGATGTGTCATCATCATCCTTTTGTTGTTTCGAAGCATGTGAATCAGAGGAGATAAATATTGATATATACTAACTACATATTTTTATTTAAATTTACTTAAGATGTTAAATAACTTATTTTATTGATCATGTTTATGTAGATGCTGAAAAATCAATATCAAAAAAGGTATTGACAAAGGCATCATAAATTTGTCTAAATTTCATAGTGTTAAGTATTTGTTTAATTTTCTTCAATTTGGATTCTTTGTTGTTAAATTGTTATTGTTTTGATCTTGCATGAATATTTTGAAGGTGCTTTGTTATGAAAGTTGTTAAATTACATTTTAAAGGTTTTCGATGTTAGCTTACCGATGTGAATTTGTTTACTATTTATAACATTATTAAATATGTATTTGTCATAATTAATGAATTTAATGTATATCTTATAATTAGATTCATATTTTATCCTTAAAAATAAATATATTTTAATATGTGTTTTGCAGTTAAATTCATTTTTGAGCCTAAAAATTTAATTTAATTTGATTAAATAATTGGGTCTTATAATTGTAACAATATCTTAAGCTTAACCCTAAATCAATAATTCAAAACAATTCAAACCAACAATCATCAGTTTGAATCTATTTCATTTAGGTCACACTATAATATTAAATTTAATTATCTCAAATTGAAACTGACAATTTTGAATCCGTTTGAATTTGTTCATCCTTAATAATGAAATTAGATCGCGGGTTAAACTAAATATAAAGTTGAATCCATTTACGCTTGTAATAAAGGATGGCAATTCATTGGCCGAGTTATCCATGCTCGGACCCAACTATTTATTTATGTACAATTTTATTTTCAAAATTTTAATACAATGTTGAAAATGATCTTATTTTTAAAATTACTTATATAGATGATAAATCTTAAAAAAAATTACTAAATTAACCAATTTTATCAATTTTAGACAAATTTATTTTTTACATGACTATTTATTTTTAAGATAACATTAAATAATAAGTAAATATAAGTAAATATTGATTTATTTGATAAAAACTATTGTAACTTAGCGGTAAGTATATTGTTTGTTATCTAAAAGTTGAATTTGATTTCCAACATTTTTATTTTTTATTTTTTAATATATTATATTAATATATTATTTATTAACTACTTTTTAAATATACATAATGAAATTAAATTATTTACATAATTCAATAGTTATGAAAATAAAATAAAAATAATAGTTAATTTCCCCATATATATTTAAAGGGGGATCAACAATTTATTTATTTATTTTAATATTTAATAATGTTTGTATATATATATATATTAAATTATTAATGCAAAACATATTAAATCATTAATAAAAATTATCACGTTCGTAATCTAATAACTATTATACATAATACAGAGTACTTATAGATATTTATGAATATTTTATTTTTATTTAAATTTAAAAAAACAAGTATTTAAAATTAATAATTATGCATTACAAACAAATACAAAATCAAAAGTTTCAAAATTAACTATTTTTTAACTATTAAGAAAAATTGGAGACAATTATTATACCAAACATTCTTATTTATATCCTAGCAATAATTTCCTTATTGGTGGTGTAAGTAGAGCTGTTACATGTGTGGGTTATTGCTAGGATATAAATAAGAATGTTTGGTATAAAAATGAGGTTATTAAAGAAAATGAATATTTTTG